>JARQOD010000007.1:170062244-170148951 GCA_033576555.1 Oophaga sylvatica | reverse complement strand
TTCTCATGCTGAATCCGCATGCGAGAACAATCGCAGCATGCTGCGATTGGCACCGAGACTCGGCCGAGTCTCGGCTCGATTGCACCCATATAAGGCTATGGGTGCGAGTGACACAGCACACATCACTCAGATATCATCCGAGTGCTGTGCGATATACATCGACGCCGGCATCGGAGGAGATAGAGAAATTACTATCTCCATCTCCTCCGCAGATGTGCTGCAATTCTCTCTGTGCAAGAGGCTCGGAGCACAGTAGCATTACACTTGGCTCCCGCTCACAACAGAGCAGGAGCCGAGGGTCATTAGCATATCGCATCTTATGCTCTCGCATCGGATGCCATATGTTCGTGTGACCCCGGCCTTACTCTACTGTTGCCATGTGTCAGAAAGGCGATATAAAAAAATATTATTTTTCTATTGGTTAAATAAATAGTATATTTTTTTCTAGAAGTTGTGCGACTTCTGCAAAGCCTGCAGAGATATGCAAACGTCACAATTCACCAGTGCCAATAATTTTCCTTACTCTGCTGATGCTGTGTCAGAAAGGCAATATAAAAAATTTTCTATTGCTAAATAAATAGCATATCTTTATCTAGTAGTTGTGCAACTAGCACAAAGCCTGTAGAGATACGCAATCATCACTATTTACAGTATTTTTACTTACTCTGCTATTACCATGTGTTATAAAGGTGATATAAAAAAATACTAATTTTCTATTGGTTAAATAAGTAGTGTATCTTTATCTAGCAGTTGTGCGACTGGCACAAAACCTGCTGAGATACGCAAACATGACTATTTATCTGTAATTTTTGTGATTCTGCTGTTGCCATGTGTAATAAAGCTGATTTCTGGAAAAAAAAACCACACATTTCTAGATACGGTGATCTTGTACTTAATACCTTCGTGAGGGTACTTGTGAAAAATATAGCTAGGAATTTTTTTTTTCATAATGCACTCAATTTGGGAAAGTGTGACGTTAAGGAACGTGGATGTGTTGGTGCTTGCCAAGGTTGTGTGACAGATCAGAAGGTGACTGTATCTCGTTCTAGCTTCCTGTCAAAATTTGGTCAGCATGCTACAACATTGTCGAACACAGACAAATGTGTGGATGATGTGGGTTGGATGGCAGACAAAGGCTCCAGTGTGTTGACAAGCAGCACCATGAATGCTTCCATACAGTCCAATCTCAGTAGCCAAGAGACTGTGCCTCACAATCCTCAACCTGCTCATCCTTCCTCCCCCCATCAATAGTCTCAGGAGGCATATGACCCCCAATGCTGGCCACTCCAAAGAACTGTTTACGTTCCCTTGTAATTATTCTGGCATTGTCAACGTGCACCATGAAAGAGGGTCATGAGGAGGTGGAGTGCCCTGATGCACTAAATTTTAGAACCCACGGGCAGGAGAAAGCCACGTTGGGGAAGGTCAATTCATGTTGGAAGAGGTGGAGGATAATCATGATGCACAATTGCCATTGGGTCAACCTAAAATCATAACTCAGAAGGAGGATCAAATTGATGAATTGGAAGATGAAGTGGTCAATGAAGAGGTCACTAATCCAACCTGGCTTGCCTAGTGAGCACAGCAGTGCAGAGAGGGATGGATCCATAGCAAGAAAACAGGCAAGAAGAGATGGTAGTTTAACAAGAGGGATTATTCGGTCCAATGTTCCACAGAGCCCCCCATTTGGCTAGTTAACAGGCCAAGGGTACGTTGTTTCCCTGTATGGCAGTATTTTTCTGAAAGTCCTTCAGATGAAACAACTGTAATTTGAAGCATCTGGCATACCAAGCTGAGAAAGGGCAAGAACACTGCCAACCTAAGCACCACCACCATGCAGAAGCACATGGCAGCCAAGCACCCCAGTAGGTGGGCAAAAGGTCTGGGTACAAAATCTGTGTCTGAGAGTGAAACCACTGCCCCTTCTCCTATGTTACGGCCTTTCCAATCTGCAGTCCACGAAGCAGGTTCTGATACTTCCTGACCACAATCAGCAGTTGTACAGACACAACAGTCAACAACCACATTTAGTTTGCTGTCACAGTGCATCATTCAGTATTCCCTGCCCCAGAAATTTAACAAGAAGCAGAAATATCCACCCATCCACAGGCCCAAACACTAAAGACCCACATTGCCAAATTGCTAGCCCTGAAAATGTTGCTGTTTTGGTTTGCGGGAATTGAATCTTTCCGAGACCTCTTGATGTTGGCAGCGCCATGGTACTCAATTCCCAGCCACTACTATTTTTCCCAGTGAGCCGTCCCCATGTTACATAAGCACATGTTACACAATATCAGCCATGCTCTGGCCAACGCAGTCACAGGGAAGGTTCACCTAACCACAGACACGTGGACAAGTTCTTGTGGACAGGGATGCTGCATTTCCTGATGGCACACTGGGTTAACCTGGTGGAGTCTGGGACAGAGTCAGAGGGTGGGACATCACACATCTTATTGACACCAAGAATAGTGGGCCCAACTTCCATCAGTTTTTTAATCTCCTCGTATTCCAGTTCCTGTCTCTCCTCCTCCTCATCCTAAGTAGAACTAAACTCTCCATCACTCCCCAGCTGTGAGGTCTGCAGCACTGCCTTGGCGAAGTGGCAGCACGCCCTGCTGAAGATCTCCTGTTAGGTGATAAAGCTCACAACGCAGCCAAGCTGCTGAAGAGAATAAAAGAACAGATGGATCAGAGGCTTTCCCCGCTGAACCTCCAACTAGGTCTTTTTGTGTGCAATAATTTGTGAAACGTGGTAGCGACTTTAAAGCTCTCAAGCTGGTACATGTTCCATGCATTGCCTACATGCTGAACTTGGTTGTTTAGCGGTTTTTAAAAACATACCCTGGCTTGCCAAGTTATGCCATGTCAGCGTCCATTTCTGAAAGACAACTCAAGTGTTTGCCAATCTGGCTTCGCTGCAGAAGTGTTTTAATTTGCCTCATCACCAACTGATTTGTGACCTACCTACACCCTGGAGTTCGACTTTTCATATGTTGGCAAAGTTTAATGAGCAGCAGAGGGCAGTGTCTGAATTCCAGCTTCTCAAAGAATGTCAGAGGAACACTCAGCACCCACACATAACAACTGCGGAGTGGGTGTGGATCGCTGATTGACATATTTTAGGTTCTTCAAAACTTTGAGCACTGCACCAAGATGGTGAGCACCTGATGACGCTATTGTCTGCATAACCATCCTGCAGCTCTGTCTAGTAAAACGTTTGCTGCAGAATCTCAAAGAGCAAGATTTGATTACCGAGAAAGTGGCTATGGAGCAAGATTTTACAAACACACAGCCCAGCCTCTCACAATATTTTCAGGCCACTTTGGGTAATGACAAGGAACAGCAGGAGGAGGAGGAGTAGGAGGAACAGGAGTTTTTGGGTCTGGGCTACTGATGGGACTCCCAATCCCAACTTCATGCCTGTCCAGCATGGATGGCCTCAAGAGGAAGAGGAAGGGGTAGGCGATGTGTTGTGAGAAGGAGAGGATGGTTAGTGTTCAACCTGGTGTGGACACTGAACATTTGACTCTTTGTAGTCTGCCACATATGGCACAGTTCATGTCCAGATGCCTTTCCCAAGACCATTGTGGTGAAACACATTTTGTCCAACATGAAATACTGGCTGCGCTCCTTTCTTGACCCACGGTACAAGGAGAATTTCCTTTATCTCATGTCAGAGGCAGACGTGCCATATTCAGTGCATGCATTACAGATGGCAGTTGTGGAAGACTTGCTGAAAAGATTTCCCTCAGACATTGTGCAATGTTGAAACTTGTACTCCCTATCTCTACCGATGCTAATAACTGCAAAATGTATTGTGATGTCCACATCATGGTCTCTTTTACCATGTATGATAAAGACATCTTAGGTAATTTTTGGAAAAACTTTGTACAATGTACAATGGTGAAACTAGTGTTCTCAATCTCTATATATTCTGTTATTAGAATTTTTGAATTATTTTGCCTTTCTCACGGTCTCTTTAAGCGTGTATCTGGGGGCCTGATGATGATTTTGGGTCTGCACTTGGATATTGTAGAACATCGATGCATTAATTTAATATGCTCCACACACTTCTTCAGGTTTCAGCCTCACACAGAATAATAATATTAGTAATGAAACATGCTCTATTTATGCTGCTAGTTTGAAAATCTTACTCACACATCCCTTTGTAAAGGGAAATTCGTACAAAATCTGTCTCTGAGGGTGAAACCACTGGCCCTTCCCCAGTGGTAAGTCCTCTTGCCCACAACCTGCAGTTGCACAGACACAACAGTCAGCAACCACCTCCAGTTCGTTGTCCCAGTGCAGCAATCAGTTGTCCCTTGTCTGCATATATGTCTCTTCCCACATTTTTAGTTAGATAGGTCATACATATTCGTAAGCACTTTACATTGTCTGGTGCTGGACAAAGACCATTGCTGGCTTTTCCAGGCTCCTAAATGAGACTTGTGTCTCTTTATTAAACTGTTGCTTCCCTCACAAAACTAAGGTTTCACAGCACCTGCTGGCCCTTTGAAAATGTCAAGCGAGGGCGCATAATGACATGGCGGTGGACGTGGTGATGGTGGCGGCTGAAGCCCAAAATTCAAAAGGGCATGTTTTACCTGGCATTGACTAAAAAATGGGGGATATGTATTCCACTATCTAGCAAGGACTTTCGAATGAGGGAGGGACGTCCCAAATATAGGAGTGAGAGCCCTTACAAATGTTAAACGAAAAACTAAAACCAAAACGCTCCGTGTGAACATATGTTTAAGGGGAGGTATAATTTTTATTTTATTTTTTTTTTTGCATTACATACATGTAATTATGAAAGAAAAATGTTTCTTAGCATTTTTCTCTTTAAAAAAAATTTAGGTTTTGTTTGGTAGGTTTTCTTATAAATCCATAAAACCAGCACAATGGTCTGACAACATTATTACCAGATACCATATGTGGTTGAGAAAAGCATGCAGGCATTTTCTCCATGCTGTTCCCATTTAGTTTTAGCACTTTCCCATTCATTTCAGCTTTTTTTATCAGGTCCCCAGACCTGTTTGTTGAGTGCAGCAGAAAAATATTTGTTTTTTCCCATGACTTGCATTGTATTCGCTATTCGGTATGAATACATGGATATTAGAAATTATTTGTGCCAATGACCCTCTGTCTGTATTTTTATATCAATATATTTTTTAACCCTTCTCTGCCATCCGACATACTATCCCATTCATGAAACCCGTGACAATCTGACCATGGACTGGATAGTACGCATGGCCTTTAATGCGACATTCCGACTTAAGTCCCGGTGATCGCAATAAAATTCTGACGCCATCTTACCTGTAGGAAGATGGTGTTGGGATCCCGGGCTGCTTCCTCCCCGTCCGGCCTACTGATCACTGATTGGCTGTTCAATTCTGAACAGCCAATCGCAGCCTTTCTCATTGTTTCAGCCAATCAGATTGGCTGAAACAGTGAGATCCCAGGCTAAGATCGAGTACCGATGTACTCGATCCTAGGCCTGGGCCAAGGAACAGCCAGAGCACCCCCGGATTGGCGCGATCGACGATCACATCGATCGCGCCAATCGCAGGGCAAAGCCGCTGTATATCCGCGCTGTGCCCTGCCAGTACCTGCCGGGATCGGTGCAGTAATAGCACCGATCCTAGGCCGGAGCCTAGGACAGGGCCTGCAGCTTCTCATTGGCGCGATTGATGTCATCGTTGATCGTGCCAATCACAGGGCACAGCAGCAGTGTGACTGCTCTGTGCCCTGCTTTTTGACCTGCCGGTGACCTGCCTAGTAATCGGAGCTATAAGCCTAGCAACCGGCATAACAAGGGTCTCCTCTGATTGGTGGGATTGATGTGATCATCGATCCCATCAATGACAGGTCATAGCAGCGATGTGACCACTCTGTGACCTGTCTGCAAACTGGATCTGACCTGTGTGACCACACTGCAGGGGTCCTCACACTTGCTGAGGATTCCTGCAGCGCGGTCACACTGCCAGATCTCCTCCTGTGCTAGGCCTTGTGGTGCCACAGTAGCCTGTGACACCACAATACCTGGTGAAGAAAGAAGAAAGAAGAAAGAAGAGAGAAGAAAGAAGAGAGAAGAAAGTAGAGGCTACAAATGTAAGTTTTTGAGCCCCAATCCCTGCATGATGCACCCCAAATCCCCCATCATTCCTCCATTCCCCTTTCCCTTTCCCCTTCTTTTTACCCCCCTTTGTGCCGCCTCTGCGCACATTTAGCAGCCGCCGAGCGTTGATTGGTGACGCAGTTCACCGATCAACACTCGTGCTTGCTTTTCTTTTGCACCCCCTCCGCGTGCATGTCCAGCAGCCACGGAACTTTGATAAGTGACAGCGGTCACCTATCAGAGCTCGTGCCTGCCATTTTTTTGTCTTTCACCCCCCTTTCCGTCACTCACATGCGTACATCCAGCAACCGCGGAACTTTGATAAGTGACAGCTGTCACTTATCAGAGCTCGTGCCTGCCGTTTTTTTTTTTTCACCCCCCTTTCCGCCACTCCCGTGCACACATCCAGCAGCCGTGGAACTTTGATAAGTGACAGCAGTCACTTATCAGAGCTCGTGCCTGCCGTTTTTTTTTTCTTCACCCCCCTTTCTGCCACTCCCGTGCGCACATCCAGCAGCCGTGGAACTTTGATAAGTGACAGCGGTCACTTATCAGAGCTCCTGCCTGCCGGTTTTTGTTTTTTTCATCCCCCTTTCCGCCACTCCCGTGCGCACATCCAGCAGCCGTGGAACTTTGATAAGTGACAGCGGTCACTTATCAGAGCTCGTGCCTGCCGTTTTTTTTACCCCCTTTTCCGCCACTCCTATGCACACATCCAGAAGCCGCGGAACTTTGATAGTGACACCGGTCACTTATCAGAGCTCGTGCCTGCCGTTTTTTTTTTTTCACCCCCTCTTCGCCACTCCCGTGCGCACATCCAGGAGCCGCGGAACTTTGATAAGTGACAGCGGTCACTTATCAGAGCTCGTGCCTGCCGTTTTTTTCACCCCCTTTCTGCCACTCTCGTGCGCACAACCAGCAGCCGCGGAACTTTGATAAGTGACGGCGGTCACTTATCAGAGCTCGTGCCTGCCGGTTTCTTTTTTCTTCACCCCCCTTTACGACACTCCCGTGCACACAACCAGCAGCCGCGGAATTTTGATAAGTGACAGCGGTCACTTATCAGAGCTTGTGCCTGCCGTTTTTTTTTTTTTTCACTTCCCTTTCCGCCACTCCCGTGCGCACATCCAGCAGCCGCAGAACTTTGCTAAGTGACAGTGGTCATTTATCAGAGCTCATGCCTGCCGTTTTTTTTTTCTTCACCTCCCTTAACGCCACTCCCGTGCACACATCCAGCAGCCGTGGAACTTAATAAGTGACACCGGTCACTTATCAGAGCTTATGCCTGACGGATTTTTTTTTCACCCCCCTTTCCGCCACTCCCGTGCGCACATCCAGCAGCCGCAGAACTTTGATAAGTGACAGTGGTCACTTATCAGAGCTCGTGCCTGCCGTTTTTTTTTTTTCTTTACCTCCCTTTACGCCACTCCCGTGCGCACATCCAGCAGCTGCGGAACTTTGATAAGTGACAGCGGTCACTTATCAGAGCTCGTGCCTGCTGTTTTTTTTTCACCCCCTTTCTGCCACTCTCGTGCGCACAACCAGCAGCCGCGGAACTTTGATAAGTGACAGCGGTCACTTATAAGAGCTCGTGCCTGCCGGTTTCTTTTTTTTTCACTTCCCTTTCCGCCACTCCCGTGCACACATCCAGCAGCCGCAGAACTTTGATAAGTGACAGTGGTCATTTATCAGAGCTCATGCCTGCCGTTTTTTTTTTTTTCTTCACCTCCCTTAATGCCACTCTCGTGCACACATCCAGCAGCCGTGGAACTTAATAAGTGACATCGGTCACTTATCAGAGCTTGTGCCTGACGGATTTTTTTTTTCACCCCCCTTTCCGCCACTCCCGTGCACACATCCAGCAGCCGCAGAACTTTGATAAGTGACAGTGGTCACTTATCAGAGCTCGTGCCTGCCGTTTTTTTTTTCTTCACCTCCCTTTACGCCACTCCCGTGCACACATCCAGCAGCCGTGGAACTTAACCCTGCTGTTCTGTTCGGGTCAAAAATGACCCATTTTGGAAATTAGATATTATTTTATTCATTCATTTTTTGATTTTGAAACTTGTGGTTCCTTCTATTTTCCTAATTTACGGGTTCATACTAAGGGTACTTTATTTTTTTTTTCGGTGCTTTACTTTTTGCGCTACAGTTTTTTATACACTTGTTATGTTAGGGTCAAAAATGACCCGTTAGCCTTTTATACTAATCTACAGCCATTTTTTGAGTAAAACAAAGGATTTTTAGTTTATTTTGAGACTACTTATTGCATCTACTATTGTTTATCAAGTTATCTAGTTGCTTTAGGTGCACAGATGGACATAAATGGATGGATACATGTATACAAATGATTTCAGTACAAACCATACGCATTGTCTTTCAGTACAATTTTTATTGCTGTATCTAAAGGCCTGCTGTTCCTCTACAAATAAATCAATTCAGTTTTCAAGATTGCAAAAGAAAATAGTTTCTTTTCCTTGTGATTAGGACAATCCCTTATTAGGCCTTATGTGACAGAGAGAAAAATACATCCAAGAAGTGAAGGATCAATTAAAATTGTTGAAAGAATCCAGAACCAAGCTCAAAACACACCCTCCGCCAGCTCTGCTACCGAAACATCCTTCACAAGCACACCTACAAGCAAAAAAAAGAAAAAGATGCAGCTTTTGTCCTCCTGCCAGTGACCGCAAAACAAATATTTGTTTTAATTGTGAAAAATATATATGCAACAGACATGTTTATTATTGTTGTGCTAATTGCAAAAAATAGATTAGTAGAAACCTTTTTTTGAAAAAAACTGAAATTTTTATTTTTTTCTGATTATTTTTTACTATTTTTTTTAAAATGCTTTTATACTGTTAAAATTTAGTTTTAAGTTAGTTGTACTAATAGTTACCTAAAGTTGTTGTTGATGTTGTTGTAAAAGATATAGTTGATTATTTAAGCACAAGTTTGTTACTTTGGTGTAAAATGCAATTAGGCTGTTTTACATTAATCAACACAAAATTTAAAAAAATTAAGTTTTTTTATTCAATTTTTCTTTGATAATGAACAACTATGATCACACACAGTATAATAATGCAACAGGTATTCAAAAAGAACTTTTCAGTGGCTCAAAACAACATTTTAATAGGTTCGGGTCAAAAATGACCCGAACATAACAAGTGTATAGTAAACCCGAACAGAACAGCAGGGTTAATAAGTGACATCGGTCACTTATCAGAGCTAGTGCCTGCCGGGGTTTTTTTTTACCCCCCCTTTCCGCCACTCCTGTGTGCACATCCAGCAGCCTCGGAACTTTGATAAGTGACAGCAGTCACTTATCAGAGCTCGTGCCTGCCGATTTCTTTTTTTTCACCCCCCTTTCCGCCACTCCCGTGCGCACATCCAGCAGCCGCGGAACTTTGATAAGTGACAGTGGTCACTTATCAGAGCTCGTGCCTGCCGATTTCTTTTTTTTCACCCCCCCTTTTTGCCACTCCCGTGCGCACATCCAGCAGCCGCGGAACTTTGATAAGTGACAGCAGTCACTTATCAGAGCTCGTGCCTGCCGAATTCTTTTTTTTCACCCCCCCTTTCCGCCACTCCCGTGCGCACATCCAGCAGCCGCGGAACTTTGATAAGTGACAGTGGTCACTTATCAGAGCTCCTGCCTGCCGGTTTTTGTTTTTTTTTCACGCCCCCTTTCCACCTCCCGTGCGCGCATCCAGCAACCGCGGAACTTTGATAAGTGACAGCGGTCACTTATCAGTAGTGTTGAGCATTCCGATACTGCAAATATCCGGTATCGGCCGATAGTCGCTGTATCGGAATTCCGATTCTAAGATTCGATATTTTTTGCATATCGGATACTGGAATGAGTTTTCCTCTAAAGTCTATGGGGAGTTCCTGTGTCACAGAACGAAGTACGTGACACAGGAACTTCCCGAAAGTGTCACTGTCAGTGTCGGTCGGGTCTGTCAGGAGTCAGCAGCATTTACCTGGCAGAAGATCCCCGGTGGTCATGTCCTGGACTCCTGGATGGCCGCCATTACCCTCTCCCTGGCGGTCACGTGCAGCTTCCCGCGATAACTGCACATGGTGCCGGGTACTGGGTAATCTCGGCCAGCTGTCGCGAGAGTACAGCAGTCCGGATGACGTCACCGCCGGGAATCAGCTCTGGTAAGCAGCTCTGCTGCGTCGGATGTCAGGCTCAGCCTGGCATCCAGATGTAGCAGAGCTGGACTCGTAGAGGGACACTCGTTATTTTGGACTGCGTCAGACAGGGAGTATTTGTGTTGGTTTGTTATTTTTGTTTTTTTACAGAAGATCGATGGTGTCACAGGATGAGCGTGAAATAAAAATAATGAAAACTGTGTTGTGTTTTATTTCATTAAAATACTTTTTTCTGGCTGTGTATTTTTTAAAAAATTTACAAACTTTGTGATTAATAATGGATCGGTGTCTTATTGACGCCTCTCCATTATTAACCGGGCTTATTGTCACCGTTCAATCAAAGGTGACATTAACCCCTTATTACCCCGATTGCCACCGCTACAGGGCAAGTGGGAAGAGCCGGGTAAAGTGCCACAATTGGCGCATCTTTAGATGCGCCAATTGTGGGGCTGCTGCAGCCTGGCATTTTTAGGCTGTTGAGGGCCAAAATCCATGGGCCTTGAAAGTCTTTTAATACCAGGCCGCAGCAGTCTGCTTTTTACTTGGCTGGTAAACGAAAATAGGGGGACCCCAAGCCATTTTATTTTCGAGGGAATCCCCTATTTTTGTTAACCAGCCAAGCTAAGCAGACTGCTGTGGCCTGGTATTATCAGGCTTGCAAGGTCCATGGATATTGGCTCCTTAACAGCCTGAAAAACCAGGCCTCAGTAGTCTGCTTCATCAGGCTGGTTAACAAAAATAGGGGGACCCCAAGCCATTTTATTTTCGAGGGAATCCCCTATTTTTGTTAACCAGCCAAGCTAAGCAGACTGCTGTGGCCTGGTATTATGAGGCTTGCAAGGTCCATTGATATTGGCTCCTTAACAGCCTGAAAAACCAGGCCTCAGTAGTCTGCTTCATCAGGCTGGTTAACAAAAATAGGGGGACCCACGCCATTTTTTTTTTCGAGGGGATCCCCTATTTTTGTTAATCAGTTCACTTCAGGTCAGCTGGGATTCCCTCTGACGTCACTGTCTGTGCGGTGTCCCTGGCTGACCTGAAGTGAAAGTGGGAAGCAATCAATTATGCTAACCACTTCCTTTCCTGTCAGCCAGGAGAGGAGATGATTAATTCGGGGGTTTACTGCGAGGTCGGCAGCATTAGCTGCTGTCCCTGCAGTAAACGTTAACCCTTTCAGAAGGATTACATCGGGGGACCTGACTGTGCGTCGGATAAGTAAGAATAATGTTGCTTTATTATTTTATTTTTATTTCAGGAGAACAAGGGAATCGAGGATTAACCGTACAATAAAAGATGATCAAAAAAATGTGTTTTTATTTCATTAAAATTATTTATTCTTAATGTGTGTGTGTTTTTTTTATTTACTTCAATAGGATTAATAATTAATAGTTGTCTAATTGACAGCTCTCAATTATTAACCTTGCTTAAAATCACCTTTCAATAGCAAGGTGGCTTTAAGCCATTATTAACCCATTCGCCACCACTACAGGGCAATGGGAATAGACGGGCTAAGTGCCAGAAAGGCCGAATCTAATTATAGATTTGCCTTTTCTGGGGTGTCTGGGGGCAGATGTTAGTAGCCAGGGGGGGGCAAAAATAATGGTCCCTCTCTGGGCTATTATTATCTGCCCCCACTCGCTGGCTTTGTCTGACTGCTTGAGAAAATAGGGCGGGAGCCCACGCATTTTTTTTCAACAATTTTACACCTCATATATATATATATATATGTCATTGTGGCATATATATATATATATATATATATATATATATATATTAATAGTACATACACTTCTACATAGTATAATAGCCGCTAATTCAATTGCCGGCTTTTGTGAAATTACAGACCCGACATGAAATGACACATGGTTTACATAGAGTTAACTATGTAATTTCATGTAGTTTGATATATGGTTTTCACTAACAATTACATGAGTGTATGTGTGCAAAATTTCCGACATGTAGGGGTTAATTAAAGGTGTAAATTTGTTGTAAAAAAATGTGTTTTTTTTACAACGAATTTACACCTTTAATTAACCCCAACATGTCTGAAATTTTGCACACATACACTCATGTAATTGGTAGTGAGAACCATATATCAAACTACATGGAATGACATGGTTAACTCTATGTAAACCATGTGTCATTTCATGTCGGGTGGTTCTGTAATTTCACAAAAGCCGGCAATGCCCGGCAATTGAATCAGCGGCTATTTTACTATGTAGAAGTGTATGAACTATAAATATATGTATATATGTCACAATGACATGTATATACAGTACAGACCAAAAGTTTGGAAACACCTTCTCATTTAAAGATTTCTCTGTATTTTCATTTCTATGAAAATTGTAGAATCACACTGAAGGCATCAAAACTATGAATCAACACATGTGGAATTATACATTACACTTTACAAAAAAGTGTGACACAACTGGAAATATGCCTTATATTCTAGGTTCTTCAAAGTAGCCACCTTTTGCTTTGATTACTGCTTTGCACATTGAAAAGGTGAACGGATGGACTCTAAATGCCTGGTTCCCACCATGAAGCATGGAGGAGGTGGTGTGATGGTGTGGGGGTGCTTTGCTGGTGACACTGTTGGGGATTTATTCAAAATTAAAGCGGTGAGCGGTCCAGCTCACCTCAAACCATCTCGACTGGGTTCAGGTCTGGTGACTGTGGAGGCCAGGTCATCTGGCGTAGCACCCCATCACTCTCTTTCTTGGTCAAATAGCCCTTACACAGCCATGAGGTGTGTTTGGGGTCATTGTCCTGTTGAAAAATAAATGATGGTCCAACTAAACGCAAACCGGATGGAATAGCATGCCGCTGCAAGATGCTGTGGTAGCCATACTGCTTCAGTATGCCTTCAATTTTGAATAAATCCCCAACAGTGTCACAAGCAAAGCACCCCCACACATCACACCACCTCTCCATGCTTCACGGTGGGAACCAGGCATGTAGAGTCCATCCGTTCACCTTTTCTGCATGCAAAGCAGTAATCAAAGCAATAGGTGGCTACTTTGAAGAACCTAGAATATAAGACATATTTTCAGTTGTTTCACACTTTTTTGTAAAGTGTAATGTATAATTCCACTTGTGTTAATTCATAGTTTTGATGCCTTCAGTGTGATTCTACAATTTTCATCGTCATGAAAATACAGATAAATCTTTGAATGAGAAGGTGTGTCCAAACTTTTGGTCTGTACTGTATATATATATATATATATATATATATATATATATACTAGTGATGAACCCGTTCTGCGCCCGGGTGGCAAGCATTTTTATAGGTACATGGTCTCCCATTCTGGTATGTGCTGCCCCCTCCTATCCTGGTATGCATGGCACTCCTCATCCCTATCCTGGTATGTATGGTCCCCTCACCCCACCCAAATCTACTATGCATGGCACCCCATTCCTCATCCTGGTATGCATGGTCCCCTCATCCCCCAATCCTGGTATGCATGGTACCCCCTCAACCCTATCCTGGTATGCATGTTACCTGCTCATCCATATCCTGGTATTCATGGTTTCCTCACCCCCCAAATCCAGGTATGCATGGTCCCCTCACCCCCCAATCCTGGTATGCATGGTCCCTCACCCCCCAATCCTGGTATACATGGTTCCCTCCTGCCCAATCCTGATATGCATGGTCCCCTCACCCCCCAATCCTGATGTGCATGGTCCCCTCACCCCCCTATCCTGATGTGCATGGTCCCCTCACCCACCAATCCTGATGTGCATGGCCCCCTCACCCCCCAATCCTGATGTGCATGGTCCCGTTACCCCGTCCTGTTGAGCATGGTCCCCTCACCCCCCAATCCTGATGTGCATGGTCTCACCCCCAATCCTGATGTGCATGATCCCCTCACCCCCAATCCTGATATGCATGGTACCCTCACCCCCAATCCTGATATGCATGGTCCCTTTACCCCTAAATCATTATATGCATGGTCCCCTCACCCCCAATCCTGGTATGCATGGTCCCCTCACCCCCCAATCCTGATGTGCATGGTCTCCTCACCCCCCAATCCTGATGTGCATGGTCCCCTCACCCCCTATCCTAGTATGCATGGTCCTCTCACCCCTATCCTGGTGTGCATGGTCCCCTCACCCCCCCAATCCTGATGTGCATGGTCCCCTGGCAAGCATTTTTAAAGGTATATGGTCTCCCATGCTGGTATGTGCTGCCCCCTCCTATTATGGTATGCATGGCACCCCTCCTCCCTATCCTGGTATGCATGGTACTCCTCATCCCTATGCTGGTATGTATGGTCCCCTCACCCCCACCCAAATCTGGAATGCATGGCACCTCATTCTTCATCCTGGTATGCATGGACCCCTCGTCACCCAATCCTGGGATGCATGGTACCCCCTCATCCCTATCCTGGTATGCATGGTACCTGCTCATCCATATCCTGGTATTCATGGCTCCCTCACCCCCCAATCCCGGTAAGCATGGCCCCTCACCTCCCCAATCCCGTATGCACGGTCCCCTCACTCACCAATCCTGGTATGCATGGTCACCTCCCGCCCAATCCTAGAATGCATGGTCCCCTCACCCCTCAATTCTGGTATGAATGGTCCCCTCACCCCCAATTCTGGTATGAATGGTCCGCTCACCCTCCAATCCTGATGTGCATGGTCCGCTCACCCACTAATCCTGATGTGCATGGCCCCTCTCACCCCCCTATCCTGATGTGCATGGTCCCCTCACGCCCCCTATCCTGAAGTGCATTGTCCTCTCACCCCCCAATCCTGATGTGCATGGTCCTCTCACTCCCCTGTCCTGATGTGCATGGCCCCCTCACCCCCCCAATCCTAATGTGCATGGTCCGCTCACCCTCCAATCCTGATGTGCATGGTCCTCTCACCCCCCTGTCCTGATGTGCATGGTCCCCTCACCCCCCAAATCCTGATGTGAATGGTCCTCTCACCCCCCTATCCTGATGTGCATGGTCCCCTCACCCCCCAATCCTGATGTGCATGGTCTTCTCACCCCCCAATCCTGATGTGAATGGTCCTCTCACCCCCCTATCCTGATGTGCATGGTCCCCACACCCCAATCCTGATGTGCATGGTCCTCTCACCCCCCTATCCTGATGTGCATGGTCCCCACACCCCCAATCCTGATGTGCATGGTCCTCTCACCCCCCAATCCTGATGTGAATGGTCCTTCCACCCCCTATCCTGATGTGCATGGTCCCCACACCCCCAATCCTGATGTACATGGCCCTCTCACCCCCCCAACCCTGATGTGCATGGTCCCCTTACCCCCCAATCCTGATGTGCATGGTCCGCTCACTCCCCAATCCTGATGTGCATGGTACCCACACCCCCTATCCTGATGTGCATTGTCCCCTCACCCCCCAATCCTGATGTGCATGGTCCTCTCACCCCCCAATCCTGATGTGAATGGTCCTTCCACCCCCCTATCCTGATGTGCATGGTCCCCACACCCCCAATCCTGATGTACATGGCCCTCTCACCCCCCCCAACCCTGATGTGCATGGTCCCCTTACCCCCAATCCTGATTTGCATGGCCCCTCTCACCCCCAATCCTGATGTGCATGGTCCCCTCACCCCCCCAACCCTGACGTGCATGGTCCCCTTACCCCCAACCCTGATGTGCATGGCCCCTCTCACCCCCCTATCCTGATGTGCATGGTCCTCTAACCCCCCAATCCTGATGTGCATGGTCCTCTCACCCCCACATCCTGATGTGAATGGTCCTTCCACCCCCCTATCCTGATGTGCATGGTCCCCACACCCCCAATCCTGATGTACATGGCCCTCTCACCCCCCCCAACCCTGATGTGCATGGTCCCCTTACCCCCCAATCCTGATGTGCATGGTCCGCTCACTCCCCAATCCTGATGTGCATGGTCCCCACACCCCCTATCCTGATGTGCATTGTCCCCTCACCCCCCAACCCTGATGTGCATTGTCCTCTCACTCCCCAATCCTGATGTGCATGGTCCCCACACCCCCAATCCTGATGTGCATGGCCTTCTCAACCCCCAACCCTGATGTGCATGGTCCCCTCAACCCCCAATCCTGATTTGCATGGCCCCTCTCACCCCCAATCCTGATGTGCATGGTCCCCTCACCCCCCCAACCCTGACGTGCATGGTCCCCTTACCCCCAACCCTGATGTGCATGGCCCCTCTCACCCCCCTATCCTGATGTGCATGGTCCTCTAACCCCCCAATCCTGATGTGCATGGTCCTCTCACCCCCCTGTCCTGATGTGTATGGCCCCCTCACCCCCCCCAATCCTAATGTGCATGGTCAGCTCACCCTCCAATCCTGATGTGCATGGTCCTCTCACCCCCCTGTCCTGATGTGCATGGCCCCCTCATCCCCAAATCCTGATGTGAATGGTCCTCTCACCCACCCTATCCTGATGTGCATGGTCCCCTCACCCCCCAATCCTGATGTGCATGGTCCTCTCACCCCCCAAACCTGTTGTGAATGGTCCTCTCACCCCCCTATCCTGATGTGCATGGTCCCCACACCCTCAATCCTGATGTACATGGCCCTCTCACCCCCAACCCTGACGTGCATGGTCCCCTTACCCCCCAACCCTGATGTGCATGGTCCCCTCACCCCCCAATCCTGATGTGCATGGCCCCTCTCACCCCCCTATCCTGATGTGCATGGCCCCTGTCACCCCCCCAACCCTGATGTGCATGGTCCCCTTACCCCTCAACCCTGATGTGCATGGTACCCTCACCCCCCAATCCTGATGTGCATGGTCCTCTCACCCCCCTATCCTGATGTGCATGGTCCCCACACCCCCAATCCTGATGTACATGGCCCTCTCACCCCCCCCAACCCTGATGTGCATGGTCTCCTTACCCCCAATCCTGATGTGCATGGTCCGCTCACTCCCCAATCCTGATGTGCATGGTCCCCACATCCCCTATCCTGATGTGCATTGTCCCCTCACCCCCCAACCCTGATATGCATTGTCCTCTCACTCCCCAATCCTGATGTGCATGGTCCCCACACCCCCAATCCTGATGTGCATGGCCTTCTCAACCCCCAACCCTGATGTGCATGGTCCCCTCAACCCCAACCCTGATTTGCATGGCCCCTCTCACCACCTATCCTGATGTGCATGGTCCCCTCACCCCCCCAACCCTGACATGCATGGTCCCCTTACCCCCCAACCCTGATGTGCATGGCCCCTCTCACCCCCCTATCCTGATGTGCATGGTCCCCTCACACCCCTATCCTGAAGTGCATTGTCCTCTCACCCCCCAATCCTGATGTGCATGGTCCTCTCACTCCCCTGTCCTGATGTGCATGGCCCCCTCACCCCCCCAATCCTATTGTGCATGGTCCGCTCACCCTCCAATCCTGATGTGCATGGTCCTCTCACCCCCCTGTCCTGATGTGCATGGCCCCCTCACCCCCCAAATCCTGATGTGAATGGTCCTCTCACCACCCTATCCTGATGTGCATGGTCCCTCACCCCCCAATCCTGATGTGCATGGTCTTCTCACCCCCCAATCCTGATGTGAATGGTCCTCTCACCCCCCTATCCTGATGTGCATGGTCCCCACACCCCCAATCCTGATGTGCATGGTCCTCTCACCCCCCAATCCTGATGTGAATGGTCCTCTCACCCCCCTATCCTGATGTGCATGGTCCCCACACCCCCAATCCTGATGTGCATGGTCCTCTCACCCCCCAATCCTGATGTGAATGGTCCTTCCACCCCCCTATCCTGATGTGCATGGTCCCCACACCCCCAATCCTGATGTACATGGCCCTCTCTCCCCCCAACCCTGATGTGCATGGTCCCCTTACCCCCCAATCCTGATGTGCATGGTCCGCTCACTCCCCAATCCTGATGTGCATGGTACCCACACCCCCTATCCTGATGTGCATTGTCCCCTCACCCCCCAACCCTGATGTGCATTGTCCTCTCACTCCCCAATCCTGATGTGCATGGTCCCCACACCCCCAATCCTGATGTGCATGGCCTTCTCAACCCCCCAACCCTGATGTGCATGGTCCCCTCAACCCCCAATCCTGATTTGCATGGCCCCTCTCACCCCCTATCCTGATGTGCATGGTCCCCTCACCCCCCCAACCCTGACGTGCATGGTCCCCTTACCCCCAACCCTGATGTGCATGGCCCCTCTCACCCCCCTATCCTGATGTGCATGGTCCCCTCACGTCCCCTATCCTGAAGTGCATGGTCCTCTCACTCCCCAATCCTGATGTGCATGGTCCTCTCACTCCCCTGTCCTGATGTGCATGGCCACCTCACCCCCCCAATTCTAATGTGCATGGTCCGCTCACCCTCCAGTCCTGATGTGCATGGTCCTCTCACCCCCCTGTCCTGATGTGCATGGCCCCCTCACCCCCCAAATCCTAATCTGAATGGTCCTCTCACCCCCCTATCCTGATGTGCATGGTCCTCTCACCCCCCAATCCTGATGTGAATGGTCCTCTCACCCCCCTATCCTGATGTGCATGGTCCCCACACCCCCAATCCTGATGTGCATGGTCCTCTCACCCTCCAATCCTGATGTGAATGGTCCTCTCACCCCCTATCCTGATGTGCATGGTACCCACACCCCCAATCCTGATGTGCATGGTCCTCTCACCCCCCAATCCTGATGTGAATGGTCCTTCCAACCCTTTATCCTGATGTGCATGGTCCCCACACCCCCAATCCTGATGTACATGGCCCTCTCACCCCCCCAACCCTGATGTGCATGGTCCCCTTACCCCCCAATCCTGATGTGCATGGTGCCCTCACCCCCCAATCCTGATGTGCATGGCCCCTCTCACCCCCCTATCCTTATGTGCATGGCTCCTCTCATCCCCCTATCCTGATGTGCATGGCCCCTCTCACCCCCCAACCCTGATGTGCATGGTCCCCTCACCCCCCAAATCCTGATGTGAATGGTCCTCTCACCCCCCTATCCTGATGTGCATGGTCCCCTCACCCCCCCAATCCTGATGTGCATGGTCCTCTCACCCCCCAATCCTGATGTGAATGGTCCTCTCACCCCCTATCCTGATGTGCATGGTCCCCACACCCCCAATCCTGATGTACATGGCCCTCTTACCCCCCCAACCCTGACGTGCATGGTCCCCTTACCCCCCAACCCTGATGTGCATGGTCCCCTCACTCCCCAATCCTGATGTGCATGGCCCCTCTCACCCCCCTATCCTGATGTGCATGGCCCCTCTCACCCCCAACCCTGATGTGCATGGTCCCCTCACCCCCCAATCCTGATGTGCATGGTCCCCTCACCCCCCAATCCTGATGTGCATGGCCTTCTCAACCCCCCAACCCTGATGTGCATGGTCCCCTCAACCCCCAATCCTGATTTGCATGGCCCCTCTCACCCCCTATCCTGATGTGCATGGTCCCCTCACCCCCCCAACCCTGACGTGCATGGTCCCCTTACCCCCCAACCCTGATGTGCATGGCCCCTCTCACCCCCCTATCCTGATGTGCATGGTCCCCTCACCCCCCCAATCCTGATGTGCATGGTCCTCTCACCCCCCAATCCTGATGTGAATGGTCCTCTCACCCCCCTATCCTGATGTGCATGGTCCCCACACCCCCAATCCTGATGTGCATGGTCCTCTCAACCTCCAATCCTGATGTGAATGGTCCTTCCACCCCCCTATCCTGATGTGCATGGTCCCCACACCCCCAATCCTGATGTACATGGCCCTCTCACCCCCCAACCCTGACGTGCATGGTCCCCTTACCCCCCAATCCTGATGTGCATGGTCCCCTCACCCCCCAATCCTGATGTGCATGGCCCCTCTTACCCCCCTATCCTTATGTGCATGGCCCCTCTCACCCCCTATCCTGATGTGCATGGCCCCTCTCACCCCCCAACCCTGATGTGCATGGTCCCCTCACCCCCCAAATCCTGATGTGAATGGTCCTCTCATCCCCCTATCCTGATGTGCATGGTCCCCTCACCCCCCCAATCCTGATGTGCATGGTCCTCTCACCCCCCAATCCTGATGTGAATGGTCCTCTCACCCCCCTAACCTGATGTGCATGGTCCACACACCCCCAATCCTGATGTACATGGCCCTCTCACCCCCCCAACCCTGACGTGCATGGTCCCCTTACCCCCCAACCCTGATGTGCATGGTCCCCTCACTCCCCAATCCTGATGTGCATGGCCCCTCTCACCCCCCTATCCTGATGTGCATGGCCCGTCTCACCCCCCAACCCTGATGTGCATGGTCCCCTCACCCCCCAATCCTGATGTGCATGGTCCCCTCACCCCCCAATCCTGATGTGCATGGCCCCTCTCACCCCCCTATCCTGATGTGCATGGCCCCTCTCACCCCCCTATCCTGATATGCATGGCCCCCTCACCGCTATTAAACTGCACAGATACCCCCAAAAAAACAAACATTTATACTCACCTTTCATCCCTGTGCTCCAGCGCTGTTCCGTTCTGCTGGACGCCGGGGGAGGAGAGCGGTGCCGGAGTACGCGCATGCCCATACCGCGCGTTCCGGCGCCACATTGCTGAAGACACACTGTAAATGTGTCTTCAGCAAAATGGCGCCGGATAGCGCTATTGCGCATGCGCGATCCGACGCGTACTCCTGGTCTCCTGCCCCGGGAGAAGAGAAGTGCCGCGGAAATGCTCCTCCCGGTCAGGTAAGTATGTGAGTATGGCGCCGGAGATCGCGGTATGCATCCAGTACGCATACCGTGATCTCCGGCGCCATACAGAGTACTCACCGCTCTGGATGCCTCACTCTGTCTGGAGCCAGACTGCGCAGGCGTGTCGCGCTTGCGCAGTCTATAAAGGCTTCAGACAGAGTGACGCTCCTAGCGTTATATTCTAGATATATATATATATAGTATTCTATGTGTGTATATCTAGTGTTTACAAGGAAAGAAAGGTTTTTTTTTTAATTACGATAATTCTGTCCCATTGACTTGCATTAGGTTTACGGTATCGGAATTGGCGATACCCGATACTTTTTGAGTATCTGGCCGATCCAATCCGATCCGATATTTTTGGATATCGGGCAGTATCGCTCAATACTACTTATTAGAGCTCGTGCCTGCCGTTTTTTTTTTTCACCCCAACTTTCCCCCACTCCAGTGTGCATAGCCAGCAGCCGCGGAACTTTGATAAGTGAAAGTGGTCACTTATCAGAGCTCGTGCCTGCTGGTTTAGACTTTTTCACAGGGATTTTTTTCCCTATTCGCTTTCTTTCTTTTAGCTTTTTCTTTTCAGCATAGTTTGCACAAAACACTATCCCCCCACACACACATAGTTATAAATAAAGTTCACACAAAGCACCACATACACAAAAAAAATGTCCCGCCCGTCACGTTCATCCCAACAGCGCTATTCAGTGGAGGAGGCATACGCTTTCCTTGCCTCCGACACTGATAGCGAGGGAGAGGATCCCACTTTTCTTTACGTTTCAGATTCTTCTTCTTCTTCCTCCTCCTCCTTCTCCTCATCTTCTTCCTCGGGTCCTGCGGAACCGCCATGCATATGCCTCAGGACAGAAGATGAGGCAGCGCCCACCCCAGGAAATTAACCAGCGCACCCCTCTTCGGACCCCGTATGTACCTCGCCCCCCGAAAATTACGAGACACTGATTCCTGATTTTGTGGCAGAATCAGGAATCAGGTTTGACTCCTTCGGCCTCACAGAAATAGACTTTTTCAAAGTCTTTATCTATGAAGATTTAATTAACCTCAAGGTGGAGCAAACAAATTTGTACGCTCTGCAATTTTTGGCGTAAAACCACGTCATCATTTTCCAACTGGTCTCCTGTAGACGCAGTTGAAATGATGCAGTTTTGGGGCCTGGTCCTCCATATGGGGATCCTGAAGAAGCCAGAAATTCGGCAATATTGGAGTGTTGATATTTTATACAACACTCCACTGTTCCGAATGGTCATGGCCCAGACGCGTTTTGAGGCCATCCACAAATTCCTGCATTATAATGATAATGCACAGTGTCCCCACGAGATGACCCCAACTTTGACCGCCTGTTCAAAGTTCGGCCAGTCATCGAACACTTCAACAAAAAGTTTGCTGAAGAGTACGTGCCCCAAAGGGACATCTGCATGTTTGAGTCCTTGGTTCTTTTCAAGGGACGGCTCGGATTCCGCCAGTACCTGCCCAGCAAGAGGGCAAGGTACGGAATCAAACTCTATAAGCTGTGTTAGAGTACCTCAGGGTACATCTACAGCTTTAGAGTTTATGAATGAAAGGACACCAGGATTCAACCCCCTGAGTGTCCCCTCGTCCTGGGAGTGAGTGGGAAAATTGTGCGGGATTTGGTGCACCCACTGCTGGATAAAGGTTATCACACTGGTAACTTTTATTCCAGCATCCCACTCTACAAATCCCTCTCTGCGCGATGTACCGCAGCCTGCGGTACTGTAATGTATGTAGTACAGTTCATATAGCGTCTTGTGCTTGGGTGCGATGAAAATACATGAGACACAGGTTTGATATAGAAGGTCTTGTATTACTTCATACAAGTGGCAAAAATAGTCACACAGTTTGCAGATACAGAAGCAGGAGACACAGCAGGCCAGAGTAACTTAAGCTCAGCAATCACTCTCCACAACAGGTTCAGGATCTTCTTCTCTGTTACCGTAAGTCCATGCAAACGTGGATCTTTCAAAGAGCAGGGTTCCAGAGTCCACAAGTGTTCCAGAGTTCCTCAGTAGGAATAGCTGGAGTACAAAGTCCAAGGCTTCCAGGAGTCAGGTCACAGGTTCACTGCAGGCTAGATTCTGAAGCACTGATTGCTCAGCTGTGGCTGCTTAAGAAGCAAGAGGGAGAGAATCAGGGCGGGAACATGAAAGCTGTAAACTCCATATTGACTGAGGGCAAGATAGCTGCAGCAAGACAGAAAGCAAAATGGCTGACGGAAAAACTGAGTTTCAAGAACATGTACAAAGAACCTTACATTACTCCCCCCTTAGGGACAACCTCCGGATGGCCTCAGACCAGGCTTGTCTGGGTACCTCTGATGAAACTGGCGGAGCAAACGAGGAGCATTAACGTTATTGACTGGTTCCCATGAGTTGTCCTCCACTGGGTAGCCCTGCCATTTAATCAAATATTGTAACTGATTTCTGTATAACCTGGAATCTAGAATTCTTTCCACCACAAATTCTTCCTGACCATCGACTAGCACTGGGTCAGGGCAAGGAGAAGAACGTCCAGGAAACGTATTGGGTGTTGCAGCCTTTAGTAGGGATACATGAAAGACAGGATGAATTCTCATAGTTCTAGGCAGTTGAAGACGACAAGCAACGGCACTTATAATTTTACTGATTTTATAGGGTCCAATGTACTTATGTCCCAACTTAGACGATGGAATCCTTAACTTAAGATTTCTGGTTGACAGCCAGACCAGGTCTCCTACCTTGAAAGCTGGTGCAGGTTTACGAAATTTATCTGCTGCTTTCTTGTACCTTTCCTGAGCCAATTCCAGATTCTCCTTTAGAAGATCCATATTCTTCTGTAAAGACGTGATTCTTTCAGCCACTGCTGGTAAAGGCGTTTCTATGGGAAATCGTGGAAGAATGTTAGGATGATAACCTAGATTGGAGTAAAAAGGAGACTGCTTAGTGGAGGCGCTCTGAGAGTTGTTATAAGAGAACTCAGCCAATGGAAATAGATCCACCCAATCATCCTGTAGGTGGCAGATAAAGCAGCGGAGATACTGCTCCAGAGTTTGATTGGTTCGTTCGGTCTGTCCATTAGTCTGGGGATGAAAAGCAGAAGAAAGGTTTACTTTAATGTCCAATGCTGCACAGAAATTTTGCCAAAACCTTGAAGTGAATTGCACCCCTCGATCCAAAATGACCTCATCCGGTACTCCATGTAAGCGAAACACATCTTTAATCATCAAATCTGATGTCTGTTTTGCAGTGGGTAAGCCGACAAAAGGGATAAAATGAGCTGCCTTTGTTAAACGATCAACCACCACTAGAATGGTGTTTTTCCCTTGAGAGGTTGGTAACTCCACAATGAAGTCCATAGAAATGGATCCCCACGGACGGGACGGGTGGGAAGAGGTTGTAACAGACCAGTTGGTGAGGAGCGAGGTGTCTTGCATCTTGCACAGACTTCACATGAAGTGACATAGTTTAAAACATCCTTCCTGCAAGTGGGCCACCAAAAGAAACGAGAAAGAAATTCCTGTGTCTTTAGAATTCCTCTATGCCCAGCTATCTTGGAATCGTGAATGAGTTGCAATACTCTCAATCTGACTGTTTCAGGAATATACAGACGTTGTCCCAGAATCCACACACCATTCTTAAAGACAAGACTTACGTCCCTCGGGGTTGTGCCAACAAGGAATCCGCATGGTATGCTTCCTTGATGTCCTTAAGTAGGTCTTGATTATGAATCACTCCCAGGAATCTAGAGTCAGGAAGAATAGTCTTAGGAGGAGCAAGTGGACGGGTCTCTGCTGAATGAATCCTAGAGAGTGCATCAGCCTTTCCATTGCGCGATCCTGGTCTATAAGAAATGACTAAATTAAATTGGTTTAAGAAAAGTTTCCAGCGAGCCTTTCGAGGAGTCAGGCACTTAGCCGACCTGATAAATTCAAGGTTACGATGGTCTGTCAGGACGACTATTTGCTGTGCAGCCCCCTGAAGAAGGTGTCTCCATTCTTTGAAGGCGGCAATAATGGCCAACAACTCTCTATTGCCCACATCGTAGTTCCTCTCAGCCGAAGACAACTGCTGGGAAAAGAAGGCACAGGGATGCAAGACATTCTTCTCACCTGTTCTCTGAGAGAGTATAGCTCCAACGGCACAGTCTGAAGCATCCACCTCTATTATGAAGGCAAGTTCGGGGTTGGGATGTACCAAGATAGGTGCGGTGGTAAATTTATCTTTTAGACGGGAAAATGCTTACTGGGCTTGGGAGTCCAGGAGAACCTAGACTCTTTCCGGGTAAGTTGGGTGATAGGTGACACTACCTCAGAGAAATTCCTAATGAAACGTCTATAGAAATTGGCAAACCCGATGAAGCGCTGCACCTCCTTCACATTTCTAGGACTTGGCCAATCCTTGATGGCTTGGGTCTTGCTTCCATCCATACTAATTCCTTGTGTAGACAGTACATACCCCAGAAATTGAATTTCGGTCCTATGGAATTCACACTTTTCAAGTTTGATGTAAAGATGGTTTTGTCTTAGACGTTCCAAGACCATTCTCACATGTCCATGATGTTCCTCTGTGGAGTTAGAAAAAATTAGAATATCATCCAAATAAATCACCACGAATGTATCTAGAAGATCCCTGAAGATGTCATTCACCAAGTGTTGGAAAGTGGCTGGGGCGGTACTCAGACCAAAAGGCATAACTAGATATTCAAAGTGTCCATAGCGTGACCTGAATGCAGTCTTCCATTCATCCCCAGGTCTAATACGGACCAAGTTATAGGCCCCACGGAGATCCAATTTAGAGAAAATTTTGGCATGCCGCACTCTCTCCAATAACTCAGGGATTAAAGGCAATGGATAACGGTTTCTAATAGTAACCTTATTGAGTTCCCTATAGTCTACGCAGGGTCTCAGAGATCCATCTTTCTTCTTCACAAAGAAGATGGGTACCACCTGCAGGAGATGAAGAGGGCGTATGAAGCCCTTGGCTAGATTTTCGTCTATGTAATCCTTTAAAGCCTTTAGCTCAGGCCCCGCCAGGGGGTAGATCTTACCAAAAGGTATCTCTGCTCCAGGCAATAATTCAATTGGACAATCATATGGACGGTGAGGGGGAAGCTGGTCAGCGTTCTTCTTGTCACATAAATCCACATAGTCCTGGTATACAGCTGGTAGTTCAGGGACTGACATGGTTCCTTTAGGAACAGAGCAAGCTGAAACTTCTGGACTCATCTGTTTCTCTGGAAAGTGTAATTCCTTGGTCTCCCAGTTAATGGTAGGGTTCTGAGCCTGCAGCCATGGTAGCCCTAGAATAATGGGAAAGTGGGGAGAAGAGATAAGCATAAAGGACAGTTTCTCTTGATGATCTTTACCCATAAGGACCCTCAAAGGCTCCGTTTCCTGATCCACTGGTCCAGAGGTCAGCAGGGAGCCATCCACAGTTTCCATCTGTACTGGAGTAGCCTTCTTCACTGAACGTATCCCCTGTTTCAGAGCAAAGGAGACATCCATAAAATTCCTACTTGCCCCTGAGTCGATCATAGCAGAGCTAGACACCCAGACTGAGTCAACCCAGAGTTTGATGGAAAGGAAGCAATGAGAATTGTTTTTCCTACAACTCAGCTGGGACACCGCTGAGGAAACTTGAAAAATTGCAGCGTTTACACAGTCATCGTCCTCAGAAGTAATGGAGTTTAAGTCCGAGAAATCAATATCTGTTGCTGCAGATCTCTCTGGAGCCTGAGGCTCGGACCTGACAGATCTCCTCTCGCAACACTCACAGTGAATGAGTGCTGCAGTAGTCTTACGAGAACGGCTGGGGCAGTTTATAATGAAGTGCCCTGACTTACCACAATAGAAACATAGATTTTCCTTAAAACGATGTTCTTTGCGTGCATCACTAACCCGTCTTTGTAAAGAGTCTACCTGCATGGGTTCAGGTTCAGGTTCCCGTGTGATCCTACTCAAAGGTTCCTTAACTGGGGAGGAAGGTAGGAAAAGGTTATGCGATTGCTTTCGAACCATCTCTCTTGCCTGCGTTCAGTCAGGCGAGCATCAATACGGATGCAATAGTTAATAAAGTCACCTAACGCAGTGGGAGGGTCGGCACGAGCAAGTTCATCCTTAATTAGTGGAGACAACCCCTTTCGAAAAATAGATTTTTTGGTGGAACTGTCCCAGGTGGTATCAAGGGCCCATCTCCTGAAATCCAAGGCATATTCGGCTACCGAGTGCTTACCTTGGCGCAAAGTTAACATGGCTGCTTCAGCTGTTGCACCTCGATTGGGGTCATCAAACACCTGCCCCATGGCTGAAATGAAAGCATCAAGATGATCCAAACATTCATCCTCAGTCTCAATCAGAGGGTTTGCCCACATCAAAGCCTTGTTGGTAAGTAACATAATTATAGTAAGCACTTTAGATCGTTCAGTGGGAAATTGTGAAGCATGTGCAGAAAAAAACAGATTGCATTGGTTAATAAATCCCCTGAATTTTTCACGTTCACCACCAAAACGAAAAGGGGGCAACTTGGGAATCCCAGAACTCGGGGCTACGGCAGGAGCCTGGACTCGTTCCTCTAGAACCTCAATCCTGGCTCTCAAATCCTGGGCAGTCTGTCCAAACACTTGCAAATTGTGATTAGTGAGGTCCTGTAGGTTTGTAAAACGGGTTTTTATAGTCTGTAAATCTGCAAGGATATTATCAGTCACTCCGCAAAGTTCCTTTATGCGGGCCTCCATTTTCCAGATCTTTTAAGACAGGAGTACTGGAATGGTTGTGAGAAGTCACAACCACTATCATCACAGAAAGTTCAACCGGACATCTGATATCCACAGTTACAGCAGACACAAAAGAGGGAAGAAAAAAAAAAAACAATAGTGTTTACCTGTGGTAACACTGCAGAAAAAAAAAAAACTTAAGGGAATTGCTCACCTGGAATGGTTGTGAGAAGTCACAACCACTGTCATCACAGAAAGTACAACCGGACGTCTGATATCCACAGTTACAGCAGACACAGCCTTCCCAGACCCAGCAGACACTAACGTTTTGACTTCAGAATCTTGTAATGTATGTAGTACAGTTCATATAGCGTCTTGTGCTTGGGTGCGATGAAAATACATGAGACACAGGTTTGATATAGAAGGTCTTGTATTACTTCATACAAGTGGCAAAAATAGTCACACAGTTTGCAGATACAGAAGCAGGAGACACAGCAGGCCAGAGTAACTTAAGCTCAGCAATCACTCTCCACAACAGGTTCAGGATCTTCTTCTCTGTTACCGTAAGTCCATGCAAACGTGGATCTTTCAAAGAGCAGGTTCCAGAGTCCACAAGTGTTCCAGAGTTCCTCAGTAGGAATAGCTGGAGTACAAAGTCCAAGGCTTCCAGGAGTCAGGTCACAGGTTCACTGCAGGCTAGATTCTGAAGCACTGATTGCTCAGCTGTGGCTGCTTAAGAAGCAAGAGGGAGAGAATCAGGGCGGGAACATGAAAGCTGTAAACTCCATATTGACTGAGGGCAAGATAGCTGCAGCAAGACAGAAAGCAAAATGGCTGACGGAAAAACTGAGTTTCAAGAACATGTACAAAGAACCTTACAGGTACGGTCCACAAAAATCAGAGAGGCCTCCCAAAGATGCTAATTGGCAGATGCTCAGAATGGGTGAGAGCAGAGCCCAATGTAGCGACCACCTGTTGGTAGACAAGTACAAGGACAAGAGGGATGTCCTTCTCTTGTCCACCATACATGCTGATGGCAGCGCCCTCAGCACTGTACGGGTACCTCTACACAGGTCTGCAAACCGGACTGTGTACTGGGGTACAATAAAAACATGGGGGTGTTGATCTCTCCAATCAACTCCTCCAACTGTATAGTGGTTTGAGAAAGGCCAAGGTGTGGTACAAGAAGCTGGTCATGCACATCATCCAAATGGCATTGCTCAATGCTTTCTTGCTGTCACGATGTGCACGCAACAGTTTCAGGAGGTAGTGGTTAAGGCCCTGATGTTTGGCGCTCACAAAGTCGAGGGCCCCAGTACTTCCGGAACTGAAGGTGCTCGTATCATACCAGGTCAGCATTTCCCGGGGTGGTCCCGCCAACTGGAAAAAAAGGTAAGCCGCAAAAAAGGTGCCGAGTGTGTTACTAAAGGGGAATACACAAGGACAACACTTACCAATGCGACACCTGCCCCGAAAAGCCTGGCCTGTGTATGAAGGATTGTTTCAAATTGTACCACACCTCCATGCACTACTAAATTACTTTACAGGAAACAGATTAGTTCCAAAATGGGGGCACATTTAGAAAAGTTCCTTGGCAGTCTAGTTTCCAAAATTATGTCACCTGTGGTATTTTTTTACTGTTTAGGCACATCAGGGGCTCTGCAAACGGAACATGACGCCCGCAGACCATTCCATCAAAGTCAGCATTCCAAAATGTCCCTACTTCCCTTCTGATCCCCGACTTGTGCACAAACAGTTTTTTTTCCCACATATGGGGTACCAGTGTACTCAGGACAAATTGGACAACAATTTTTGTTGTCCAATTTCTCCTCTTACACTTGGGAAAATAAAAAATTGGGGACTAAATCATCATTTTTGTGAGGAAAAAAGTAGAATTTTTTATTTTCACACCTGGGCATTATAAACTTTAGTGAAACACTTGGGGGTTCAAAGTTCTCATCACACACCTAGATAAGTTTGTTAGGGGGTCTAGTTTACAAAATGGGTCACTTTTGGGAGTTTCCACTGTTTAGGCACATGAGGGGCTCTGCTAACGGAACATGATGCCCGCAGACCATTCCATCAAAATCTGCATTCCAAAACGTCACAGCTTCCCTTCCGAGCCCAGCCGTGCGCCCAAACAGTGGTTCCCCAACATATGGGTTATCAGCGTACTCAGGACAAATTGGACAACAACTTTTGGGTCCAATTTCTCCAGTTACCCTTGGGAAAATAAAAAATTGGGGACTAAAGCATCATGCTTGTGGAAAAAATATGTTTTTTTTTCTTCACGGCTCTACATTATAAACTTGCATGAAGCACTTGGGGGTTCAAAGTGCTCTCCACACATCTAATAAGTTTCTTAGTGGGTCTAGTTTCCAAAATGGGGTCACATGTGGGGGGTTTCCACTGTTTAGGCACATCAGGGGTCCTCCAAACGCAACATAGCGTTCGTTCTCAATTCCAGCCAATTTTGGTTTGGAAAAGTCAAACGGCACTCCTTCCTTTTCGAGCCCTGCCGTGCGCCCAAATAATGGTTCCCCCCACATATGGGGTATCAGCGTACTCAGGACAAGTTGGTCAACAACTTTTGTTGTCCAATTTCTCCTCTTACCCTTGGGAAAATAAAAATTGGGGACTAAAACATCATGCTTGTGGAAAAAATATGATTTTTTTCTTCACGGCTCTACATTACAAACTTGCGTGAAGCACTTGGGGGTTCAAAGTGCTCACCACACATCTAGATAAGTTCCTTAGGCGTATAGTTTCCAAAATGGGATCACATGTGGTGTGGTTTCCACTGTTTAGGCACATCTGGGTCCCTCCAAACGCGACATGGCGTCAGTTCTCAATTCCAGCCAATTTTGGTTTGGAAAAGTCAAACGGCGCTCCTTCCCTTTCGAGCACTGCCGTGTGCCCAAACAGTGGTTTTCGCCCACATATGGGGTTTCAGCGCACTCAGGACAAGTTGGACAACAACTTTTGTGGTCCAATTTCTCCTTTTACCCTTGAGAAAATAAAAAATTGGGGACTAAAACATCATGCTTGTGGAAAAAATATGATTTTTTTTCTTCACAGCTCTACATTATAAACTTGCGTGAAGCACTTAGGAGTTCAAAGTGCTCACCACACATTTAGATAAAAAAAAAAAAAAAAAACAGCGAGAAGGTTGCAGTCTAAAAGATAACCTTCAATCCATTAGGTTAAAACATAAGTCTTCATGAAGACTGCTAAGTCGAAACGCGTCATCTGTTTTTGAAGTGTTTTTTCCTATGCCCGACAATCCTGTGCCACTTATGTTTTAACCTAATGGATTAAAGGTTATCTTTTAGACTGCAACCTTCTCGCTGGTTTTTTTTTTTTTTTTTCCCCTCCCAAGTACGTTTGCTTCATGCAACCGTGCTGAGCACCAGCTGTCTAATGAAGATTTCACAGAAGGGTGAGCTGACTATATATTTTTTGTTTCCCACACATTTAGATAAGTTCCTTCGGGGGTCTAGTTTCCAAAATCGGGTCACATGTGGGGGGTTTCCACTGTTTAGGCACATCAGGGGCCCTCCAAACGCGACATGTCACCCGTTCTCAATTCCAGCCAATTTTGGTTTGGAAAAGTCATACGGCGCTCCTTCCCTTTCGAGCCCTGCCGTGTGCCCAAACAGTGGTTCCCCCCCACATATGGGGTATCTGCGTACTCAGGACAAGTTGGACAACAACTTTTGTGGTCCAATTTCTCCTCTTACCCTTGGGAAAATAAAAAATTGGGGAAAAAAATATGATGCTTGTGGAAAAAATATGATTTTTTTTTCTTCGCGGCTTTACTTTACAAACTTGCCTGAAGCACTTGGGGGTTCAAAGTGCTCACCACACATCTAGATAAGTTCCTTAGGGGGTCTAGTTTCCAAAATGGGGTCACATGTGGGTGGTTTCCACTGTTTAGGCACATCAGAGGCCCTCCAAACGCGACATGGCGTCCGTTCTCAATTTCAGCCAATTTTGGTTTGGAAAAGTCGAACGGCACTCCTTCCCTTTCGAGCCATGCCGTGCGCCCAAACAGGGGATCCCTCCCCACATATGGGGTATCAGCGTACTCAGGACAAGCTGGCCAACAACTTTTGGTGTCCAATTTCTCCTCTTACCCTTGGGAAAATAAAAAATTGGGGACTAAAACATCATGCTTGTGGAAAAAATATGATTTTTTTCTTCACGGCTCTACATTATAAACTTGCGTGAAGCATTTGGGGGTTCAAAGTGCTCACCACACATCTAGAAAAGTTACTTAGGGGGTCTAGTTTCCAAAATAGGGTCATATGTGGGGGGTTTCCACTGTTTAGGCACATCAGGGGCCCTCCAAACGCGACATGGCGTCCGTTCTCAATTCCAACCAATTTTGGTTTGGAAAAGTCAAACGGCGCTCCTTCCCTTTCAAGCCCTGCCGTGTGCCCAAACAGTGGTTCCCCCCCCACATATGGGGTATCAGCGTACTCAGGACAAGTTGGACAACAACATTTGTGGTCAATTTCTCCTCTTACCCTTGGGAAAATAAAAAATTGGGGACTAAAACATCATGCTTGTGGAAAAAATATGATTTTTTCTTCACGGCTCTACATTACAAACTTGCGTGAAGCACTTGGGGGTTCAAAGTGCTCACCACACATCTAGATAAGTTCCTTAAGGGGTCTAGTTTCCAAAATGGGGTCACATGTGGGGGGTTTCCACTGTTTAGGCACATCAGGGACCCTCCAAACTCGACATGGCGTCCATACTCAACTCCAGCCAATTTTGATTTAGAAAAGTCAAACGGCGCTCCTTCCATTCCGAGCCCTGCCGTGTGCCCAAACAGTGGTTTTCCCTCACATATGGGGTATCTGCGTACTCAGGAGAAATTGCACAACAACTTTATCTGTCCATTTTATCCTTTTTCCCTTGTGAAAATAAAAAAAAGTTTGTAAAAGATAATTTTTGTGACTAAAAAGTAAAATGTTCATGTTTTCCTTCCACGTTGCTTCAGCTCCTGTGAAGCACCTGAAGGGTTAATAATCTTCTTGACTATGGTTTTGAGTACCTTGAGAGGTGCAGTTTTTAGAATGGTATCACTTTTGGGTATTTTCTGCCATATAGACCCCTCAAAGTGACTTCAAATGTGAGGTGGTCCCTAAAAAAATGGTTTTGTAAATTTTGTTGTAAAAATGAGAAATCGCTGGTCAACTTTTAACCCTTATAACTTAATAATAAATAAAAATTTTGTTTCCAAAATTGTGCTGAAGTAAAGGAGACATGTGGGAAATGTTATTTATTAACTATTTTCTGTTACATATTTGTCTGTTTTAAGGGAATAAAAATTCAAAGTTTGAAAATTGCAAAATTTTCAAAATATTCGCCATATTTGCGTTTTTTTCAAAAATAAACGTAAGTTCCAGTACAGACCAAAAGTTTGGACACACCTTCTCATTCAAAGATTTTTCTGTATTTTAATGACTATGAAAATTGTAGAATCACACTGAAGGCATCAAAACTATGAAGTAACACATGTGGAATTAGACAATACACTTTACAAAAAAGTGTGAAACAACTGAAAATATGTCTTATATTCTAGGTTCTTCAAAGTAGCCACCTTTTGCTTTGATTATTGCTTTGCGCGCAGAAAAGGTGAACGGATGGACTCTACATGCCTGGTTCCCACCGTGAAGCATGGAGGAGGTGGTGTGATGATTTGAGCGTGCTTTGCTGGTGACACTGTTGGGGATATATTCAAAATTGAAGGCATATTGAACCAGCATGGCTACCACAGCATCTTGCAGCAGCATGCTTTTCCATCCGGTTTGCATTTAGTTGGACCATTATTTATTTTTCAACAGGACAATGACCCCAAACACAACTTCAGGCTGCGTAAGGGCTATTTGACCAAGAAGGAGAGTGTTGGGGTGCTACGCCAGATGACCTGGCCTCCACAGTCACAAGACCTGAACCCAATCGAGATGATTTGGGGTGAGCTGGACCGCTCACCGCTTCAATTTTGAATAAATCACCAACAGTGTCACCAGCAAAGCACCCCCACACCATCACACCTCCTCCTCCATGCTTCGCTGTGGGAACCAGGCATGTAGAGTCCATCCGTTCACGTTTTTTGCGTGCAAAGCAGTAATCAAAGCAAAAGGTGGCTACTTTGAAGAAGTTAGAATATAAGACATATTTTCAGTTGTTTCACACTTTTTTGTAAAGTGTAATGTATAATTCCACATGTGTTAATTCATAGTTTTGATGCCTTCAGTGTGATTCTACAATTTTCATAGTCATGAAAATACAGAGAAATCTTTGAATGAGAAGGTGTGTCCAAACTTTTGGTCTGTACTGTATATCTAAGAAATTTTACCACTAACGTGAAGTACAATATGTCACGAGAAAACAGTCTCAGAATTGCTAAGATCCGTTGAAGCGTTTCAGAGTTATAGCCTCATAAAGAGACAGTGGTCAGAATTGTAAAAATTGGCCCGATCATTAACGTGCAAACCACCCTTGGAGGTGAAGGGGTTAATTGCCTTCCCCACCCCTCACTTGACAAAAAAGTTGTAACCCTAAAAAATATGTGGCTATGTAACTATTCTCACGGAAAGAAAGATATGGCATACACAAGTAATATTGTTGCAGATATGGTTGGTAAATTGGAATAATAAAACAGGTATTCAAAATTTTAAATATGTATTTTTTTGAAAAAGATTTTAAAATGAAATCCCCATGGTCAAGAGAAGCTACACAGTTTTCACATTTGAAAATCAAGCATGAGAAACAGGCCAATTAAATCCAGTTGAGTGTACAGGTATAATATTGGACTAATACAAAAAATGATAAAAAAATATATAGTTTTTAAAACAAAATACATACACTTTGTAAGGTAGACATTTATATTAAAATTTCAGATATGTTTGGATTTTTGTTTTGTCTTTTAAAAGAAAAAAAAACCTCTTACAAAAGAAATGCAAAAATAGATATCGCTTATGGCTTGTCGTTCTCACAAGACAGGAAGCTTACTTTCTCAGACAAGAATTGGTTTCCTCTAACTTTGAACTTGCAGTGTTCCTAGGGAACACTGCCAGAAGCTGGTGTCTGACTATGCATCAAATTTGCAGCAAGTCATAACAGCCAAAGGGTGCTCCACTAAGTATTAAAACTGCTTGTCATGAAACGACTGCATAATTCTGAGATGGCAGTGAAAGAGGCATTTTGTAGAGAATTTAGAGAAACCACTTACTGTATTTTATTATTGTATTGAGCTATTTAAATTGTTAAATTGTTGTTTCATTGGTTTATTGCCAGCCATAGAAAGTTTGTAAATTTCTCTAATAAACCTAATTTGCATTGGGAGTTGAATAATTTGCATCACAACTTTATATATCAGCATCATCGTATCCACTTAAATAAGCAAATAAATAAATTAAACCAATAAATAAATAATGTTTTAATTAGCAAACCCATAATAGAAATGTTAACATCGCTTTCTTTTAATCTTAATCTATCATGCCAGCAGGGATTAAGCTCTAAAATCTTTACATATTTTTAGATGGCACAACAAATTGTCACCAACAGAATTCTCAGCTGTCACATAATCTGGCAAAAAGTAATATATTTTTGCTCCACAGCTCTCAGACACTTTTAGTTCAGTGTCTGCAAGATGCAGTTTTGGCTGTTTGCCCATGTTTCAGTAATTACTGTCATGTCAACAGATTTCCTAGACCAGAAGCCACATTTTTGTAGGAGAGAGCAGAACTGTTACATTTGATTAACTATGTTCCTGAAATTATTTCAGGAAAGCTTTGAGAATAGTTTTAATCTCAAAGGAGATTGTTGATAGAGATAAATAAATCTTTATGAAATTAGTGACTCTCTCTCCATCTCACAAATAAAAATGGCTCCAAATACTGAGCAATCAGTATCTACTTAAACTGTTCAGAAAAGCGTAGCAACCATTTGTTTACCTGAAGTTAAAACATCAAACAAATTTTGAGATAGGTACTTCTAATCAGTTTAGTTATGTCTAAATCTTATATTTTAAACACGTTCCACAGACATATAAGATCATACTTACTATATCTTTAAGAGTTTCCATTATCTGTATCTCTAAGAACATCAATCAATATATAAAAAAGTCAATGAGAATTTTGCAAGGATTGCCCCATTTACAAGTTTGCAGCATTTAGGAATCTCAGCCACAGCTACATCTCTGTTTCACAGATAAAGAAAACATATCAGAAAATAGATTTTTTTAAATTAGTTTTATTAAACCTAAAACATATAAAGAGTACAGTAAAAAAGACAAAACAGAAACATGACAAAAGAAAACTGAGAATAGCTAAAGTGACATAATTCTTCAGAATCAAGAATGAGATGGCTTTCAACAACCAACAGGCAGGCTCTGTAGGGACACTGGAACCACGGGTGCAGATGGGACCAGTTGAGGAACAGAAAAGCTCTGGCAGGCGTGGGCTGGACCGTGTGTTAGAGAAATGGGCACGGGCAGGTGCTATCTGGATCGGATGATGGACAGAAGAGAACAAACAGGTAAAAGCAGACGGGTACAGGGTAGACAAGCAGATGGTCAGATCTAGGGAACCTGACAACTAGCAAGCATGCAAGGTAAACTAACAACCTAGCTCAGTCACCTCCATATTGGAGGAGAAGCCTTAAATAGTGACGCCCAGCTATAGGCTGCGAAGACCTTAGGTTGACTGACATGGGCGGTACCTTTAATGCCTCTTTCACACATCAGTTTTTTGCAATCAGGCACAATCCGGCTAATTGTTTAAAAGACGGATCCAGCGTAGATTGTAAAAAACTGATGTGCCGGATCTGTTTTTTAGCTGGATCTGTCCTGAAGGTTTTTGCCCAGAAAATGTGTAGTAGTAGTAGTAGTAGTAGTAGTAGTAGTAGTAGTTTTACAGAATCCGGATCAGTCTTTTGCCGGATTGCACAAAAGACTGATCCGGTACCCTAGACTTCTATTGTTGATGCGCCGCTTCAGGCGCTGTCAGGCGTTTCCAGCACAAAAAAAAACGGTACATGATGCGTCCTGTCCGGCCGCAGGAATTAAAATCTAGGACGGATCCGGCAGAAAAGGGACTAAACGAAATGACATGCGGTGCGATCCGGCGCTAATGCATGTCAATGAGAAAAAAATGGATCCTGCTGTCAAAAAAAACGGATCCGTTTTTTTTTAAAAATGCCGGATCGCGCCTGACAGCAAAAAACTGATGTGTGAAAGAGGCCTAAGAGAGAGGGAGCACGTTTTCGCCCTAAGCCTAGTGTCGGCACCTACAACTGAACCTTGGGGACACTGACACATACAGTCATGGCCAAAAGTTTTGAGAATGACACAAATATTAATTTTTACAAAGTCTACTGCTTCACTTTTTCTAATGGCAATTTGCATATACTCCAGAATGTTATAAAGAGTGATCAGCTTCACAGCAATTACTTGCAAAGTCAATATTTGGCTAGAAAATGAACTTTATCCCCCAAAACACATTTCAACATCATTGCAGCCCTGCCTTAAAAGGACCAGCTAACCTCTTTTCAGTGATTGCTCCATTAACACAGGTGTGGGTGTTGATGAGGACATGGCTGGAGATCAATCTGTCATGATTAAGTAAGAATGACACCACTGGACACTTTAAAAGGAGGCTGGTGCTTGGCATCATTGTTTCTCTTCTGTTAACCATGGTTATCTCTAAAGAAACACATGCAATCATCATTGCAATGCACAAAAATGGCCTAACAGGGAAGAGTATCACAGCTAGAAAGATTGCACCTCAGTCAACAATCTATCGCATCATCAAGAACTTCAAGGAGAGAGGTTCCATTGTTGCCAAAAAGGCTTCAGGGCGCCCAAGAAAGACCAGCAAGCGCCAGGACCGTCTCTTAAAAGTGTTTCAGCTGTGGGATCGGGCTACCAGCAGTGCAGAGCTTGCTCAGGATTGGCAGCAGGCAGGTGTGAATGCATCTGCACGCACTGTGAGGCGGAGACCCTTGGAGCAAGGCCTGGTCTCACGGAGGGCAGCAAAGAAGCCACTTCTCTCCAGAAAAAACATCATGGACAGACTGATATTCTGCAAAAGGTACAGGCAGTGGACTGCTGAGGAATGGGGTAAAGTTATTTTCTCTGATGAATCCCCTTTTCGATTGTTTGGGACATCAGGAAAACGCCTCATTCGGAGAAGACAAGGTGAGCGCTACCACCAGTCTTGTCTCATGCCAACTGTTAAGCATCCTGAAACCATTCATGTGTGGGGTTGCTTCTCAGCCAAGGGAATCGGCTCTCTCACAGTCTTGCCTAAAACACACAGCCATGAATAAAGAATGCTACCAGAATGTCCTCCAAGAGCAACTTCTCCCAACCCTCCAAGAGCAGTTTGGTGATCAACAATGCCTTTTCCAGCATGATGGAGAACCTTGCCATAAAGCAAAGGTGATAACGAAATGGCTCAGGGAACAAAACATAGAGATTTTGGGTCCATGGCCTGGAAACTCCCCAGATCTTAATCCCATTGAGAACTTGTGGTCAATCATCAAGAGACGGATGGACAAACAAAAACCTAAAAATTCTGACAAAATGAAAGCATTGATTGTGCAAGAATGGACTGCTATCAGTCAGGATTTGGTCCAGAAGTGGATTGAGAGCATGCCAGGGAGAATTGCAGAGGTCCTGAAGAAGAAGGGTCAACACTGCAAATATTGACTTGCTGCATTAACTCATTCTAACTGTCAATATAAGCTTTTGTTACTCATATGTTTGCAATTATTATATTTCTGTCTGTGATAAAAACATCTGTCAAACACACATAAAAACAAGAGGGCAGCAGATCATGTGAAAATATAATATTTGTGTCATTCTCAAAACTTTTGGCCATGACTGTAGAGGGTGAGATGAGGATGTCGTGTGTGAGTGAGAGACACTGAATGTCCAGTCTGTTAGGTGTCAGTATATATATATAATATATATATATATATATAATATATATATATATATATATATATATAATATAGGGCTCCTATAAATATACAACCAAAAAAACAAACCTCTGAAAGCAATATCTTTATTAAATAGTATATTAAAGACAGGTATTAACAAAGCACATAGATTCAAATATACAGAATTCTTGATAATTATAAATTGGGTCATCTACTTGGTGTCACTCAAGCCGGGAGGTCTTATTAAACAATTCAGTTTCATCAGCTATCTTTGAGTAGTGTGTATTTTACAGCCCCTGTATAGATTATCACCTGTTTGCGTATAGGTCCTAGGTTGACTGTGCATTTTCTCTATTGAAAAAAAAGGGATTGTTTCATTTCTTAGTTTTATTAGGTATCTAGCAAATTTTCATGTTTTTGGTGCACTCCATGATATTATAAGGCATGCTTGTATATTTATATATTTAAGTATTATTTTATGTAGATACCTGTCGATACTTTCTTCCATGGCTTTATTATCTCCCTAGTGTGTCATGACAGACAGACATATCCGTATGTGTATAGGTTTCACCATAGAGCACGTTCTGAGCTCAACCATTACCTATTATACTTGTGGAGAGCATTTGTGGTCCAACACAAGTTTTCAAGTGATGTATTTCCATATCTGGTCTCGTGGATCGCACCTTGAGATTCACTGACACCACTTTTGGTAACATGCTTCTGGCAATAACCCGGGAGCGCGAACTCTTAAACCCACTAACAAGGGGCTGACATCCTTGTATCTTAAAAAAGTGCCCCCAAGGTTATGAATACATACTGGGTCTATTTCCGATGACATGCACGCTGCCTTCGTTGATTCTGCCCGCGGCTGGGGAATTGTGTGTATTATAACACTGCTCCTATTATCCTTATAAACTGTGGGATTTCCCTGATGAACTCCTGGATGACCAATAAAAGGGAAAACACATCAGGACTATGCTGCAACTTCATAATCTAAGTATTATCTGATGACAGGCCATTAAAGCTCCACAGGGCTTTTTTGTATTTACTCATGTCTACTATGTGTATTCACTGATGTCTACTATTCAGTACTATTATGAGCATCAGAAAAGGAATAGCCACAGATGTACTAAGCAGAACTTGCCTCAGCTAGGTGAGCCTTAAAGGGCCGGGATACTCTTCAACCACCTCCCAGTAAATAGAAGGGGGATTTGGGGAGAGCCCTTCCTAGGCCTGCTGTTGCTGAGCAGCTGGCGTTTGGTGTAACAGCTGGAGCTTAGGTGAGAACAGGTAGATGCCTCTGCTAGAAAAATGTCCTCTAGTTCCTAATTAGACCCTTAATAAATCTCGGGTAATAATTAGCAAATCCCATAAAATGCTGCAAAGCCTTGACGTTAGTAGTTTGTGCCCACTCTAATGCCACTCCCTATTTTCAGGGTCCATCGGAAGCTCCGTGGGAAAAGAATAAGTCCCAGGAACCCTAATGCTTGCACTTCGAATACACATTTTTCTTCTTTTACATAAAGGTAATGATGCTGTAATCTTTTCATGACATTGCACATATGGACCCTCTGAACAGTCAAGTCTCTGTAAAAGATGAAGGCAGGCAGGCATTAAAGGGCTGGGATAAACAGCAAACTGCAATAAACAGCAAAGATCTGAGCTGGAAATATGGTTAAATAGCCCAATTGATGCTGAAGGAAACAATTAGGTGTTGAATACTTCCTAATCACCCCCAGAAAACCACTCACTGCTAACTTGCACAGCAAAATGGACAAAATCCCACCACACCACAAAATCCAGCTCAACTAACTTGTGAACACTAGAGATGAGCGCCTTTGCCTTTTTTAGGGTCGAGTCGGGTTTCATGAAACCCGACTTTCTCAAAAGTCGAGTCGAACGAAATTGGCCGACTATCAGGAAAAGTCGGAGGTCCGACTGAAACACGAAACCCAATGCAAGTCAATGGGGAATAAAAGTCGGCAGTGAGTGGAGGACAGTAAACACATCCACTGTGGCCATTTCAATGCCAACGACATCCATCAAATTCTTATTATTTAAGCTTGTCAACCTTAATTTACTTTATAATAATAGTTACGCATTGAAAACTGGGGGTTATTTGGCTAAAGTTGTGGGAGGGTAGGGCTGGCTCCAGGTTTTCGTGTGCCCCAGGCGAAAGAGTGTCAGTGGGTCCCTTTAACACATTCATGATGCTCCGATACGGCACAGAAATATAGGTATAGTACAATGACAAATACTTCACTTCTTACATTACATGAGTGATATCTATTGTAAATTCTACAATAGCTCAAAAACTGGACAGTATAGTCCTCCATACAGTATTATGGGCACCACATAGTGCGCCATACAGAATAATGAGTCCCATATATTGCTTTATACAGAATAATTGGTCCCATATAATGTTCCATACAGTATATGATGAGCTCCACATAATCCTACAGTATATGATGGTCCCCATATAATGTGCCATACAGTACAGGACGGTCCACATAGAGTATAATGAGCCCCACATATTGCTCCATACAGTATAATGAGTCGCATATAAAGCTCCATACAGTATATGATGGGCCACATATATTTCTCCATATAGAATGGGCTCCATATAATGCTCCATACAGAATAGGCCTCATATGTACTCCATATGATGCTCCATACCCTATATGATGCCCCATAAATAATGAACCCCATATGATGCTCTGGTATATGATGGGCCCCATGGATGATGCTCCAGTGCATGATGGGCCTATATAATGCACCATATATAATGGGCCCCATATGATGCTCCAGTATCTTATGGGCCCCATGGATGATGCTCCAGTATATAATGGGTGTTAAGGGTCTGCGGAACGCACCAAATATATAAAGTAGAGAGGTGCGTTTGCAGCCCGGGTCCACCGTGCAAGCGGAGCCTGCTGCTAGTAGAAATGGCGCGAGAAGCAAACTCTGTTATCCCGCAGAGTCGCCAACATAAACGCCGTAATGCGCTGTGGCAATAAGTGCGAACTCTGTTACTCCGCAGAGCCGCTAGAAGGAGAGCCGCAGCGCTATATGGCGATGTGTGCGCACTCACTAGACACAACTGAGTAGCAAAGAAAACACGCTAGGACGCTGTCTAGCGTTGAAAGCGAACCCTGTTACGTCACAGGGCCGCTGAGAAAAAGTACTGTGTCCTGTCAGGCTCTCAGATACACAGTTAAGTGCTAAGCGTACATAAAGCATGATCATGTGCTAATGTCCTCGCGGGAGTCACACGCAATCTATGGCGTCTGAACGCCAGACCCTGAATACGGCAATCAAAACTCCTCACCGGTTATGCCGGTAATCTAGGGCATCTAGGACACCGACCCTGACCAGCTACCATACCAAACTCCTCACCGAATAAGTCGGTATTCTAGTGGCTTATTTCAGCCGGGTCCCTAACCACACACACGCATGACCACACTGGCGCATAGCATACAATGGTTGATATTAGCGCATGGCGGCCCAGAAATGCTACCCTTTTATAGCAACAGCTACAGGACCTTCCAGGAACAAGGACCAATGAGAAGCTGTTACAAACAAACGTAGCTACATGACCTTCCTGGCGGACCAATAGGAGCCGCTGCAGCACCTGAACATGTGACCCCTGATCTCCAATGAGAGATCTCACTCTGGGCATGCTCAGATGGGAAAACGCAGGACTTTGTCTCAAAGACGACTGCTCCAGCACTGGACACAATAGCAGATCCAGGAAAGGCAGCAGCAAGTCACTGCACATTAGAGGAGTCGGCAAGACGCCTGGACCGACGTCTCTGCTGAGCAGGCTCCACTGCGACTGGAGATGAATGGGAGACCGCAGCGGGACGGGTTCGAGACTCCCCTTGTGCAGCAGCGGGAAATCGAACCCTAACATTACCCCCCTCCTAGGGCCCCCCCTTCCCTGGGCCTTGCTGCGCTCAAAGGCAGCGATGAGCTGCGGAGCGTGAATATGCTCGGCAGGCTCCCAAGACCTATCCTCAGGCCCATAGCCCCTCCAGTCCACCTAATAAAACTTTTTGCCCCGTACCACCTTACACCCTAGATGGCGTTCACCTCATGGTCATCCGTAGATGAACCCGATGTCCCGGCAGATGACTCAGAAAACCGGGACATGAGCACGGGTTTCAGGAGGGATACATAAAAGGTGTCGGAGATACCCAGGCGTGGTGGAAGAGCCAAACGGTACACCACAGGGTTAACCTGCTCGAGGACCTTGAAAGGTAGCGGGGTGCCAACTTAGTGGACTCAACTCGCAGCCTGATGTTACGGACGGAGAGCCACACCAAGTCCCCAGGAGCAAATGTTGGAGCGGGGCGCCGATGTGCGTCGGCGGAGGACCTCATCCTCTCCTTGGACGCCTGAATGGCATCCTGGGTACGGTCCCAAATGTCCCGTGCCTCCACAGCCCAGTCTGCCACCCTGGAGTCGGCGGAAGACACGGGCATGGGCACCGGAACCCGCGGATGCTGACCGTAGTTCAGAAGGAAAGGAGTCTGTCCGGTGGAGTCAGCCACAGCATTGTTTAATGCAAACTCAGCCCATGGCAGCAAGGATGCCCAGTCATCCTGCCTGGCAGAGACAAAATGTCGTAGCTAGGTGACCAAGGTCTGGTTGGCCCTCTCTACCAACCCATTCGTCTCAGGATGATACGCTGAAGAGAGATTTAACTCAATACTGAGTAGACGACAAAGCTCCCTCCAGAACCGAGACGCAAATTGGGGACCTCGGTCACTGACAATTTTGTCCGGCATGCCGTGTAGACAGAAGATGTGCCTAACGAACAACGCTGCCAGAGCCCGTTCAGAAGGTAACCGTGGTAGTGGCACCAGATGCACCATTTTAGAGAAATGGTCGGTGATTACCCAAATGATGGTGCAACCCCGAGACTTGGGCAAGCCCACCACAAAGTCCATCCCAACCATCTCCCAGGGCCTGTCTGCCACCGGCAAAGGATAAAGTAAACCAGCTGGCCGTTGTCGTGGAGACTTATTTTTGGCGCAGGAGACACACGCCCGAACATAGTCCCCAACATCACGGACCATATGCGGCCACCAATATGTCCTCGCCAGCAATTCAGATGTCCTCTTTGCCCCAAAATGTCCACCAACCCTGGACGAATGTGCCCAAGAAGTACCTCCGGTCGCAAATTGGTAGGCACAAAAGTCTTGCCTGGGGCACAGACTCTAGTGAAACCGGAGCCACTGTTCTCAGGCTCTCTGTGGGAACAATAAGCCGAGGCTCCTCTACCTCCTCTTCAGAGGACACCACAGAGCGAGAGAGAGCGTCGGCAACGAATGTTCTTCTCTCCCGAGAGGAAATGGAGTGTGAAATTAAACCGAGAGAAGAACAAGGACCATCTGGCCTGGCGAGAGTTAAGCCGCTGGGCTGTCTGCAGATACACCAAATTTTTGTGGTCGGTGAAGACTTGGAAGGGAAAACGGGCCCCCTCCAACAGATATCTCCACTCAGAGAAGGCCAACTTCATGGCTAGCAACTCCCTATCCCCGATGGAATAATTCCTCTCCGCTGAAGTGAAGGTCTTAGAGAAGAAGAAGCAAGGATGCTTCCGACCTTGAGCATCCTTTTGGAAGAGGACTGCTCCAGCACCAACGGATGAGGCATCCACCTCCAATAAAAATGGCTTATCAACATCGGGGCGATGTAGGATGGGAGCGCTAGCAAAATGAGACTTAATAGAAGAGAAAGCCGTGGAGACCTCTTCCGACCACAATTTGGGATTTGCTCCCTTCTTGGTGAGGGCTACCAAGGGAGCTACCAAGGTAGAGAAATGCGGAATGAACTGGTGATAGTAATTAATAAACCCCATAAAGCACTGCACCGCTTTTAGAGAGTGAGGTTCCTGCCAGTCCATCACAGCCTGTAGTTTGGCCGGATCCATAGCCAATCCCTGGGTTGAGATGATATAACCAAGGAAAGGTAAAGACTCCAGCTCAAACATACATTTCTCTAACTTAGCATAGAGGGAATTAGCCCGTAAGAGGTCGAAGACTCTGCAGACATCTCTCCGGTGGGAGTCAATATCTGGAGAGAAGATGAGTATATCATCTAGATAGACTACGACCGAGGTGGAGAGCATATCCCAGAAGATGTCATTGACAAAGTCTTGGAAAACGGCTGGAGCATTACAGAGCCCAAAGGGCATCACCAGATATTCGTAATGCCATCCCTGGTATTAAAAGCCGTCTTCCATTCGTCCCCCTCACGGATGCGAATCAGGTTATAAGCACCGCGCAGATCTAGTTTAGTGAATACTCTTGCTCCCCGAAGCCTATCAAATAGCTCAGAAATCAGGGCAACGGGTACTTGTTTTTAACGGTGATGGCATTAAGACCCCTGTAATCAATACACGGACGCAATTCTCGTTTTTCTTCTGCACGAAAAAAATCCCACCCCTGCCGGTGACACCGACTTCCTAATAAATCCTCTTGCCAGGTTCTCCTGAATATATTGTGACATGGCCTCTGTCTCAGGAAGAGAGAGGGGATAGACCCTTCCCGAGGAGGTTCTGCGCCAGGCAAGAGGTCGATAGGACAGTCATAGGGGCGATGAGGCGGAAAAGTCTCCGCAGCCTTCTTGGAGAATACGTCTGCATATGACCAGTAGTGCTTGGGAAGTGGAGTAAGATCTGCGGGTAACTCCGTAGTGGTAACCTGAACGCAACTCCTGACATATCTGCCTCTACATGCATCACTCCAACCCAGTATCCTACCCGAAGTCCACTCTATATGTGGGGAGTGGAAACGGAGCCAAGGTATACCTAGTAGGATCTCGTCTATTCCCTCGGGAAGGACGAGTAGGGAAATAAGTTCCTGATGGGAAGGAGATACAGACAATGCAAGTGGAACAGTCTGGTGTGTAATTTGTGAGGGCAATGTCGACCCATTCACTACCCGGACAGTCACTGATTTGTCAAGCGCCACCAGAGATATTGCATGAAGGCGAGCAAAGCTAGAGGACATGAAATTCCCCTCTGCTCCTGAGTCCACGCAAAGGTCGGCGGTGAGAATGGAAGTACCAACAGTGATTGTCCCTTTAAGTGTCATCTTGGAGGAAAATGCCGCTGTCTCTAGTGAACCTCCTCGCATCGCTTCCCCGATCGCTGTGGACATTTGTTGGCATAGTGTCCTGTCTGCTGACAACGATTACAGACCACGGATACTCGGACGGACCGAGACTTAGGTCCTGCATGAGGAACTTCTGTGGCCTTTTGGGTTTCGGACGCCAGATCGGGAAATTCGAGAGGTTTGGCAAAGGTAGGAGCCAACCGAAACCTCTGCCTACACTGGGCCCGCTCCAACCTCCGCTCGTGAAAACGGAGGTCAATGCGGGTAGATATGGAGATAAGCTTCTCCAGTGTGGCGGGAATCTCCCTGGTAGCCAAAGCGTCTTTAACATGGTCAGCCAGTCCTCGCCAGTAGATTGGAATAAGAACTTTATCAGACCAATCTAGCTCAGAAGCTAGAGTCCGAAACTGGACGGAAAACAGACTGACCAAAGACGAACCCTGTGCCAATGCCAGCAGTTGTAGCGCCGTATCGTGGGTGACCTGAGGTCCTAAAAAGACCTTTTTAAGAGCCTCCAAGAAACGAGGAGCACTCCGCACCACACGATCGTCGCGCTCCCACAGCGGCGTTGCCCGCTCCAACGCTCTGCCCGAGAGTAGAGAAAGTACAAAACCCACTTGTGCCCGATCCGTGGGAAAACGTGCAGCCAGAAGCTCGAGCTGTATAGAGCACTGACTCACGAATCCCCGACATTGCTTGCTATCACCGGCAAACTTGTCAGGAAGCGGGAGGTGGGATAATGTAGGGCACAGGTGGCAGAAGACAAACTGGCTGCAGCCACGCTAGCAGCCTGAACAGCGACTGCGGTAACATCCACAGCTGAGGTTGTGCGCTCAAGAGCCGCCAACCTACCCTCCAGCTGCTGGATGTACTGCGATAGACGCTGTTCAATCCGCCATTTTACTAGCCAGACCCTGGCGCTAATATTATGTTAAGGGTCTGCGGAACGCACCAAATATATAAAGTAGAGAGGTGCGTTCGCAGCCCGGGGTCCACCGTGCAAGCGGAGCCTGCTGCTAGTAGAAATGGCGCGAGAAGCAAACTCTGTTATCCCGCAGAGTCGCCAACATAAATGCCGTAATGCGCTGTGGCAATAAGTGCGAACTCTGTTACTCCGCAGAGCCGCTAGAAGGAGAGCCGCAGCGCTATATGGCGATGTGTGCGCACTCACTAGACACAACTGAGTGGCAAAGAAAACACGCTAGGGCGCTGTCTAGCATTGAAAGCGAACCCTGTTACATCACAGGGCCGCTGAGAAAAAGTACTGTGTCCTGTCAGGCTCTCAGATACACAGTTAAGTGCTAAGCGTACATAAAGCGTGATCATGTGCTAATGTCCTCGCGGGAGTCACCCGCAATCTATGGCGTCTGAACGCCAGACCCTGAATACGGCAATCAAAACTCACCGGTTATTCCGGTAATATAGGGCATCTAGGACACCGACCCTGACCAGCTACCATACCAAACTCCTCACCGAATAAGTCGGTATTCTAGTGGCTTATTTCAGCCGGGTCCCTAACCACACACACGCATGACCACACTGGCGCACAGCATACAATGGTTGATATTAGCGCTTGGCGGCCCAGCCATGCTACCCTTTTATAGCAACAGCTACAGGACCTTCCAGGAACAAGGACCAATGAGAAGCTGTTACAAACAAACATAGCTACATGACCTTCCTGGCGGACCAATAGGAGCCGCTGCAGCACCTGAACATGTGACCCCTGATCTCCAATGAGAGATCTCACTCTGGGCATGCTCAGATGGGAAAACGCAGGACTTTGTCTCAAAGACGACTGCTCCAGCACTGGCCACAATAGCAGATCCAGGAAAGGCAGCAGCAAGTCACTGCACAGTAGAGGAGTGGGAAAGACGCCTGGACCGACGTCTCTGCTGAGCAGGCTCCACTGAGACCGGAGATCAATGGGAGACCGCAGCGGGACGTGTTCGAGACTCCCCTTGTGCAGCAGCGGGAAATCGAACCCTAACAATGGGCCTATATAATGCTCCATATATAATGGGCCCTATTTATAATGCCCCAGTGTATAATGGGCCCCGTATATTCTGCTCTAGTGTCTAATGTCCCCCATTTAGAATGCTTCAGTATATGATGGGCCCCATGGATGATGCTCCAGTGTATGATGGGCCTATATAATGCTCCAGTGTATAATGGGCCCCAAATATACTGCTCCAGTGTCTGATGTGCCCCATATACAATTCTCCAGTATATGATGAGCCCCATGGATGATGCTCCAGTGTATGATGGGCCTATATAATGTTCCATATATAATGGGCCCCATTTATAATGCTCCAGTGTATAACGGGCCCAGTATATGCTGCTTCAGTGTCTGATGGGCCCCATTTAGAATGCTCCAGTATATGATGGGCCCCATGGATGATGCTCCACTGTATGATGGGCCAATATAATGCTCCATATATATATAATGGGCCCCATTTATAATGCTCCAGTGTATAAAGGGCCCGTATATGCTGCTCCAGTGTCTGATGTCCCTTATTTAGAATGCTCCAGTATATAATGGGCCCCATGGATGATGCTCCAGTGTATGATGGGCCAATATAATGCTCCATATATATAATGGGCCCCATTTATAATGCTCCAGTGTATAAAGGGCCCGTATATGCTGCTCCAGTGTCTGATGTCCCTTATTTAGAATGCTCCAGTATATGATGGGCCCCATGGATGATGCTCCAGTGTATGATGAGCCAATATAATGCCCCATATATAATGGGCCCCATTTATAATGCTCCAGTGTATAATGGGCCCAGTATATGCTGCTCCAGTGTCTGATGTCCTCATTTAGAATGCTCCAGTATATGATGAGCCCCATGGATGATGCTCCAGTGTATGATGGTCCCCGTATATGCTGCTCCAGTGTCTGATGTCCTAAATTTAGAATGCTCCAGTGTGTGATGTGCCCCATGGATGATGCTCCATGTATGATGGGCCCCGTATACGCTGCTCCAGTGTCTGATGTCCCCCATTTAGAATGCTCCAGTGTGTGATGCGCCCCATGGATGATGCTCAAGTGTATGATGGGCCCCATATATAATTCTCCAGTGTATAATGCTCCCCATATATTGCTCCAAACATTAAAAAAAATGAAGTACCTCTCCTCGCTGGGCACTGCTCTACTCTGGACTCCTCAGCGTCTCCATCTTCCAGTATTCTGCACTTGGACTGTTTAGGCAGAGGGCGTACAGACGTGACGTCATCACGCTCTTTGACCTGAATGTCACTGTCAGTAAACGCAGAAGACGTCACAGTGGAGTAGTGAGAGGTAAGTATTGCAAGTGCTGTGGCCCTGAGCAAAAAGGGGGGCCCACTCGTGGGCGACTGCACTAGCACAGGGCCCCTCATAGTATGGCGGTGTGTTTGATGGCGAGTGGGCCCTCCCAACTTTAGAGAAACTTTTGCGTACTATGAGGGGCCCTGTGCCAGTGCCGTCGCCCACGAGTTGGCCCCCCCACCTGCTCAGAGAACCGGCACTTGCCCGGGTGCACAAGGTGCTGACGCCCGCCCTGTGGGGGGTACAGCCCAGTTAGGGAGGACGAAAAACTAGCCTATGTTGAGGTGTAGGCTGGATGTTCAGCAGCTGCAAATGGAGGAATTGGAGAACTCAGAGTAAGAGGAGGACAAAGCGAGCCATTTTGCTGGCAACCTATGTGTCATCAGTGGAAGGTGGTACAAAATTCTTTGAAACCCAGGTATGGTTCATTTTTATGAAGTTGAGATCACCAACATTTTGGGTCGACAGCCGGGTTCTTCTTTCTGTCAGGATTGATCCAGCTGCACTGAAGACGCTTTCTGATAGCACACTACCAGCAGGGCAAGCGAGCTCCTGTAAAGCATATTGTGCCAATTCAGGCCATGCATCCAGTTTACAGGCCCAGTAGTCAAAGGGGAATGAACTGTGAGGGAGAACATTGATAGGGGAGGAGAGGTAATTTTGAACCATAGTTGATAACTGCTGTCTCCTGTCTGTTGCAATCGATTCAGTATTACCAGTCGTGTGAGCGTTACTCGAGAAATCAGTCCACAACATGGTCATGAAATTCCTGTCTCCAACGCAACTTAGGCTGTGTGCACCACAAACTCCTCTTCCGTTTGGCCCAGCACGGCTCGTGGTAGAACCTGCACCACTGCTGTGTGCTGGGAATGCCTCTAACAAATGGTTTACCAGAGTTGCTTGTTTGTTTGCCAATATTAGCTCTAGATTCTCTTGTGGCATGATGTTCAGTAATTTGACTTTATAGCATGGATCAAGGATGCTGGCCAACCAGTAGTTGTCATCCTTCATAATTTTGGCAATGCGGGGGTCTCTTTTTAGGATCCACAAGACATAATCACACATGTGGTCCAATGTTCCAGGTGTCAATGATGCACTGACAGTGGTGGGTTGAGGAGCACTTTCTGCCAAATCCACATTCGTCCATTCACGCACAACCCTGTACCTGACCTTGGCAAGCCAACATTTTCTCTTGCTCCCTGAGAAGCATCCTACTTCCCAAAATAATCATCCCCCTCGTCCTCCTCCTCCTCGTCCTCTTCTTCCTCCATCTCGTCCAGGACAGTTCCATGAGCAGACAATGTCTGACTGTCATCAAGACTTTCCTCCTACTCCTCCTCTTCCTCCTCCGCTGCAGACGCCTGATCCTTAATGTGCGCCAAAGTTTGCATGAGCAGAAGCATAAGGGGGATGCTCATGCTTATGATGGCTTCGTCTGCGCTTTCCAGTTGTGTGCATTCCTCAAAACACTGAAGGTCTTTCAGCTTTGACCACTGCACACCCGACAACTCCATGTCTGCCCTCAAACTCCCTGCCCGTGTATCCTCCCACAAATGCATTACAGCCTGCCTTTGTTCTCACAGCCTCTCAACCATGTGCATGGTGGAGTTCCACCTTGTTGCAACGTCTATGATTAGGCGGTGCTTGGGGAGGTGGAGCGATCGCTGCAACCTTTGCATACGACTGGAGTCTACGGGCGAGCGACGGATGTGTGAGCAGTCTTCGCATCTTATGGAGCAGGGCTGTTAACTCTGGATAATTATTTAGGAAGCACTGCACCACCAGGTTCAAGGTGTGAGCCAGGCAAGGAATATGTCTGAGTTTTGCCGGGGTTATGGCAGCCACAAAATTACGGCCGTTATCACTGACTACTATGCCTGGCGCAAGATGGAGACTGCCCAGCCATGACTCAGTTTCTCTCTGCAAGTAGTCAGCCAGTACCTCCGTGGTGTTTCTGTTGTCGCCCAAAGACATCATCTTTAAAACAGCCCGCTGACGCTTACCACTAGCTGTTCGATAGTGTTACACCTCATGTGCAACATTGACAGCTGCTGATGGAGTGCTCGTGCGACTGCGCTCGGTCGACGAGCTTTTGCTTCTGGAGGAGGAGGAAGGTCAAATGCCTACAGCCAACTGTTGCCTATACTATGGGCTAAGCAGCACTGTCCCACCGCCGCTGTCCCCTGTGGACCCTGCATCCACCACATTAACTCAGTGCGCAGTGATGGACACGTAACGGCCCTGGCTATTCCTACTGGCCCATGCATCTGTTGTGAGGTGCACCTTTCCACTCATTGATTGTTTGAGTGCATGGACAATGCGCTCTTTCACATGCAGGTGGAGGGCAGGGATGGCTTTTCTAGAAAAGAAGTGCCGACTGGGTAGGTGATAGCGTGGGACAGCGTAGGCCATGAGTTTTCGGAACGCTGTGCTTTCAACCAAATGGAAGGGCATCATCTCTAATCAGATCAGTTTGGCAATGGAGGCGTTCAAAGCCAGTGTACGCGGATTAGAGGATGAGTACTTTCTTGTCCTACTCAGAGTGTCTGCTAGGGTGAGCTGGACTTGAGAACTGCATATGGGTAAACTAGGGGTGGACATGACGGACTGAGAGGGGGTTGGTGATTGTGATGGTGGTGGTGAAGGCCTAGATTCAGTCTTTCGTTGCAAAAACATTGTGATTCCCTGACTGCTTTGGCCTTGCGCGACAACACCTCAACAGTTCTTGCTGGTGGTGTGCAAATGGTGGGCTTACAGTGGGGGAAGCGATGGAGCATTGCTGGATACCTTCAGTCGGAGCAGGTGCACATGTGCTACCTGAGGTTTTGTAGTCCGTCCACGCTTGCAAGTGCATGTTGATTAAATGTCTAAGCATGCAACTGGTATTCAAATTTCGGAGATTTTTCCCTCGGCTATAGGTCCTTCCACACTTCTTACAGATAACCTTTGCCTCATCAATAGGATTTTGGTCAAAAAAGTGCCACACTGCACTCTTCCTACTATGGTATAAATCTTCAGGGCTTGCACGCTGTGCTAATTTGACCATCTGGCCAAGCTGTCCTGTAACTCTTTTTGATTTTTAAACACGTTTTTGGACTGCTACGGGCCTGCCAGATAACCACTGCTGCAATGTTGATGCCTGCTGCGGATCCTTCTCCTCTTCTGAGCTATTGCCAGCAGCACCCTCTTCCCCCAATGGATGCCAATCAAGTCAACAACTGGGTCATCCATCACCTCCTCTTCAATTTCATCTGCACCTTCCTCTGTGTCACCGTGTAAGGTGTTATAGTATGCGGGAAGGGGCACCTGAGTTTCTTCAGGGTCAGATTCTGGCTCAGTAGACTGCGAGGGCAATGTAGTGCTCTGGGTGAATGTACCAGCAGAATCATATAGCAGTGGCTGTGCATCAGTGCACTCGATCTCTGATTCATGACTGGGGAATTCAGGATTTGACTTGATAACCCAGGCGTTGTGATAAGAGCTCCATGGAGTAATCTTAAGTGTGGCCTGCCGCATCCTTCACTTTTGGTGGGGCTGAAGGACACAAGGAAAGGTGTTGTTCATGACCAGGAGCCTGCACTGAGGACTCAGTGCTTGCATTTTTTGAAAGTTCAGAAAAGGAGGAGATAGAGCTGGAGTCTGTTTCGGCAATGAAAGACAAAACCTGTTCCTGATGCTCCGGCTTTAAAAGCGGTTTATCTACTCCCAGAAAAGGGAGCCTTCCAGACCTTCTGGAGCCAGACGATGATGCAGGCTCAACACCTCCTGCCTTAGGTGCTATTGTGCTAATGTCACTTCCAGCAGATGCACCACCACCACCATCAGTACCAGCTGCCCCCCCCCCCCCCCCCCGCCCACGTCCTCTGCTTCTTCCACCATACTTCCTCATGTTTGGGAAAATGTACCCAAAATACCAGCAGATATATGGTACTGAATCAGAAGCGTACAGCTGTATACGGTGAAGGGGAAAATTCTAAATCTACGTCTATATTTCGAGAGTAACACACACACGCTCACATGCTCTGTATGGATTAGACAAGAATGTAAAAAGCAGAACAAGGGTAATGTATCAGAAGCGTAAAGCTGTATACGGTCTAGGGATAATTGTAAATCTGCGAATATATTTCCAGAGTAACATAGACTCCCAAAGGCTCAGTATGGATTAGACCAGAATATAAAAAGCAGAAAAAGGGTACTGTATCACTAGAAACCAGGTGTATATAGTATAGTGAAAAAATTGTAAATCTCTGTATATATTTCCAAAGTCAGACACAGACTCTCACAGGCTCAGTATGGATTAGACAAAAATATAAAAAGCTGAAAAAGGGTACTGTATCACAAGCGTACAGCTGTATACAGTGTAGGGGTAATTGTAAACCTCTGTATATATTTCCAGAGTAACACACAGACGCTCACAGGCTCAGTATGGATTAGACCAGAATATAAAAAGCTGAAAAAGGGTACTGTATCAGAAGATACCAGGTGTATATAGTGTTGGGGTAATTTTAAATCTCCGAATATATTTCCGGAGTAGCACACAGATACTCACAGGCTCAGTATGGATTGGTTCTAGGAAGTTTCGCCCCCAGCAGTTCGCCCCCAGCATTTCGCCCCCTGCATTTCGCCCCCCAGCAGTTCGCCCCCAGGTACACGTCGCCCCCGAACATTTCGCCCCCAGCATTTCGCCCCCAGGATGTTTCGTCCCGCACATTTCGCCCCCGAACATTTCGCCCCCGAGCATTTCGCCCCTGAACATTTCGCCCCCGGCAGTTCACCCCCATTATGTTTCGCCCCCGAACATTTCGCCCCCGGCAGTTCGCCCCCGAACATTTCGCCCCCAGCATTTCGCCCCCATTATGTTTCGCCCCTGAAAACTTCGCCCCAGCAGTTCGCCCCCGAACATTTCACCCCAGCATTTTGCCTCCATTATGTTTCGCCCCCGAACATTTCGCCCCCGGCAGTTCGCCCCCGAACATTTCGCCCCCAGCAGTTCGCCCCCAAACATTTCGCCCCCGGCAGTTCACCTCCGAACATTTTGCCCCCGGCAGTTCGCCCCCGAACATTTCACTTCTAGCATTTTGCCCCCAGGATGTTTCGCCCCCGAACATTTCGCCCCCGGCAGTTCGCCCCTGACCATTTCGCCCCCGAACATTTCGCCCCCGGCAGTTCGCCCCCAAACATTTCGCCCGCGGCAGTTCGCCCCCGAACATTTCGCCCCCAGCATTTCACCCCCAGGATGTTTTGCCTCTAGCAATTAAAGACCTGCCTGAACTGAACGTTCGCTTATCACTAATAATACACCATATGAGTCTAAAATATACAATTCTGATCAAATGAGTTTTTTTAATTCTAAAACATTGTTTTCTAGATAAGTCATTTTACAAACAGACAGGAAAATAGTAAGATTTCATTGTTTACTAAGGAGGTCATGCCCCCTTGGTAGCAGAAAGGATCCTGGCCCCCTGTGATACATTCAGGGCTGCTTGTTCACAGCCCTCTGCAAAGCTCCCCTTCACTCTCCGCTCATGTGCTCTGTCCTGGACAAGAGGAGGGCTCCCCCCCACCTGTGTAAAGCCGTTACAGGATGGAACACATAGGGGGGGGCTTTGCAGAAGGCTGTAAACCAGCAGCCCTTTATACATCATAGGGAATATATTGTTATGGTTTTTGCATGCTCCTGTGCAGCCACGGCCTCTAGAATCCATCCACAAGTACTGCTACTAAGGAGAAACAACCTCCTTAGCAACCACTGAAATCCTGCAGCACATGGAGCTTTAACTTGGATGAGACTTTTCACACAGAAGTGAAGCTGCTGGAAGGTCTCCTTTGGAAATGAATAAATGAATATCATGGGCAAGGGGTACTATAAAATAACTTATGTTTTTTGTAGAGTTATGCTTTAACTGTATATATCAAAACTGTTGTAACAAGAAACATAAAAAGGTATAGAGGGGAAGGATTAGAGAAAAAGAGAAAAGACAAATTACAGGTTATAATGCTTGAATGATTTTACAGCTAAAAACACTGCTCTCAAAACATGCAATATGTGACCATGAACTAAAATTCAAAGCTGTAGGCAATGCCTCTCAGATAATCCATCAAGCTTCTATTATTGAAATCTTGCACGATACGTTTAACCCTTGCTGAAATTGCAGCATACTTTTTGTTTCTTGCAGCGATGGGATTTCCTGCTATTATCTGAATAATTTCAAAACTATGGAGCTCTTGCTGATGTTTCAGACAGTTAATGAACCGGTATATATTTTGGAAAAGAGTACCACATGTTTCTCGAAAGCTACGATGCCATCCTTCGACATCATTATTTGTTCGCTGTTGATCATTCAATGTTCGTTCATACACATTCCAGAGTTGAACTGGAAACAAAGGTGCTTGACGCCCTCTGCAATTCATTCGACCGATATAGCTGTCTTCAAAATAGTTGGCAATAGGTATTGCTTCTTGTGGAAAGTCAGGATCTTCCACCAATTCTTCAAATGATTGCACAACATTCTGTGGTGGTATAAAGGCCAGGGCAGGTATCATGCGTATCCAACGGGCAAATTCATGGTCACCTTGGTATTGCATCTTGAGTCCTTCATTTTGAACTTTACGCCAAACGTCTTCTCAAGGTTGGGGAATTCACTTTCAAATGCCTGTATTGCAGCTAGTTCAAAATCCAACATCAGGTTGTCTGGCTGGAGTCCAGGCTGCAAGTTATTCAGCTCTTGCAGCAACCTCTGGTATGTAGAACAGCTCTTGTCTGTCAGCAAGGTGTACACTAGCGGAACAACAAGGCCGCTATGGACTACATGGATTGTGTAAAGTTGCTTAAACAAGGCTGGTGTAGTGAAAAACATGCCATCAGCAAACCACTCTTTACTTTGTGCCAGTAGATGGAGATTGTCTCTTGTTCCAAATATCAACATACGGCTGTGTCCATTTCCTAATTTAAAATGAAAGTATTACTAGAGGAAATAACAGAAAAAGTGTAACAAGCATCAGACAGATAATTTTGGGATGAATTAAAAAAAATATCCTAATCAGAAGCCTCTGTTCATATCTCACATTAAAAACTCACATTTTTCTCCAGATTTTCTGATTTCATAATAAAAAAAACTGAAGCAAAATCTAGTGTAAAGGGCCAACCAAATCTTTTTTACAACATATATTGTCCCATTGGAAAAATATATATTTTTGTTTAAAAAAAAAAAATTATTTATTTAAAAAATTAATGGAATTGTTTTAATACAATGTTAAATACCATATTTTTTGGACCATAAGACGCACTTTTTTACTCCAAATTTGGGAGGAAAGTGTAGGTGCGTCTTATGGTCGGAATGTAACGTGGGGAGAGGGGCAGGGTTCAGCGGTGGAGTGGGATCGCAGGAGGCAGGAAAATATCCCCTCCGCTGCAGGAATCCAGCGCTGGGGAAACCACTGGTCCTGATACTTAAGTGCAGTGAATATTCATTAGCCGCTTCCCCGTCCACCTATCAGCTGAGCAGTGAGCGGGGAGCAGCAAATGAAAGAGCTACATGGTTCCCCAGTGCCTGATTCCTGCAGCAGCCGGGAGATGTGTGTTGGAAGGAGAAGGAGGCGAAAGGAGCAGAGTGCAGCAGGAGGGATCGCATACCTGACAGCACAGGGGCTGTGCTGATGCGATGCTGAATGCTCCTTTGGAGGACCTGTGATGAGGTCATGAAGATGGCGGGCTGGAGCATCACATGACCAAAGCCCTGCCTCTTCATGATGTCATCACAGGTCCTGCACACACACTCTACAACAGAGAATTAATTAAAAGGTTAGTAATGACAGCACATAAAAAAATCACTCTGCCATCCTGTGGTGGACTATAACTCCCAGCATGCCATAGGATCTGCAGGACATGCTGAGAGTTATAGTTCTCCCATGGGATCTTAAAGCAGCACTCCAGTGCTATTTTTCAGTGCTGGAGTGGTGCTTTAAATATAAGCCCCGTGCCCCCATTCATATACTCACCCTCCAGCATCTTCACATAGTACTTTATAGACACCACACTGGTCCCGCAGCAGCATCTCCTACCCGTAGCTTCCAACATAATAACATACTATTATATATAATAACACCACATATAATAGTATGTTATTTATGTTATTAAATATTTTACCAGATTTTTTGCTTCAAATATATTTTTCCCTATTTTCCACCTCTAAAACCTGGGTGCGTCTTATAGTCCGGTGCGTCTTATAGTCCGAAAAATACGGTAGTTAAGTAGCTTACCAGAGTCATGCAGAAGGAACTGCTGCTGGACACCATCAATACTGATCTCCTGAAACTCCTGGGGGATAAGAAGTTGACCAAGGGTTTGAGGTAACCTTGGGATATTGCCAAGTTGCCTTGCTAATCGTATTTTCTCTTCAGTGATGCTTTCCTTGGGAGAAGTGCTACAACATTAGAATGGGCTCCTGAAACGACATCTGTGAGAATCTGTTGTGGTGTCTCCTGTGTTGTCCTTGCCCTGGTGACTGCCTCATTAACAAGTCGGATTGCTTCAGGTCTTGCAGATTGTGCTGCGTGACTGTGAAGATTGACTACTTTCACAACTTCGCCAGATTCTTCATTGGTCCAAACACGTCCCTTGCAAATCAACCGTTTTTCACATACCCAGATGGAATGGACATCATAAGTAAATGTGATTCTCATGGACCAACTTCCTCCTTCCACGTTTGGACAGAACTGAATTCATAGTTGTAGAAAGTGAATTGCTGTGGAAGCTGACTGAATTTTTGTGGCAGTACACTTCTCTCTTTGTGGAGATTTCAGATACTGCTATATCCTGATGTACAGATGGAATAAAAGTAGTAATGTAACTTGCAGGACATCTGACCTGCTACTTGTTACATCTGCAACAAAACTTGCAACAAAGCTGGTCAGTGCTGGGTCAGGTAAAAGTTCAAAATTGTTTTGATTTTAGGCCTCTTGCACACTATAATTTTAAAAGTGCTTTCACACTTGTGTTTGGGGCCGCCAGAGGTCGTTCCGCTCTGGATCTGACATCCAGCTGACCCGGGGCAATGCTGGCGGAATGCTGGCATACTGCTTGCATTGCCCATAGAAGTGAACCGCTGGGTTCCGCGATCTGCAGTCGCCCGTTCGCTTTTGTATTACCGCATTCCGCTATCAGTGTCAGAACAAAAGAAAAGCATTTTCTTCTTTTCATTCCACTGCAGGTTAGCGAAACGGCGGCATTACAGAAGCGAACGGGCGGCCTGTAGTGCATGTGTAGCGGAAGTGTGAAAGCACCCTTATGCTGCCACTGTTTTAGAACTCCAAAGCATGTGTTTACTAGCATTTTTGAGAGCGCTTTGTGAGCGCTCTCGGTAATGACCCATAAGATACAGGCTATTGATAAACGCTAAGTGCTCAAAAATAGCTCCTGTAATAAAATAAAAAGAGCTGGCCGAAACAACACCTAGCTTTGCCAGCCATTGAATTACATATTCAACAGTGGCAATCTTCTTAGCGATTTTCCAGTGCTTAGCACTTGGGAAAGTGCCTACTGTGAAAGAGGTTGTAGGGCTAAAACACAAGGCCGAAATTCCCTGCCTAATTTGGGGCCGAAACATCTGGGGGCAAAAAGCTGGGGGCGAAACATCCGGGGGCGAACTGGTAGGGGCGAAATGTTCGGGAGCGAAACATCCTGGGGGTGAAATGCTGGGGCGAAATGTTCGGGGGCGAACTGCCGGGGGCGAAATGTTCGGGGGCGAACTGCCGGGGGCGAAATGTTCGGGGGCGAACTGCCGGGGGCGAAATGTTTGGGGCGAACTGCCGAGGGCGAAATGTTCGGGGGCGAACTTCCGGGGGCAAAATGTTCGGGGGCGAAACATCATGGGGGCGAAATGCTGGGGGGCGAAATGTTCGGGGGCGAAATGTTCGGGGGCGAAATGTTCAGGGGCGAAATGTTCGGGGGCGAACTGCCGGGGGCGAAATGTTCGGGGGCGAACTGCCGGGGGCGAAACATCCTGGGGTGAAATGTTCGGGGGCGAACTGCCGGGGGCGAAATGTTCAGGGGCGAACTTCGGGGGGCGAAATGTTCGGGGGCGAAACATCATGGGGGCGAAATGCTGGGGGTGAAATGTTCGGGGGCGAAATGTTCGGGGGCGAACTGCCGGGGGCGAACTGCCGGGGGCGAAACATCCTGGGGCGAAATGTTCGGGGGCGAACTGCCGAGCGCGAAATGTTCAGGGGCGAACTGCCGGGGGCGAAATGTTCGGGGGCGAAATGTTCGGGGCGAACTGCCGGGGGCGAAACATCCTGGGGTGAATGTTCGGGGGCGAAACTGCGGGGGCGAAATGTTCAGGGGCGAACTTCGGGGGCGAAATGTTCGGGGGCGAAACATCATGGGGGCGAAATGCTGGGGGTGAAATGTTCGGGGGCGAAATGTTCGGGGCGAACTGCCGGGGGCGAACTGCCGGGGCGAAACATCCTGGGGCGAAATGTTCGGGGTCGAACTGCGAGCGCGAAATGTTCAGGGGCGAACTGCCGGGGCGAAATGTTCGGGGGCGAAATGTGCGGGGATGAAAACATCCTGGGGGCGAAATGCTGGGGGCGAATGTTCGGGGGCGACGTGTACCTGGGGGCGAACTGCTGGGGGCGAAATGCTGGGGGCGAACTGCTGGGGGCGAACTGCCGGGGGCGAAACTTCCAACTCCCGTATGGATTAGACCAGAATATAAAAAGCAGAAAAATGGTACTGTATCAGAAGCGTACAGCTGTATACAGTGTTGGGTAATTATAAATCTCCGTATATATTTCAGGAGTAACACACAGATGCTCACTGTTAGGGCTGGCGGAACGCACAAAATAAATATAAATGATAAGTGCGTTCGCAGCCCGGGGTCCACCGTGCAGGCTGAGCCTGCTGCTGGTAAGAGGGAGGTAAAGTGAACTCTGTTACTTCACAGAGTAGCAACTTTAGACACTGTGGCCCTATATGGCGGTATAAGCGAACTCTGTTACATCATAGTGTCGCTAAGGAAGAGATGCAGAGATATGGACTGTGTCCTGTTAACTCCACAGGAATGCACAGACAACTGCTGTGCGGACAGCAGTCCGTAGTAAACGCAATCAGCAACGCAAACAGACAATCTCCTCACCGGAGAAGCCGGTATTCTAGGGGCTTATTTCAGCCAAGCCCTAAACATGTGCATACAATCTCCTCACCGGAGGTGCCGGTATTCTAGGGGCTTATTTCAACCGAGCCCTAACACATGCGTGCAAGATCACACTGGCGCAAAGCACATAATGAAATTGATACTAGCGCATGGCGGCACGACCATGCCACCCTTTTATAGTAGCAACTACAGGACCTGCCAGATGAGGACCAATAGGAAACTGCTCCAGAACACAAGGGGTTTCAGGATCTTCCTAGCAGACCAATAGGAGCTGCTGCAGTACTTGAGTATGTGACCCCTGATCTCCAATGAGAGATCCCACCCTGGGCATGCTCAGAAGAGGAAAGCAAGGACTTTGTCCCAAAGACGTCTGCTCGCCGCAAACCAGCACTGGCTACAACAGCAGAACTTGGAGAGGCAGCAGTAATCCTCTGCACAATGTTAGACTGGGCAAGACGCTGGGACCGACGTCTATGCTGAGCAGAGTCCACTGCGGCTGGAGACGGATGGGAGACCGCAGCAGGGAAGGCTCGAGATTCCCCCTGTGCAGAAGTGGGAACTCGACCCCTAACATTACCCCCCCTCTTGAACCCCTCCTTCCTTGGGCCTTGTTACGCTCGAAGGCAGCAATGAGCTGCGGAGCCTGAATACGCTCAGCAGACTCCCATGACCTATCCTCAGGCCCATAACCCCTCCAATCCACCAAATAAAACTTTTTGCCACGTACCACCTTGCACCCCAGAATAGCATTCACCTCATAATCGTCCGTAGACAAACCGATGTCCCGGCAGATGACTCGGAAAACCGGGACAAATATACGGTTTTCAGGAGGGAGACATGGAATGTGTCGGTGATACCCAGGTGTGGTGGAAGGGCTAACCGGTAGACCACAGGATTGACCTGTTCGAGGACTTTGAAGGGACCCAAGAATCGAGGTGCGAACTTAGTGGACTCTACTCGCAGCCTGATCTTACGGGCGGAGAGCCACACTAAGTCGCCAGGGGCAAAAGTCGGAGCGGGGCGCCGATGTGCGTCGGTGGATGACCTCATTCTCTCCTTGGAGGCCTGAATGGCATCCTGAGTGCGGTCTCAAATGTCCCGTGCCTCCACAGCCCAGTCTGCCACCCTGGAGTCGGCGGAAGACACGGGCATAGGTACGGGAACCCACGGATGCTGGCCGTAATTAAGGAGAAATGGGGTTTGTCCAGTGGAATCAGCCACAGCGTTATTTAATGCAAACTCCGCCCACGGTAACAAGGATGCCCAGTCATCCTGTCTAGCTGAAACAAAATGTCGCAGATATGTAACCAAGGTCTGGTTGGCCCTCTCTACCAACCCATTCGTCTTGGGATGATAAGCAGAAGAGAGATTTAACTCAACACTGAGAAGGCGACAAAGCTCTTTCCAGAACCAAGACGCAAACTGGGGACCCCGGTCACTGACAATTTTGTCCGGCATGCCGTGTAAGCGGAAGATATGTTTGATAAACAGTGTCGCCAAGGCCCGTGCAGAGGGTAACCGGGGTAACGGCACCAAGTGCACCATTTTGGAGAAGTGATCGGTGATAACCCATATGATGGTGCACCCACGAGATTTGTGCAAGCCTACCACAAAATCCATCCCGACCATTTCCCAAGGCCTGTCTGCCACCGGCAATGGGTAAAGTAACCCTGTCGGCCGTTGATGAGGTGACTTATTTTGGCACAGGAGACACATGCCCGAATATAGTCTCCAACGTCCCGGACCATATGCGGCCACCAGTATTTCCACACGAGTAGCTCAGATGTCCTTTTTTTATCAAAATGTCCACCCACCCTGGACGAATGGGTCCAAGAGAGTACCTCCAGTCGCAAATTAGATAGTACAAAGGTCTTGCCCGGAAAGACAGACTCTAGCGACACCGGAGATACAGTTCTCAGGCTCTCCGAGGGGACAATAAGCCGTGGCCCCTCCTCCTCAGAAGAAGAAGACACAAGGGAGCGAGAGAGAGCATCAGCCCGAATGTTCTTTTCTCCCGACAGAAAATGGAGGGTGAAATGAAAGCGGGAGAAAAACAAGGACCATCTGGCTTGACGGGAATTTAGCCGCTGTGCAGTTTGTAAATACACCAGACTTTTGTGATACGTGAAGACTTGGAAGGGAAAGCGAGTCCCCTCCAACAGATGTCTCCACTCCGAGAAGGCCAACTTCATTGCTAGCAACTCCCTGTCCCCGATGGAATAATTCCTCTCCGCTGGTGTGAAGGTCTTGGAAAAAAAGAAGCACTGGTGCTTCCGACCTTGAGCATCCTTTTGGAAGAGGACTGCCCAGCACCGACGGACAAGGCATCCACCTCCAATATAAATGGCTTATCAACATCGGGGTGATGTACGTAGGATGGGAGCGCTAGCTAAATGGGACTTAATAGAAGTGAAGGCCTTGGAGACCTCTTCAGACCACAATTTGGGATTTGCTTCCTTTTTGGTGAGGGCTACCACGGGAGCTACCAAAGTTGAGAAGTGAGGGATAAACTGGCGGAAGTAATTAATGAAACCCATAAAGCGCTGCACCGCCTTCAGAGTATGGGGTTCTTGCCAGTCCATCACCGCCTGTAGTTTGGCAGGATCCATAGCCAATCCCTGGGCGGAGATGATATAGCCCAGGAAGGGTAAGGACTCCTGCTCAAACACACATTTCTCCAACTTTGCATAGAGGGAATTTGCCCATAAGAGGTCGAAGACTCTGCAGACATCTCTCCGGTGGGAGTCAATATCTGGGGAAAAGATGAGAATTTCATCCAGATAGACTACGACTGAGGTGGAGAGCATATCCCGGAAGATGTCATTAACAAAGTTTTGGAAGACGGCTGGGGCATTACAAAGCCTGAAGGGCATCACCAGATATTCATAGTGCCCGTCCCAGGTATTAAAAGCCATCTTCCATTCGTCCCCCTCACGGATGCAAATCAGGTTATAAGCACCCCGCAGATCTAATTTCGGAAATACCCTTGCCCCCCGTAGCCTATCAAAGAGCTCAGAAATCAGGGGCAACGGGTATTTATTCTTGATGGTGATGGCATTAAGACCCCTGTAATCGATGCATGGACGTAATTCTCCGTTCTTCTTCTGCACGGAGAAGAACCCCGCCCCGCAGGTGACACTGACTTCCTAATGAATCCTCTTGCCAGGTTCTCCTGAATATATTGAGACATAGCCTCCATCTCCGGGAGAGAAAGGGGATAGACTCGTCCCCGAGGAGGTTTTGCTCCGGGCAAGAGGTCAATAGGACAGTCATAGGGACGGTGAGGCGGAAGGATCTCCACAGTTTTTTTTGAGAATACGTCTGCATACGACCAATAGTATTTAGGAAGTGAAGTAAGATCTTCGGGTATCTCTGTAGTGACTACCTGTCATGTGTGCATCGCCACGAAGATCGTCGCGGTTGCACATTTTGACTTCTCACAGCTGAGTTGCTGTTTCTTTGTGTTTGGCAGTTAGGGAGTTAATTCTGTCTGTGCTCAGTTCTGGGACTGGGTGCAGTTTTCTCCCGGCTGCAATTAATTATTTGTTGATTGGTTTCCTTTAAATCTCTGGTTGTCTGTGTTGGGAGTTGCCAGTGAAATTCTTCATGCAGACCACAGATAGGATTATATCTGTATAGACTTAAGTTAAAGAGCTCCTTAGTTGTTTTAAGCTCACCTTGCTTAGAGTTTAATATCCCAGATCATTTATGTTCCTTCTGTGTTTGAGTGTGTATGCAAGTCTGTGTTTTCTCCAGTCTGTCTTATATGTCTAATCTGTGTATTTAGCTGAGATCAGCCCATATCCCTTTGGTGGTAATCAGAATCCTTCTTAGGACTGATTACAGGGTTCAGGGACTGATAGGAGACAGGGTTAGGCTGGAGACTTGGACCTCTGAACCATTATCAGTACCTCCAAGGTGAGGGATTAGTTAGGACCCCAGTTTAGGGTCAGGTTAGACCCCCGGTTCTCCTCTTTCCTGTGACAGTGTATCAAGTCCTCAAGATTAACCCTGAGTTCAACGGATATCGTGTCAGGTAAATCTATTCTATATTTACATGCTGATGTTGCTAATCTATATGTTGTATAGAGTGTTGTTCTTTTAAGAATAGTTTACTGACATCGTACACATATCATAAGACCGCGTGACATTTTCACTGGCCATAAAATTATTCCCAGTTGCCATGGATCCAGTAGCCCAGCTGGCTCTGCAGTTGCAGGGATTATCCATGGAGCTGACGGACATTAAGTCCAAAGTTTTGTCTCCCTCGGAGCAAACCAGATTTGAACCTAAAGTAGCTCTCCCGGACAGGTTCACTGGTGGGCGAGACAAATTTTTTACCTTCAGGGAAGCATGTAAATTGTATTTTCGGCTTCGGCCTCGATCATCAGGGAGTGAAGAGCAGAGAGTGGGAATTGTTATCTCGCTCTACAAGGGGACCCTCAATCCTGGGCCTTCTCCCTTCCTCCGGGATCCCCGGCTCTACAGTCAGTAGATCGATTTTTTACTGCCCTGGGTTTGGTATATGATGACCCAGATCGGGTCTCTCTTGCTGAGACAAAATTACGTAAGATACAGCAGGGAGATCGTCCGGCGGAGGAATTTGCTTCTGAGTTCCGTAGATGGGCCACAGATACTCAGTGGAATGACCCAGCTCTTAGGAGCCAGTTTTGTCATGGGCTTTCTGATAAATTAAAAGACGTTCTGGCTCAGTATGATTCTCCTCCATCACTGGAGGCTGCTATGGCCCTAGCTATCCGTACTGATAGACGGCTCCGGGAGAGGTGCGAGGTAACTCCACTCCCTGTTGTTTCTCCACCTACCACTAAAGTCCCTTATGTTGAGGTTCCCCTTGTCTGTTCGGATGAGCCTATGCAGTTGGGAGGGACATCATTTCGTAGGAGGGGATTGGCGGTACGCCGCAGGACTAGAAGGTGTTTCTTCTGCGGGAAAGAGGGACATTTTGTTGGGGGATGTCCATCCCGTGCCTTGTTGAGCAAAAGTCGCCGGAAAACTGTTAATCCCAGGTTGTGTGGTGGACGACAACCTGGGAGTATGTATTTCGTCCGCTAGTTCTTCTCAGTTCCTTGTACCAGTGGAGGTGGTGGTTGGTACGAGAGTGGAGAGATTTTCTGTTCTTCTTGATAGTGGGTCCGGGGCTAATCTGGTTGACGCTCAGTTTGCTCAGGCTCAAGGTATGCATCTGAGTGTATTGGTCAAACCGATCCCTATATTCTCCATTGACGCCAGGCCTCTCGGCCAAGGTAGCTTTGTTCATGAGGTTCATAACATTGACCTTCGGGTAGGGGCAATACATAGGGAACAATTATCTTGTTATGTGTTGGAGGGTCTACCTACTTCTATTGTGTTGGGACTTCCTTGGTTGGTTAAACATAACCCTGTGATTAATTGGCAGTCCAGAGATATAAGCCAATGGGGGGAGTTTTGCAAAAGTAACTGCATGAACACAGTCATCAGTGCGGTCGTGCCTAGTACTTTGCCTCCTTTTTTGGAGGACTTTGGGGATGTGTTCTCTGAGGAGGGGTGTCAGGAGTTGCCTCCTCATCGCGTGTATGACTGCTCTATTAATCTCCTTCCTGATGCTAAGTTACCTAAAGCTAGGTTGTATAATCTTTCTGGTCCTGAGAGGCAGGCTATGAAAGATATATTTCGGAAAGTCTGGCCAAAGGGCATATTAGACCTTCATCTTCCCCAGTGGCCGCGGGGTTCTTCTTTGTGAAGAAAAAAGATGGAGGCCTACGCCCTTGCTTGGATTTCCGCGAACTTAATCGGATTACTGTTCGAGATCCGTATCCACTCCCTCTGATTCCTGATCTCTTCAATCAAATTGTTGGCGCCAAATGGTTCTCTAAATTGGATCTCAGGGGGGCGTATAATCTGATTAGGATAAAAGAGGGGGATGAGTGGAAAACGGCGTTTAACACGCCGGAGGGACATTATGAGAACCTTGTCATGCCTTTTGGTCTGACTACTGCACCAGCAGTATTCCAACATTTTGTTAATGACATTTTTCGTCATCTGGTGGGGCTGTTTGTGGTCGTAAATTTGGATGACATTTTAATTTACTCACCAGATCTTGTGTCTCACCAGGAGCATGTGAGACAGGTGTTGCAGATCTTGCGAGACAATAAACTATACGCCAAACTGGAAAAGTGTGTATTCGCCGTACAGGAACTTCAGTTTTTGGGTTTCTTGGTGTCAGCCTCCGGTTTCCGTATGGACCCTGAAAAGGTGAGAGCAGTGCTTGAATGGGATCAGCCAGAGGATCTTAAGGCTCTGCAGCGTTTTCTGGGGTTTGCTAACTACTACCGGAAATTTATTTGTAATTTCTCATCTGTTGTCAAACCTCTCACTGACATGACAAGAAAAGGGACGGATTTTTCTAAATGGTCGGACAAAGCTTGCCAAGCTTTTTCCTCTTTGAAAAAATGTTTTGCTTCGGCACCCGTTCTCATCCAACCAGATGCATCACAGCCGTTCGTTGTGGAGGTGGACGCGTCTGACGTAGGGGTGGGTGCAATATTGTCCCAGGGTCCGTCCCCTGGTAAATGGCATCCGTGCGCTTTCTTTTTAAAAAATTGTCGTCCGCCGAAAGGAATTATGATATCGGCAATAGGGAACTTTTGGCCATTAAGTTGGCTTTTGAAGAATGGCGTCACTTTTTGGAGGGGGCAGTCCACCCGGTCACCGTCATTACTGATCACAAGAACCTGCTGTATTTGGAATCTGCTAAGCGTCTGAATTCCAGACAAGCTCGATGGTCGTTGTTTTTTACCAGGTTTAATTTTGTCGTCACTTATCGCCCTGGGTCTAAGAATGTTAAGGCGGATGCCTTGTCTCGCAGTTTCCCAGGGGCCGGGAAAATGGATGACCCGATTCCTATCCTTCAGGAGGGGGTGGTAGTGTCGGCTGTATGTTCTGAGCTTGAGGAGGAGGTGTTAGAGGCTCAGGGGGACGCCCCTGCAGGACCTCCAGGGAGACTGTTTGTCCCAAATCAGTTGAGACAAAAGGTTATTGAGGCACATCATAATTCTGCTTTAGCAGGACATCCAGGGAGTAAGGCTACTTTAGATCTCCTTTCTCGCCGGTTTTGGTGGCCTAACATTAATAAAGATGTTTTAACTTTTGTCGCGTCCTGTGGGGTTTGTGCTCGCTCTAAGACCCCTCATACCCGTCCGTCTGGGACCCTCTTACCCTTGAAACTTCCGGAGCGTCCATGGACTCATTTGTCTATGGACTTCATCACGGACCTTCCTCAGTCGTCAGGGAAGACTGTCATACTGGTGGTTGTTGACAGGTTCAGTAAGATGGCACATTTCATTGCTCTTCCTGCCCTCCCTAATGCTAAAACTCTGGCGCAGGTGTTCATTGGGGAGATTGTGAGACTTCATGGGTTGCCTTCTGATGTGGTGTCAGATAGGGGGTCTCAGTTTGTGTCCAAGTTTTGGAGGGCATTTTGTTTACGTCGGGGGATGCAATTGTCATTTTCCTCGGCTTTTCATCCGCAGACCAATGGTCAGACAGAGCGTCTGAATCAAAGCCTAGAGACTTATCTTCGGTGTTTTGTCTCAGAGAACCAGGAGGACTGGTCTTCTTTCTTGCCTCTGGCAGAGTTCGCTCTTAACAACAGGCGGAGCGAGTCCACTGGTAAGTCCCCGTTTTTTGGGCATATGGTTTTCATCCCCAGTTTTGTACATTCAATGGGGGGGGCCCTTCTGGGGTTCCTGAGGAGGAGCGTTTCTCGTCGTCACTTGCTTCAGTGTGGAGAGGTGTATTGAATAATCTGAGTGCTATGGGGAACCGTTATAAACGTATGGCTGATAGGAGGAGAGTTTCTGGTCCAGATCTTAATGTGAATGATCTGGTATGGTTGTCTACCAGGAATATAAAACTTAAAGTTCCCTCCTGGAAGCTGGGCCCCAGATTCATCGGGCCGTACAGGATCAGTTCCATAATTAATCCTGTGGCATTTCGTCTGGACCTCCCTCCTACGTTTAAAATTCATAATGTGTTCCACAAGTCATTACTTAAGAGGTACGTGGCACCAGTCATACCATCACCTCTACCTCCTCCTCCAGTGGTGGTCAATGGTAACTTGGAGTTTCAAGTGTCAAAGATCATTGACTCACGTCTGAATCGCCGGTCCCTTCAGTACTTGGTGCATTGGAAGGGGTATGGTCCAGAGGAGAGGACGTGGGTTCCTGCGTCTGACATTAACGCAGATCGTTTGGTGCGGACCTTCCACAGAACTCACCCGGGCAAACCTGGCCCTGAGGGTCCGGAGGCCCCTCGTAGAAGGGGGGGTACTGTCATGTGTGCATCGCCACGAAGATCGTCGCGGTTGCACATTTTGACTTCTCACAGCTGAGTTGCTGTTTCTTTGTGTTTGGCAGTTAGGGAGTTAATTCTGTCTGTGCTCAGTTCTGGGACTGGGTGCAGTTTTCTCCCGGCTGCAATTAATTATTTGCTGATTGGTTTCCTTTAAATCTCTGGTTGTCTGTGTTGGGAGTTGCCAGTGAAATTCTTCATGCAGACCACAGATAGGATTATATCTGTATAGACTTAAGTTAAAGAGCTCCTTAGTTGTTTTAAGCTCACCTTGCTTAGAGTTTAATATCCCAGATCATTTATGTTCCTTCTGTGTTTGAGTGTGTATGCAAGTCTGTGTTTTCTCCAGTCTGTCTTATATGTCTAATCTGTGTATTTAGCTGAGATCAGCCCATATCCCTTTGGTGGCAATCAGAATCCTTCTTAGGACTGATTACAGGGTTCAGGGACTGATAGGAGACAGGGTTAGGCTGGAGACTTGGACCTCTGAACCATTATCAGTACCTCCAAGGTGAGGGATTAGTTAGGACCCCAGTTTAGGGTCAGGTTAGACCCCCGGTCCTCCTCTTTCCTGTGACAGTGTATCAAGTCCTCAAGATTAACCCTGAGTTCAACGGATATCGTGTCAGGTAAATCTATTCTATATTTACATGCTGATGTTGCTAATCTATATGTTGTATAGAGTGTTGTTCTTTTAAGAATAGTTTACTGACATCGTACACATATCATAAGACCGCGTGACACTACCTGAATGCATTCCCTCATACATCTGCCTTTACATGACTCACTCCAACCCAATATCTTCCCAGAGATCCACTCAATGTGTGGGGAGTGGAAACGGAGCCAGGGCATCCCCAGCAATATCTCGTCTATTCCCTCGGGAATGACCAGAAGTGAGATAATCTCCTGATGGGAAGGGGACATTGACAACGTGAAAGGGATGGTCTGATGTGTGATTGGTGAAGTCAATGTCGACCCATTCACTACTCGAACAGTCACGGGTTTGGCGAGCATCACCAGAGGTATTGAGTGGCGGAGAGCAAAGGTAGAGGACATAAAATTTCCTTCTGCTCCAGAGTCCACACAAAGAGTAACTGTTATAGTTGATGAACCTAAATTGATTGTCCCCTTAAAGGACAACTTGGGGCGTGTATTGCTGTGTCTAGTGAACCCCTCCAATGGTTACTAGACGCGATCGTTTCTCGACCGCTATGGACATCTATTAGCATAATGCCCTAACTGTTGGCAAACATTACAAATCACAGGTACTCGAGTGGCCCGAGACTTAGGTCTCGCTCGAGAAACCTCCATGGCCTCAGGGGAATGAGGCGCCTGAACAAAAGATTCAAGAGGTCTGGCAAAGGTGGGCACCAGCCGGAACCTCTGCCTACACTGGATCCGCTCCAACCTCCGCTCGTTAAAATGGAGGTCGATGCAGGTAGATATGGTAATGAGCTCCTCCAATGTGGCGGGAATCTCCCTGGTGGACAAGGCATCCTTCACATGGTCTGCCAGTCCCCTCCAGTACACTGGTATAAGGACTTTATCTGGCCACTCCAGCTCAGAGGCCAGAGTCCGAAATTGGACAGCGAACTGGTTGACCATGGATGAATCCTGGGTGATAGCCAACAGTTGGAGCGCCGTATCGTGGGTGACACGAGGTCCTAAGAAGACCTGTCTCAGAGTATCCAAGAAGAGAGGAGCACTCTGCACCACACGATCATTGCGCTCCCACAACGGCTTTGCCTACTCCAGTGCCCTGCCCGACAAAAGGGATATGATACAACCCACTTTCGCCCGCTCCGTAGGAAAACGTGCAGCCAGAAGCTCTAAATGTATGGAGCACTGACTTACGAAACCCCGACATTGCTTGCTGTCACCAGCAAACTTGTCTGGAAGTGGGAGGCGGGAAAAAGTCGGAGCAGGGGTAGCAGAGGACAAACTGGCTGCAGCCACACTAGCAGCCTGAACAGCTACTGCGGAAACATCCACAGCTGAGGTTGTGCGCTTTAGAGTCGCCAACCTACCCTCCAGCTGCTGGATGTACCGCTGCAGACGCTGGTCGTCCGCCATTTTACTAGCCAGACCCTGGTTTTGCGAGTATCACCAGAAGTATAGAGTGGCGGAGAGCGAATGTAGAGGACATGAAATTTCCTTCGGCTCCAGAGTCCACACAAAGCGTGACTGTTAAAGTGGATGAGCCAAAATTGATTGTCCCCTTAAAGGACAACTTGGAGGCGTGTACCGCTGTGTCTAGTTAACCCCCTCCAATGGTTACGAGACGCGGTCGTTGCCCGACTGCAGTGGACATTTATTAGCATAATGCCCTACTTTTTGGCAAGCATTACAAGTCACGGGTACTCGAGCGGCCCGAGACTTAGGTCTGTCTCGAGAAATCTCCATGGCATCAGGGGAATCGGGCGCCTGACTGGAAGATTCAAGAGGTCTGGCGAAGGTGGGTGCCAGCCGGAACCTCTGCCTCCACTGGACCCGTTCCAACCTCCGCTTGTTAAAACGTAGGTCGATGCGGGTGGATATGGTAATGAGCTCCTCCAGTGTGGCAGGAATCTCCCTGGTGGACAAGGCGTCCTTCAGGTGGTCTGCCAGTCCCCTCCAGTACACTGGTGTAAGGACTTTTTCTGGCCACTCTAGCTCAGAGGCCAGAGTCCGAAATTGGACGGAGAATTAGCTGACCATGGATGAACCCTGGGTGATAGCCAACAGTTGGAGAGCTGTATCGTGGGTGACGCGATTTCCTAAAAAGACCTGTTTCAGAGTGTCCAAGAAGAGAGGAGCACTCTGCAACACACGATCATCGCACTCCCACAACGGCGTTGCCCACTCCAACGCCCTGCCCGACAAAAGGGATATGATAAAACTCACTTTCGCCCGCTCTGTGGGAAAACTTGCAGCCAGAAGCTCTAAATGTATGGAGCACTGACCGACGAAACCCCGACATTGTTTACTGTCACCGGTAAACTTGTCTGGAAGTGGGAGGCGGGAAATAGTCAGAGCAGGGGTGGCAGAGGACAAACTGGCTGCGGCCACACTAGCAGCCTGAACCGCGACTGCGGTAACATCCAATGCTGAGTTTGTGAGCTCTAGAGTCGCCAACCTACCCTCCAGCTGCTGGATATACCACTGCAGACGCTGGTCATCTGCCATTTTACCAGCCAGACCCTGGCGCTAGTATACTGTTAGGGCTGGCGGAACGCACAAAATAAATATAAGTAATAAGTGCGTTCGCAGCCCGGGGTCCACCGTGCAGGCTGAGCCTGCTGCTGGTAAGAGGGCGGTAAGGTGAACTCTGTTACTTCACAGAGTAGCAACTTTAGACACTGTGGCCCTATATGGTGGTATAAGCGAACTCTGTTACATCACAGTGTCACTAAGGAAGAGATGCAGAGATATGGACTGTGTCCTGTTAACTCCACAGGAATGCACAGACAACTGCTGTGCGGACAGCAGTCCGTAGTAAACGCAATCAGCAACGCAAACAGACAATCTCCTCAACGGAGAAGCCGGTATTCTAGGGGCTAATTTCAGCTAAGCCATAAACACGTGCATACAATCTCCTCACCGGAGGTGCCGGTATTCTAGGGGCTTATTTCAGCCGAGCTCTAACACATGCGTGCAAGATCACACTGGCGCAAAGCACATAATGTTATTGATACTAGCGCATGGCGGCACGACCGTGCCACCCTTTTATAGTAGCAACTACAGGACCTGCCAGATAAGGACCAATAGGAAACTGCTCCAGAACACAAGTGGTTTTAGGACCTTCCTGGCGGACCAATAGGAGCTGCTGCAGTACCTGAGCATGTGACCCCTGATCTCCAATGAGAGATCCCACCCTGGGCATGCTTAGAAGAGGAAAGCAAGGACTTTGTCCCAAAGATGTCTGCTCGCCGCAAACCAGCACTGGCTACAACAGCAGAACCTGGAGAGGCAGCAGTAATCCTCTGCACAATGTTAGACTGGGCGAGACGCTGGGACCGACGTCTATGCTGAGCAGAGTCCACTGTGGCCGGAGACAGATGGGAGACTGCAGCAGGGACGGCTCGAGATTCCCCAGTGCAGAAGCGGGAACTCGACCCCTAACACTCTCAGGCTCAGTATGGATTAGACCAGAATATAAAAAGCAGAAAAAATGTAATGTATCAGAAGATACCAGGCGTATACATTGTAAGGGTAATTGTATATCACCGTATATATTTCAGGAGTCAGATAAAGACTCTCACTGTTAGGGTCTGTGGAACGCACCAAATATAAGATGTAGAGAGGTGCGTTCGCAGCCCGGGGTCCACCGTGCAGGCGGAGCCTGCTGCTAGTAAGATGGCGCAAGAAGCTAACTCTGTTATCCCGCAGATTCGCCAAAATAAACGCCGTAACGCGCTGTGGCATTATGTGCAAACTCTGTTATTCCACAGAGCCGCTAGAAGGAGTGCCGCAGCGCTACATGGCGATGTGTGCGAACTCAGTTAACACCACTGAGTCGCAAAGTAAACACGCTAGGGCGCTGTCTATCGTTGAAAGCGTACCCTGTTGCGTCACAGAGCCGCTGAGACAAACTTCTGTGTCCTGTTAGGCACTCAGGTACACAGTTGACTTCTAAGCGAACATAGAAAGTGATCATGCGCTAATGTCCTCGCGGGAGTCACCCGCAATCTATGGCGTCTGAACACCAGGCCCTGAATACAGCAATCAAACTCCTCACCGGTTATGACGGTAATCTAAGGCATTTAAGACACCGACCCTGACCAGCTAGCATACCAAGCTCCTCACCGATTAGGTCGGTATTGTAATAGCGTATTTCAGCCGATCTAACCACACACACGCATGACCATACTGGCGCAAAGCATATAACGGTTGAAACTAGCGCACGGCCGTGCGGTAAGGACAGCCTTTTATAGCAGCCATGAGAAAAAGACCTTTCAGGAAGGACCAATGGGAAGCTGCTTCAGAACATCAACAGCTACAGGACCTTCCTGAAGGACCAATAGGAGTGGCAGCTGTATCTGAGCATGTGACCCCTAATCTCCAATGGGAGATCTTGTCCTGGGCATGCTCAGATGAAGCAACAAATGACTTAGTCCCAAATCTGCCTGCTCCAACACTGGTTGCAGCAGCAAGTCTCTGCACAGTACTGGGCCGGGCAAGACGCTGGGACCGACGTCTCTGCTGAGCAGGAACCGCTGTGGCCGGAGACGGATGGGGGACCGCAGCGGGAACAGGTCGAGATTCACCTTCTGCAGGAGTGGGAGCTCGAACCCTATCACTCACAGGCTCAGTATGGATTACACCAGAATATAAAAAGCAGAAAAAGGGTACTGTATCACAAGCGTACATCTGTATATAGTGTAGGGGTAATCATAAATCTCCATATATATATCCTGAGTAACACACAGACGCTCACAGGCTCAGTATGGATTAGACCAGACTATAAAAAGCTGAAATAGGGTACTGTATCACAAGAAAACATCTGTATACAGTGTAGGGGTAATTATAAATCTCCGCATATGTATCCGGAGTAACACACAGACACTCACAGGCTCAGTATGGATTAGACCAGAATATAAAAAGCAGAAAAATGGTACTGTATCAGAAGCGTACAGTGTTGGGGTAATTATAAATCTCCGTATATATTTCAGGAGTAACACATAGACGCTCACAGGCTCAATATGGATTAGACCAGAATATAAAAAGCAGAAAAAGGGTAATGTATCAGAAGATACCAGGCGTATATATTGCAGGGGTAATTGTAAATCACCGTATATATTTCCGAAGTAACACACAGACGCTCACAGGCTCATTATGGATTACACCAGAATATAAAAAGCAGAAAAAGGGTACTGTATCACAAGCGTACATCTGTATACAGTGTAGGGGTAATCATAAATCTCCATATATATATCCGGAGTAACACACAGAGGCTCACAGGCTCAGTATGGATTACACCAGAAAATAAAAAGCAGAAAAAGGGTACTGTATCACAAGCGTACATCTGTATACAGTGTAGGGGTAATCATAAATCTCCGTATATTTTTCCGGAGTAACACACAGACGCTCACAGGCTCAGTATGGATTAGACCAGAATATAAAAACCTGAAATAGGGTACTGTATCACCAGATGCCAGGCATATACAGTGTTGGGGTAATTTTAAATCTCCGTATATATTTCCAGAGTCAGACACAGATTCTCACATAAAAAGCAGAAAAAAGGGTACTGTATCACAAGCATACAGCTGTATACAGTGTTGGGGTAATTTTAAATCTCTGTATATATTTCAGGAGTAGCACACAGATACTCACCGGCTCAGTATGGATTAGACTAGAATATAAAAAGCAAAAAAAGGGTAATGTATCAGAAGATACCAGGCGTATACAGTTTAGGGGTAATTGTAAATATCCGTATATATTTTCGATGTCAGACACAGACTCTCACAGGCTCAGTATGGATTAAACCAGAATATAAAAAGCTGAAAAAGGGTGTTAGGGATCGAGTTTCCGCTGCTGCACAAGGGGAATCTTGAACCAGTCCCGCTGCGGTCCCCCATCCATCTCCCGCCGCAGTGGAGCCTGCTCAGCGGAGACATCGGTCCCAGCGTCCCGCTCAGTTTAATACTGTGCAGAGGCTTGTTGCTGCCTCTTCTGGTTCCTCTATTATAACCAGTGCTGGAGCAGGCAGTCTTGGGACTAAGTCCTGCGCTTCTCCATCTGAGCATGCCCAGGGCAAGATCTCCCATTGGAGATCAGGGGTCACATGCTCGGTTACAGCAGCGACTCCCATTGGTCCGCCAGGAAGGTCCAGAAACTGCTTGTGTTCTGGAACAGTTTCTCATTGGTCCTTTTCTGGAAGGTCCTGTAGCTGCTACTATAAAAGGTGCGCATGAATGCTCGGCCAATGCGCTAGTATCAATTGTGTTACGTGCTTGCGCTGTGTGATCATGCACGCATGTGGTTAGGGCTTGGCTGAAATAAGCCCCTAGAATACAGGCACCTCCGGTGTATAGATTTGTATGCACGTGTTCAGGGCTTGGCTGAAATAGCCTCTAGAATATCGGCTCACTCCGGTGAGGAGTTGCTTGTTTGCATTGCTGACTGCATGACCACGGACTGCTATCTGCACAGCAGTTATCTGTGTACCCTTGTGGTGTTAACAGGACACAGTCTCTATCTCTGCGTCTCTACCTCAGCAACTCTGTGGTGTAACAGAATTCGCTTATACCGCCATCTTACTGGCAGCAGGCTCTGCCTGCACGGTGGACCCGGGCTGCGAACGTACCCATTATTTATATTTACTTGGTGCATTACGCAGACCCTAACATTATACTAACGCCAGGGTCTGGCTAGTAAAATGGCGGACGACCAGCGTCTGCAGCGGTACGTCCAGCAGCTGGAGGGTAGGTTGGCGACTCTAGAGCACACAACCTCAGCTGTGGATGTTACCGCAGTAGCTGTTCAGGCTGCTAGTGTGGCTGCAGCCAGTTTGTCCTCTGCTACCCCTGCTCCTACTTTTTCCCGCCTCCCACTTCCAGACAAGTTTGCTGGTGACAGTAAGCAATGTCGGGGTTTCGTAAGTCGGTGCTCCATACATTTAGAGCTTCTGGCTGCACGTTTTCCTACGGAGCGGGCAAAAGTGGGTTGTATCATATCCCTTTTGTCTGGCAGGGCATTGGAGTGGGCAACGCTGTTGTGGGAGCGCGATGATCGTGTGGTGCAGAGTGCTCCTCTCTTCTTGGACACTCTGAGACAGGTCTTCTTAGGATCTCGTGTCACCCACGATATGGCGCTCCAACTGTTGGCTGTCACCCAGGGTTCATCCATGGTCAACCAGTTCGCTGTCCAATTTCGGACTATGGCCTCTGAGCTGGAGTGGCCAGATAAAGTTCTTATACCAGTGTACTGGAGGGGACTGGTAGACCATGTGAAGGACTCCTTGTAGACCAGGGAGATTCCCGCCACACTGGAGGAGCTCATTACCATATCTACCTGCATCGACCTCCGTTTTAACGAGCGGAGGTTGGAGCGGATCCAGTGTAGGCAGAGGTTCCGGCTGGTGCCCACCTTTGCCAGACCTCTTGAATCTTTCGTTCAGGCGCCTCATTCCCCTGAGGCCATGGAGGTTTCTCGAGCGAGACTAAGTCTCGGGCCACTCGAGTACCTGTGATTTGTAATGTTTGCCAACAGTTAGGGCATTATGCTAATAGATGTCCACAGCGGTCGAGAAACGACCGCGTCTAGTAACCATTGGACGGGTACACTAGACATAGCAATACACGCCTCCAAGTTGTCCTTTAAGGGGACAATCAATTTAGGCTCATCCACTATAACAGTTACTCTTTGTGTGGACTCTGGAGCAGAATGGAAATTTCATGTCCTCTACCTTTGCTCTCCGCCACTCAATACCTCTGGTGATGCTCGCAAAACCAGTGACTGTTCGAGTAGTGAATAGGTCGACACTGCCTTCACAAATGACACATCAGACCATCCCTTTCACGTTATCTATGTCCCCTTCCCATCAGGAGATTATCTCACTTCTGGTCATTCCCGAGGGAATAGACGAGATATTGCTGGGGATGCCCTGGCTCCGTTTCCACTCCCCACATATTGAGTGGATCTCTAGGAGGATATTGGGTTGGAATGAGTCGTGTAAAGGCAGATGTATGAGGAAATGCATTCAGGTGGCTACTACAAAGATACCCGCAGATCTAACTTCCCTTCCCAAATACTATTGGGCTTATGCAGACTTGTTCTCCAAGAAGGCTGAGGAGCTCCTTCCCCCTCACCGTCCCTATGACTGTCCTATTGACCTCTTGCCCGGAGCAGAACCTCCTCGGGGACGAGTCTATCCCCCTTTCTCTCCCGGAGACGGAGGCTATGTCTCAATACATTCAGGAAAATCTGGCAAGAGGATCCATTAGGAAGTCAGTGTCACCTGCAGGGGCGGGGTTCTTCTTCGTTCAGAAAAAGAACGGAGAATTACGTCCATGCATCGATTACAGGGGTCTTAACGCCATTACCGTTAAGAATAAATACCCATTGCCCCTGATTTCTGAGCTCTTTGATAGGCTCCGGGGAGCAAGGGTATTTACCAAATTAGACCTGCGGGGTGCTTATAACCTGATTCGCATCCTTGAGGGGGACGAATGGAAAACGGCTTTTAATACCAGGGATGGGCACTATGAATATCTGGTGATGCCATTCGGGCTCTGTAATGCCCAGCCGTTTTCCAAGACTTGTTAATGACATCTTCCGGGATATGCTTTCCACCTCGGTCGTAGTCTATCTGGATGATATTCTCATCTTCTCTCCAGATATTGACTCCCACCGGAGAGATGTCTGCAGAGTCTTCGACCTCTTGCGAGCAAATTCCCTTTATGCAAAGTTGGAGAAATGTGTGTTAGAGTCTTTACCATTCCTGGGCTATATCATCTCCGCCCAGGGATTGGCTATGGATCCTCCCAAACTACAGGCTGTCATGGACTGGCAAGAACCCCATTCCCTTAAAGCGGTGCAGCGCTTTATGGGGTTCATTAATTATTAATGCCAGTTCATTCCCCATTTCTCAACTTTGGTAGCTCCCTTGGTAGCCCTCACTAAGAAGGGAGCAAATCCCAAATTGTGGTCCGAAGAGGTCTACAAGGCTTTCACCTCAATTAAGTCTCATTTTGCTAGCGTTCCCATCCTACACCACCCTGATGTTGATAAGCCATTCATATTGGAGGTGGATGCCTCATCCGTTGGTACTGGAGCAGTCCTCTTTCAAAAGGATGCTCAAGGTCGGAAGCATCCTTGCTTCTTCTTCTCCAAGACCTTCACACCAGCGGAGAGGAATTATTCCATTGGGGACAGGGAGTTGCTAGCAATGAAGTTGGCTTTCTCTGAGTGGAGACATCTGTTGGAGGGGGCTCGCTTTCCCTTCCAAGTCTTCACCGACCACAAGAATTTGGTATATCTTCAGACAGCCCAGCGGCTTAATTCTCGCCAGACCAGATGGTCCTTGTTCTTCTTCCGGTTTCATTTCACACTCCATTTTCTCTCGGGAGAGAAGAACATTTGTGCCGACGCTCTCTCTCGCTCTGTGGTGTCCTCTGAGGAGGAGGAGGAGCCTCAGCTTATTGTCCCCACAAAGAGCCAGAGAACAGTGGCCCCGGTTTCGCTAGAGTCTGGGCCTCCGGGCAAGACTTTTGTGCCTACCAATTTGTTACCAAAGGTACTCTCTTTGGCACATTCGTTCAGGGTGGGTGGACACTTTGGGGCAAAGAGGACATCTGAGTTGCTGGCCAGGACATACTGGTGGCCGAATATGGTCCGTGAAGTTAGGGACTATATTCGGGCGTGTGTCTCCTGCGCCAAGAATAAGTCTTCTCGACAATGGCCAGCTGGGTTACTTTACCCTTTGCCGGTGGCAGACAGGCCCTGGGAGATGCTTGGGATGGACTTTGTGTTGGGCTTAACCAAGTCTCGGGGCTGCACCATCATTTGGGTAATTACCGACCATTTTTCCAAAATTGTGCATCTGTTGCCGCTACCACGGTTACCTTCTGCACGGGTTCTGGCAGCATTGTTCGTTAGGCACATCTTCCGTCTACACGGCATGCCGGACAAAATTGTCAGTGACCGAGGTCCCCAGTTTGCGTCTCGGTACTGGAGAGAGCTTTGTCGTCTGCTCAGTATTGAGTTAAATCTCTTTTCGGCATACCATCCTGAGATGAATGGGTTGGTAGAGAGGGCCAACCAGACCTTGTTCACCTATCTACGACATTTTGTCTCAGCCAGGCAGGATGACTGGGCATCCTTGCTACTGTGGGCAGAGTTTGCACTAAACAATGCTGTGGCTGACTCCTCCGGACAGACTCCATTCCTCCTAAACTACGGTCAGCATCTGCGGGTTCCGTTGCCCATGCCCTTGTCTTCTGCCAACTCCAGGGTGGAAGACTGGACTGTGGAGGCACGGGACATTTGGGACCGTACCAGGATGCCATTCAGGCGTCCAAGGAGATGATGAGGTCCTCCGCCGACGCACATCGGCGCCCCGCTCCGACATTTGCTCCTGGGGACTTGGTGTGGCTCTCCGCTCGTAACATCAGGCTGCGAGTTGAGTCCACTAAGTTGGCACCCCGCTACCTGTGTCCTTTCAAAGTCCTCGAGCAGGTTAACCCTGTGGTATACCGTTTGGCTCTTCCACCACGCCTGGGTATCTCCGACACCTTTCATGTATCCCTCCTGAAACCCGTGCTCATGTCCCGGTTTCCCGAGTCATCTGCCGGGACATCGGGTTCATTTACGGACGACCATGAGGTGAACGCCATCGTAGGGTGTAAGGTGGTATGGGACAAAAGTTTTTATTTTGTGGATTGGAGGGGTTAAGGGCCTGAGGATAGGTCCTGGGAGCCTGCCGAGCACGTTCACGCTCCGCAGCTCATCGCTGCCTTTGAACGCAGCTAGGGCCAAAAAGGGGGGCCCTAGGAGGGGTGCTAATGTTAGGGATCGAGTTCCCGCTGCTGCACAAGGGGAATCTCGAACCAGTCCCGCTGCGGTCCCTCATCCATCTCCGGCCGCAGTGGAGCCTGCTCAGCGGAGAAGTCGATAACAGCGACTCACTCAGTCTAATACTGTGCAGAGGCTTGTTGCTGCCTCTTCTGGTTCCTCTATTATAACCAGTGCTGGAGCAGGCAGTCTTGGGACTAAGTCCTGCGTTTCTCCATCTGAGCATGCCCAGGGCAATATCTCCCATTGGAGATCAGGGGTCACATGCTCGGTTACAGCAGCGACTCCCAAGGTCCTGAAACTGCTTGTGTTCTGGAACAGTTTCTCATTGGTCCTTTTCTGGAAGGTCCTGTAGCTGCTACTATAAAAGATGCGCATGACTGCTCGGCCATGCACTAGTATCAATTGTGTTATGTGCCTTGCGCCAGTGTGATTATGCACGCATGTGGTTAGGGCTCGGCTGAAATAAGCCCCTAGAATACCGGCACCTCCGGTGAGGAGATTTGTATGCACGTTGTTAGGGTCTGCGGAATGCACCAGATAAATATAAATAGTGGGTGCGTTCACAGCCCGGGGTCCACCGTGCAGGCAGAGCCTGCTGCTAGTAAGATGGCGGTATAGGCGAACTCCGTTACTTCAATAATATTTATGTAGATACAGACTAGGGTCTTAACACATGTAAATCATAATTACCCTAAAAAATCTTTATTGATTAAAATCACCAGAAATACTGGTCCACACCACAAAAAACAAAAAGCAAAAAAAAAAAAAGGTGTCCAAAACACACACAAAACCAGTGTACATAAAATGTTGGGGAGGGTCCTAGAAGCCCTATTTACAGGCTATTCTGATACCTTCCTGGCCTTCCCAGGTCAGAGGGCGCGATGACGTCGTTAGTGCGCGCCGCGCCCTCTGCCTCATCATTCACTGCTGGAGGACCCCGAAGACAGCGGCACTCAGCAGTGGAGAGAGGACAGGTAAATATCTCAGGTACCGGGGCCCTGAGCGAGCGGTGACATCGGCACCTGGTGTCACCCCTGCTCAGGACACCGGCACCTGGCCCCCAGCGACGAAAGGTGAGTATGTCTTTTTTTTTTTTGGTTGCAGCAGCTGCGGCAGCATAAGGGCCTATACTATGGAGCATCTATGGGGGCACAATCTATGGGGGCATAATACATTTTTTTGTTTAATGTGTCCCCTCACTGTGCTGGCACTTTACATTTACAATGGCTGTGGGTTTTTTTTTTTGGGGGGGGCCCATTCAGACTTTTGCTATGGGGCCCCATGATTTCTATGTACGCCCCTGCTGCTGAGGCATGGTATTTAAGGCTGTTAAGGAGCCAAGATCCATGGACCTTGCCAGCAGCGTCGGACTGGAGTACCTTGGGCCCACCAGAGAAAAAATATTCTTGGGGCCCACCATCATACTTCCCAACCTTTGAAGAAGGGAAAGAGGGACAAAGGCTGTGGCACGCTGTGCCTGCTGCAACAAATTTTAGGCCATGCCACGTTGCACCACAGACTGTCCAGGAGATGTTGGATGCTTTAGTCCAGGTGTGGGAGGAGATCCCTCAGGAGACCATCCGTCGCGCTCATCAGGAGCATGCCCAGAAGTTGTAGGGAGGTCATACAGCATACCTCCCAAATTTTGAAGACAGGAAAGAGGGTTAAAGGCTGCGGCGCGCATAGCGCGCCGCTGCAAATTTTAAGCCACGCCCCGACCACACCCATTTCACAGCTAATCACACCCATATCCTCGCCCCAACCGTACCCATGCCGATACAGCTGACCCTCCGATGACGGTTGGGGGGCCCACTGCTGGCACCGGGCCCCTCCAACGCCTGTTCAGGCCCCATAGCTTCTGGGCGGCAGAGCAGGAAGATCGATTCTCCCTGCTCTGCCGCAGAATGTAACTGTATCGGCGTGCTGTGCACGCCGATACAGTTACTGTATCGTAGCTCCGGGTGGGCCCCCTCAGAGCGCGGGGCCCGGGGCCACCGCCCTTTCTGCCCCGCGACCTATCCTTTCAAATCAGGGCCCACCACGCAGGAGCTGGGGCCCACAGGAGGTTTCTCCGGTGTCCCGGTGGCTCAGTCCGACCCTGCTTGCCAGCCTGATAATACCAGGCCACAGCAGTCTGCTTATCTTTGCTGGTTAGCAAAAATAGGGGATCCCCTCGAAAAAAATTGGCATGGGGTCCCTCCTATTTTTGTTAACCAGCCAGATGAAGCAGACCGCTGAGGCCTGGATTTTCAGGCTGTTAAGGAGCCAAGATCCATGGACCTTGCCAGCCTGATAATACCAGGCCACAGCAGTCTGCATACTTGGCTGATTAACAAAAATAGGGGATCCCCTCGAAAAAAATTGGCGTGGGGTCCCCCCTATTTTTGTTAACCAGCCAGATGAAGCAGACCGCTGAGGCCTGGTTTTTCAGGCTGGTAAGGATCCAATATCCATGGACCTTGCAAGCCTGATAATACCAGGCCACAGCAGTCTGCTTAGCTTGGCTGGTTAACAAAAATAGGGGATCCCCTCGAAAAAAAAATGGCGTAGGGGTCCCCTATTTTTGTTAACCAGCCAAGTAAAATGCAGACTGCTGCGGCCTGGTATTAAAAGACTGTCAAGGCCCATGGATTTTGGCCCTCAACAGCCTGATAATACCAGGCTACAGCAGCCCCACATTTGGCGCATCAAAAGATGTGCCAATTGTGGCACTTTACCCGGCTCTTTCCACTGCCCTGTAGCGGTGGCAAGTGGGGTAATAAGGGGTTAATGTCACCGTTGATTGCACGGTGACAATAAGCCCGGTTAATAATGGAGAGGTGTCAATAAGAACCGATCCATTATTAATCCCAAAGTTATTAAATGTATAAAAAAAAGACAAAGCAAGAAAAAAGTCTTTTAATGAAATAAAAGAGACAACACAGTTTTCATTAATTTTATTATACACTCATTCCTGCGACGCCATCGATCTCCTGTAAAAAAAGAAAAAAAAACAAACCAACAGTATACCACCTGTCCGACGCAGTCCATAGTAACGACAGTCCCACGACGATCCAGCTCTGCTACATCGCAATGACAGGCAGAGCCTGTCATCGCGACGCAGCACAGCTGATTACCTGCTTCCCCGGCAGTGACGTCATCGGACTGACTGCTTTACGGCCGGGATTACCCGGCAGTCACTGCAGTTATCGCGAGAAACTGCATGTGACCGCCGGGTAAAGATGATGGTGGCCATGAAGCAGTCCAGCCCGTGACCGCCGGAGATCTTCTGCCAGGTAAGTGCCGCTGACTCCTGACAGACCGACCGACGGACACTGACAGTGACAGTGACAATCCCGATTCCGGTATCCGATAAGACGAAAATATCGGAACTAAGTATCGAAAGGCCGATAGAGCTAATATCGGCCGATACCCCATACTTGCGGTATCGTATCGCTCAACACTAACCAGAATATAAAAAGCTGAAAAAGGGTACTGTATCACAAGCGTACAGCTGTATACAGTGTAGGGGTAATTGTAAATCCGTGGTTGGCAGTCCTTGAGCTCACAACCTCAGCTGTGGATGTTACCGCAGTCGCTGTTCAGGCTGCTAGCGTAGCAACGGCCAGTTTGTCCACCGCTACCTCTGCTCCGACATTATCCCACCTTCCACTTCCAGACAAGTTTACGGGTGACAGTAAACATTGTCGGGGATTCGTGAGTCAGTGCTCTATACAGCTTGAGCTTCTGGCAACACGTTTCCCCACGGAACGGGCACAAGTGGCTTTTATTGTGTCTCCTCTGTCAGGCAGAGCATTGGAGTGGGCAACGCCGCTGTGGGAGCGTGACGATCGTGTGATGCAGAGTGCTCCTCAGTTTTTGGAGGCTCTGAAAAAGGTCTTTTTAGGACCTCAGGTCACGCACGATACGACACTCTAACTGCTGGCAATGTCACAGGGTTAGTCCATGGTCAGAAAGTTCTCAGTCCAATTTCGGACTTTGGCCTCTGAATTAGAGTGGCCAGATAAAGTTCTTATTCCAGTGTTCTGGAGTGGACTGGCAGACCATGTAAAGGACGCTTTGGCTACCAGGGAGATCACTGCCACACTGGAGAAACTCATTTCTATATCTACCCGCATCGACCTCCATTTTCACGAGCAGAGGTTAGAGCGGACACAGAGTAGGCAGAGGTTTCGGCTGGCCCCCACCTTTGCCAAATCTCTTGAATTTCCCGTTCGGGCGTCCGACTCCCCAGAGACTGTGGAGACTATTCGAGTGGGATCTAAGTCTCGGACCACTCGAGTATCCGTGGTCTGTAGAGTGTGTCAGCAGCCAGGACATTATGCCAACCGATGTCCCCAGTGAATGAGTAAACGGTCATGTTCCGTGACTATAGGTGCAGGGTCATTAGACGCGAGGGATTTTTCTCCGAAAGTGCTCCTTAAAGGGTTAATCTCTCTAGGTTCATCCACTCTTCCCGCCAAGCTTTGTGTGGACTCTGGAGCAGAGGGGAATTTTATGTCCTCCTCCTTTGCCTCTCGCCATTCCATACCGCTGGTGACGCTCGCCAAGCCAATATCGGTGAGAGTATTGAATGGAACAATCCTGCCCTCACAAATCACCCACCAGACTGTCTCTCTACCTCTGTCTATGTCCCCTTCTCATAAGGAGAATATATCCCTTTTTGTTCTTCCTGAAGGAATAGATGAGGTTCTGTTGGGATTCCCTGGCTTCGCCACCACTCTCCCCATATTGAGTGGTCCTCTGGGAGAATACAGGGTTGGGGTGATCATTGCAGAGACAGATGTCTCAGAGAGGACGTTCAGGTTTCCACCACGGAGATACCGATAGACCTTGCTTCTCTCCCAAGGTTTATTGGTCATACTCGGACGTATTCTCCAAAAAGGCAGCGGAGACTCTTCCGCCTCATCGCCCCTATGACTGTCCTATAGACCTCTTGCCTGGAATGGAGCCTCCTCGGGGAAGAGTGTATCCTCTCTCTCTTCCTGAGACGAAGGCCATGTCGCAATACATCCAGGAAAATCTGGCAAGAGGGTTTATTAGGATGTCAGTGTCACCAGCAGGGACAGGATTTTTCTTCGTGCAGAAGAAGAATGGAGAATTACGACTGTGTATAGACTATAGGGGTCTTAACTAGTGTTGAGCGATACGATACCGCAAGTATCGGGTATCGGCCGATATTAGCTGTATCGGACTTTCGATACTTAGTTCCGATATTTTCCATATATCGTATACCGGAATCGGAAGTTCCCATAATTCTTTGAGAGGCAATGTGATTTTAGTCAGCCAATGAGGAATCCTAAGAAGTGTGGGCACATCCTGTACTGCTGCGGTCATGTTAACTAATGGCATGGCTGTGATTGGATGCTGAAATGATGTCAGAATGCACTATAAAAGGCGCCGCCGCCATTTTAGCGTCACTGTGCTGTGAATTCAGTAAGGGACAGAACGCTGCTCTGCTGACTCTGAGGGACAGTTAGAGATTGCGATTTAGTGTACTGTGCTTTAGGCAGGCTAGCACCAACCGCTGTGTAAAGCTTCCTTTTGCCTGCAGTGTTGTTTTAACAGCTCTGCAAGGTGTGTGTGAGTGCAGGTGACGCTGCAGTTTGCTCTGCATGCAACGCTGTCTGTAGGCATCTGCACGTGTCACTCACAGACTCTTTTTTTTTTCTTCAGTGTAATTATTGCTGCTCCATGCAATTTAAATTTTAGTGTGACGCGCTTCCATCCGTATCCAATACATTGGTTGCAAACACTATAGAAGTAGACAAAGGAGTAGCCTTTCACAGATTGTGAACAGTTGTGTTTCAGTGTTCACTTCAGTCTCTGCGTAATAACCACACTTAGGCCTTATAACTTTTCTGACTTTCTTTATCAATCTACCAAGATGAAGAAGGCAGGGAGTAAGGCATGTGGTCGTGGCGTGAAGTTTCAGCAGGGAGAGGACGTGGGGATTCTGTGGCTGCTGCCGCCCTCAGTGACACAGCATCCACCAGTTTTCCCCGTGAGCGTTCCTTTATGCGCACTTTGGTAGGAGCTCGGCGTGCCCCCTGCTGCGGGAAGAACAAATTGAAGCCGTTGTTTGTTGGATGGCAGCCAATGCATCGACTTCAATTCCTTCCACCTCCTCTCAGGAACACAACACTGTTGAGCAACCATCTGTCTGTTCACCGCCTGTCAAATTGCCCAGGAGCCAGCTGAGTCTCTGCTTCTTTTCTCAGAATCTGTTGGCTCGCAAACACGGGCACAGGCAAGCAGCATTCTGCAATTTGAAGAAGAGGGAGTATGCAGTGATGCGCAACAGCTGTGTCTCTCTCAATCTGAAGAGGCGGGTGAGCCAGTGCCGATGGACAGCACACCGCAGAACGCATCTCATGATGATGATGAGACTCAGGTGCCAGGTTTTGTGGAGCATGGTGCTGCCCAGACCATCCAACAGCAGCAGGTGTTGGAAGAGGGTAGTGGAGATGATGAAGTCCGAGACCCAACATGGCGTGAGCAACAGGAAGGTGGTGGGAGCAGCTCTGAGGAAGAGATTGTCCCAACGGTACAAAGAGGAGGGAGAGGTAGGCTGCAGACTCGCTTGCCTGTAGCCTCCAGTTTGGCACCTGTTGGGAGCAGTTCTCTTACAAATGTCAAAATTGGCGCTCCCATG
>JARQOD010000007.1:170033647-170062144 GCA_033576555.1 Oophaga sylvatica | reverse complement strand
GAATGGTATAACCGATATCACTAAATATCGCCGATATCCGATTCCGATAGCGGAAGTCCCGTGTAAGTCTATGGGAACAAAATATCGCAACAAAAAAAACCCTTTCTTTCGTTGTAAACACAAAATATACACACATAGAATACATATATATATATATACATGTCATTGTGACATATATATATAAACATATATTTATAGTTTATACACTTCTACATAGTAAAATAAACTCTGTGCTTGAGAATTGCTAAAATCATCAGAGAATGTATTTGCCAATTTTTTCCGCCATATCTGCGTCACGACGAGGCACTGGTGAAGAAGAAGGGCGTGCTCTTCATGGGTGTACACTCACTCAGTGGCGTGAAAACGATTGCCGACCAGTGTAAATGTTACTGCAATGTAAGATCGTGCCCCACAGCTCTGGAGTTCCGCCTCCTCATCCTCCTCAGTGTGCAGAAACTAACACGAAGGTCCCGCCTCCCTACAAAAGAGGGGCCCTCTCCTGATGCTAATGACACATGTGACTTGGCAGAGATGGCTAATGGACACGAGCAGAAGTGTGAAGGGATGGAGCAGTCAGAGCTCTCCCCCCACGGAAGCGACCCGATCGCCACGGAATCACCGTTGGGCACCCGGCCTGTAAACCCTCCTACGCTGCAAGAAGCGGAGGATACCCTAAGAGGCCTGGCCCGGCACCGGGAGGAGGTCGCCAGGATGGAAGCGAGCTGGCGTGCCCTAAAAATAAACTTGGAGCGGCGCCAATCCCTCTTACCTGAAGTGTCTGTACCGGAAGGTGAGGCACCCGTTCTAGTAGAGGAGCCCTTGCAATGTGATCCGGTTGACGTTGTCGCAGTGGAGGCACCCGTTCCTGCAAAAACTGCAGCACTGTCAGCACCCCAGATCCCGCTGTCTGCCCCCGTCGCTGAGACAGAAGAAGCGACACCCGTCCTCATGGAGGAGGCCGTGCAGGCACCAGAGCACTACCTGCCTGTACCGGAGCCCCGACTGTCATCTGATTTAGAGCCGTCTGCTTCCTCCGCAGGGAGCGCCGCCAGGACTGGGGGGCGCCAGGAGAGCTGCCGCAAACCGGACATTGCAAGCTGCAGTGGAGTGGTGGAGACATGGAGCTGCTGGTGGAGGAGAATTTCAACCGGCGTCAGGAGGAAGAGTGGAGACGTTGGGAGCGGGAAGCAGAGCGACAAAGGGAGCAGCGAGAAACCCTAAAACTTCGCCAACGTAACCTGGAGAAGGACCGGGCAGATAAGGACCGGATGAGAAAGGATAAAGGAACCCTGAGGGAGCCGCGGCGTAAGGTTGCAGTACGGAGCTTTAAATTGAAAGGTGGTTGGGGCTTCATCCAGGAGCCTGGACTTTATTTAGAAGTTTTTTTGACCCGGCGGGACGTGGAGACTCACCTCCCAGAAGGACACCCGGGGAGGGACCTGTTGCCAGGAGACTTGGTGACTTACACCCGACACTGGGGTTACAATGGGTGGTACGCCCTAAATGTTACCAGGTGCGACCCCTACTCCCCAGAGTGTCAGGAACCTGTGAGACCCTCGGAGCCTTCAGCCTCCCACATCCAGGCCTCTGCAAAAGTGCCCACCCCACGCCGTAAATCTCCACAGCCTCCCTCAGTGGTCTCCTCAGCAGCCCCAGCTATGGACATGATAACTATAGCTGGCCCGTACCCGGCGCCTGTTAGGCCCCCTGGGGTTCGTTCAGTCCGGGACATAGGGTTCCAGACCCGGAGGGAGATGAAAGAGGTGGCCACACAGACCCAGATAGCGGGTCACGACTTGACTGTACAGGCCACACGACGTCATCAGGTCCTGGTGGTCCTTGGTGCCTCGGATGTTTGGCAAGCATCAGAAGAGTAACAGGTGGTACCTGGAACACCCCGGCCAAAGAAGTATAAATAACCCGGACAGGTCCCTGTATGTAAATAGTTAAATTGTTGATAAATAGTTAAATTGTTGATAAATAGTTAAATTGTTGATGTACCCGGACGGGTGAATGTTCATAAAAAAGTTTTTTAATTTAATAAAAAAAAACAAACACATTTTTCATTACTTTTATTACAGTCTCATCCTGCGACGCCATCGATCTCCTGTAAAAAAAATGGAAAAAAAAAAAAAAGTATACCACCTGACCGACGCAGTCCATAGTAACGAGTGTCCCACGACGATCCAGCTCTGCTAAATCAGAATGACAGGCAGAGCCTGTCATCCCGGCGCAGCACAGCTGATTACCTGCTTCCCCGGCGGTGACGTCATCGGACTGGTTTACGGCCGGGATTACCCTGCAGTCACTGCAGTTATCGCGAAAAACTGCATGTGACCGCCAGGGAGAAGATAATGGCGGCCTCAAGCAGTCCAGGACGTGACCGCCGGAGATCTTCTGCCAGGTAAGTGCCGCTGACTCCTGACAGACCCGACCGACGGACACTCACAGTGACAGTGACAAATCCGATTCCGGTATTCGATATGACGAAAATATCGGTATTCGGAATCGAAAGGCCGATACAGCTAATATCGGCCGATATCCGATATTTGCAGTATCGTATCGCTCAACACTAATCTTGAACTGTGATGTATCATGTTTGTCTTCATTCTGACCCACGTCATTGGTCTCCATAGAACATTAGCATAATCTTATTACAAAAATGGTGTCTGCTGACCGCTATTTTTGTCAACCATAATAAGTCATTGAAAGGTTGAAAAAATAAAAGATCCTTATATTTACTTTACATGTTTGGATCGTTTGTTCCTTACTGTCACTCAAACGGTCCTTGTCACATCATTTGATCCCCATTGCAGTCTCTGATGACACTTGGGACAGTTTCACACATGCGAGCACAAGGTAACGGTTCATGTCAATACATCATGATATCATGACCTTAATCTTGGACCACATGAGAGCCAGAAATCTCTCTCTCTGTGAGGGGCCCGGGGATTTCAGAGCTACCAGCAGTAATCAGAAGATGCGACGATGACTGGACGTGTGATGGTTGAGAGTGGAAGTGTCTGAGAAATGAGCGGTGAGGCGAACATATGTATTATTTAATTATTTACATATTACATGTATTATTATCTGGGGTCTGAAGAGACTTCAGTGCAAAATATAAGACATCCTACGTGTAAAAGTGGACAACGTCATGATATACAGAAAAAGAAATGTTAAAGTTCTAACAGACAAAAAAATATCATAAACATATTGGGTTTTTGCTTCATTTTTTAGAAATTATGTAACTGCTAATGTAATCCCAAAAGCTTTCAACTACACTAAAGATATTTTTTTTTCTTTTTATTTTGTTAAAGCTGGCTCTTTCACATGTTCTGCATTGACTACCAATGACACTTTTTCAAGAAGTGGCTGAAAGCCACCGAATGCATCAGGGTTAATCAGTTTAAGTTACTTTACCAGTAAGAGTCAGCAAGATTATAATACATTCAAATAAATAGAATGCAATGTATAGTATCAAACTCAATCCGATATAATAATGCAGAGCTTTCAGTCAACTATAATTTGTTTTGTTTCTCATCAATAAAAATGCTTGGAAATTGTGACACCAAATGCAATACTGTACATGTACAAAAGTATTGAGACACCTAGAACTTGAATGGAGGGCACTACCCTACATGCATAGTATGCTTTGGCCAAGTAGTAACAACATGAGAAAAAGAAGCATACAAATTCTAAGGATCACTTAAATATTAAAAACAGTAAATCTTTATTGAAATACAAAAGCACTCCAAAAAAGTGAATATACATTAAAACATGGAAATAAAAAACACAATAATTGTGACAAACAAAGCCCATAATAAGGCCACTGACCAACCCTCCCAACATAAATATAATGTTGGATACACAATGTTAAACTGCAATATGGAAAGTACACCTCCAAATGACTGCACAAAAATAATAATGAAGTGGCACACAAATAATGTCTAATATAGAATGAATACCCACAGGGTTTACATGACTGACACCAGGTTTATAATCACAACAATGGAGCTCATAAATTTGATTTGCTAGCACCAAAATAAGAAAACCAGATGAAGCTTGCTGCACAATGAGATATAAAATATAACTGATATAATGCAGATAGAGGAACTGATTTAGTCAAGTCAAGTCACCGGAAAAATAATAAGGAGAAGTGTAATGTGCATTTACCTCAGATTAACTATGCTGACCCCTAAAAAACTGCTCTAAGTAGCATATTGGTCACACATATGCTGATACTACATGAAAAGGCTAATGTGCTTGTGTAGTGACCAGAAAAAACATTATTAATGTATGTTATATGTCATATGGTAAGTGTGTGCTCTATCCCTTACATGATTAAACTTGTGATCCTGACTCCTTGTTTTGCCTTGGGAGGAGGTAAATTATTTAATTCTATGCTTCCCTCTCCTGCCTTGTTTTGGTATTACCACTAGTAGTACTATGCTGCCCTCTGCTGCCTTAGTTTGCCATTGCAACTTGTTTTTTTTATTTGAAACAAGTGGCAGTTGGAGGTGGCGAGAGACTGAAAACGGGGAGTTACGAGCATTTCCCATGGGAGGAGGTAGGAAATTGGGGCTCCTTGTTTGGGACCATCGGGGAGTACAAATAGCACCCGATTTGGAGTGCCCTTTGTTTTCCAGCGACAGAGTGCTGAGACTGCAGAACTGCACAGTAGATTTCCCGGATATTCTGATCCCATTAAGGTCGGTTAATCCTTCCCCTACCCGCAGCACCGTTAATTAAATAGAAATTTACTGCCATCCTCCCAAGGCCGTGACCGAGAAAAAGCTTTGTCAGTCGCAATGTATAAGAAAAACTGTATCTGCTACCCATGACTGTTATTCTGAAAGATATAAAAATTGTTACCAATCTTCAGTAAAGTTCATCTATCAAGTTTGCACAAGACTCCCGTTGTATGCTTCTTTTGTCCACAGCCTCATACTTTGCGGGCATCAACATAACTCTCAGTTTCATATATCCGTCATCTCCCCCTTTTATAATTGCCACCTAACCTAGGGATGGTTAGAGCCATCGGAGACACCGTGACTGAACCATCCTCCGAGATACTGGGTTCTGCATCTCACAAGGCGGTGCGACAATTGAAATGATGGCGTCATGAACAGGATGTTCCTTCTGTGCCTGCAGGCACTGTACCTGTTTACTAAGCCTGTTTTAACAGAGTTCACTACTCTCAAAGTGAAACTCACAATGGAATACGAAAATGAAAATGAGCCGCTTAGTAACAGCCCCAGTTCTTCTGATAAAGCCTCCACTGCATTTATGCCTCTCACCATGCCATATTATTTGGGAGCTCCCTGGATGCCACATTATAATGGAGAAACCAACACATTACGAGACTTTAGAGAAAAAATGACTGCATTGTTTCGCCTTTACCACATGACCAATGACCAAAAAGTGGAAATCCTGAGTGGTCAACTCCAAGGTGCAGCTTTAAGAGAAATTAAGTCCTGGCCCAAAGTTCAGAAAAGGACTTTAGAACAAATTCTGGAGCTCTTACAAAGCATATTTGAGGTCCGCTCCGCATCAGAATTAAAAATTATTTTTTTTTTGGAAAAAAACAAGCTGTTAATGAGTCACTAAGAGACTATGCTTTATCCTTGCAAGAAGCTTGGCGAGCTATAATACACGTGGAACCCCAGAAGGCCAGATTTACAGATGAAGTCCTGAAAGAGCAGTTTATTGAAGGAGCTGCCACGGAAACCCTACGCAGTCAACTAAAAATGTTAGTTCTCCAGCCTTTGAGATAGCTCCTTCCAGGAATTCAAAGAACTTGCTATTTGGATTTTAGGGAGAGAATTTCGCCCAGAGGCTAAAAAACTTGAACTATCTACTTTTTCTAGTGACACAGCAGTTCAATCGCTGCATAATTTTCCAAAAAGTAACGTCCTGCTGTCGCAAGCCGCCCAAACGCAGGCTCCAAATACTAATGCTATGATAGAATTACAGAAACAGATGGCGGCATTAGCTAGCGGACTAGCTGAGGTCTGCAAGAAAATAGAAAAGCTAGAGAGCCCGCTACTAGAAGCTATGCCCAGAACACAAATGGAATTCCCTGCTGACCGCACTAGCCAGGAATATCAAACCCCATCCGGGAGAAGATCCACCGACCGTTTTGACAAGCAGGGTAGGCCAATCTTCAGATATTGTCATCGAGCTGGACATTTGGAACGTCAATGTTGGCGTTTAAAAGAGCAACCCCCTCGGGAGGACCGCCCCTCGGGAGGACAGACGGTAGGTCCCGAAAACGTTACTTGGTTCTCCAGGTATGTTGGACCTCGTCCAGAAGTGACCATTCGCATCAATGGAGTTCCATTTACCGCACTGTAAGACACTGGTTCCCAGGTCACCACCATAACCAAAGACACTTTTGAAAGATATTGGGACCCTAAACTACTTATGCAACCTGCAGATCAGTGGTTAGATGTCATAGCCACTAATTGACAGTCTGTACCTATAACAGGGTATTGGGAACCCACCATTTGTGCAGGAGAAACTCAACTTCCACAACAGGGAGTTCTGGTTGTATATGTCCCAGAAAAGCCAGACACCTCTGTAATTCTAGGCATGAATAGCCTGCGCAACTGCTATGGAGAAATGTTAGATGTTCTTCACAAATCAGTACCCACTGCTTCACAAGAACAGCAAAGAGCCTTGCAGAGAACTATCAAAGTGTTGTCAGCGCAGCAGCAGTTCAGTAATCCTCAAGGTGAGATCTGCCGTGCCCGCATCTGTTATGTACGTCCTTTCATTTTGCAACCCAACGCTGATACTATGCTGTGGTGTCGTGCTCGACCAGGGATCCAAGGACAAGACTATCAGGCCCTAGTAGAATCCCTACCCATGGCAGAGCATCCTACGCTTACAACCGCAAGGAGTCTTGTTATGGTATCTGCAGGAAGGGTACCAATTCGTCTGTTAAACCTAGGTGACAATGCAGTGGAACAGAAAAGGTACTATCCTGTAGCTAAATTATCCATCATTTTCTACCAGAATGTAGTGAGTTCAACTAAAATACAAGCCCAACAAGCGACTCAAGTAGTAGAGGAGGACAGTGTAGCTTCAGAAGCCACATGGTGGTCTGACATACATGTAGGAGAGGTAACCACCCATCTAAACAAATTGAAGAAGTACTGAAGCTTGCTCGAGACTTCCATCAAGCCTTTAGCAAGTATCCTATGGATTATGGTAAAGCGCGGAGATAAAGCATACAATCCCCACTGGTTCTCATCCTCCCATTAAACAGCGGTACTGCCCCATTCCACCGGCCATGTATCAGACTGTCAAAAAAATGATGCAAGAAATGAAAGATGCTGGAGTAATTCACAAAAGTCACAGCCCCTGGGCTGCACCTTTAGTTTTGGTGAAGAAAAAAGACGGCAGTATCCGATTCTGCGTGAACTAACTCAAGATAAACAGTATTACCCATAAAGACGCATATCCATTACCATGCATTGAAGAGTCACTAACAGCTCTGGGGTTTGCTGCATATTTCTCCACTTTAGATTTAACAAGTGGGTACTGGCAAGTGCCTATGAAAGAGGAAGATTATGAAAAAACAGCGTTTACCTCCCCAATGGGCCTCTTTGAATTCAATGACATGTCTTTCAGACTCTGCAATGCTCCAGGAACTTTTCAAAGACTAATGGAACGTTGTTTAGGACACAAAAACTTTGAGACTGTTTTGCTTTATCTAGATGATGTCATAGTCTACTCAAAATCTTATGAGGACCACTTACAGCATCTGGCAGAAGTTCTCCAGATTCTCATCAAACACGGCCTCAAAGTCAAACCTTCCAAGTATCACTTACTGCAGACCCAAGTATGCTACCTAGGACATGTTGTGAGTGCTGAAGGAGTGAGACCCGATCCGGACAAGATCGCTGTGGTCACAAATTGCCCCACACCTACTACCTTGAAGGAAGTCCAGAGTTTCTTATGATTTACAGGCTACTACAGACGCTTTATACCTAACTATGCCCAAATCGCTGCACCATTGCAAGAACTTTTACATGGTCACCCAAAAAAGGAAGGAAAAAAATCTATTATTAGTCATTGGACAGAAGAGCAGGAAGTTGCCTTCCAGCATCTCAAGAAAAGGCTTACCACTCCACCTATTCTAGCTTACCCGGATTACAGCCAGCCTTTCCGTCTTTACACCAACGCCAGTCTAAAGGGGCTAGGAGCAGTCCTAAGCCAGAAGCAAAATGGAAAAGATCGAGTAATCACTTTTGCTAGCAGATCTCTTAAAGGTTTTCTTGCTCTCGTCTGGGTCGTTACGGAGTGTGTTGTGAATAGGCTGGAAATGAGTTCTGAGCAGAAGCTCCCTCTGGTGGTTACAAACGGTACTGGACTGTCCAGTGAAGATTGTGAGGATTTGGAATCAGGTGTTACTGACTGGTCTTATATAAGGGAGTCACCTTCCCATCAGGGTTGCCGGTGATCAATTGTTCTGGTCTCAATCCTTGATTCCTGTTTCCTTGGTAGCCTGCTGTGTCGTGTCTGAATCTCCTGCTATCAGATAAGACATTTTCTTCTTTTTGTTTTTGTGCTTGATTTTTGCATTTTGTCCTGCACTTCTGTGGGGGCCTTCAGGGTCACCTCTGGGGCTTTTGCCTCTCAGTTCTGTTCAGCCACTGTTGTTTGTACATTTGCTTTTTCCAGTTTTTTCAGTGGCTGCTTTTTTTGTTTTTGGTTACACCAGAGAACTAATTTAGGTGGTAGAGGTCGTGTGATCTCAGGTGTTTTTGAAATTAGTAGAGTTGGTGCTTTTCAGGGTTTTTTGGGATTGCAGTAAGTGCCCTTCCTATCCTTTTCTATTTAGTAAGTTTGGGCCCCAACGTTTGCTCATACTATTTTCTGTCTGTGTCAGTATTTCTTCTTGTCTAACCGCCATTACATGTTTGGGGGCTTTCTATGTTGTTTGGGGATCTGCTCCGGGGCAGATAGCTTTCCTCTTTCTACCTTTAGGTGTAGTTAGTTTCTCAGGCTGTGACGAGGCGTCTAGGACCAACGTAGGAACGCTCCACGGCTGCCTCTAGTTGTGGTGGTTAGTCAGGGTACTGCAATCTCATAGTTTCCAACTGCTCTGGTGTATTTTCTTTTTTGCCTGCTCTCCTCAGTTACCAAATCACAACAGTATCACCGGCCTAAACTGAAAATTATATGGTACTCACAGAAGGGAAAAATATTGTGAAAGAAAAAAGTTGTCAGAGTTGTCAGAGTTATCAGAGATTTTTTTTTTTTCTGTTTGTTGCATTTTTTTCCCCTCTGTATCTCTGGGTGCTGAGGAGTATATATATATATATTTTTTTTTTCTCTCAATGGAGTTTGCACAGTTGTCTGGCCGTGTGGATCAGCTTGCCACTGAAGTTCGGAGTATTGCTACCTATCTTGCTAGGTTGCCTGTTGTGGAACCTAGGATTCCCATGCCAGATTTGTTTTTAGGGGATCGAGCTAAGTTTCTGAATTTCAAAAATAACTGTAAATTGTTTTTTGCCTTAAAATCTAAGTCCTCAGGGAACGCAGCGCAGCAGGTTCAAATTGTCATCTCTCTCCTGCGCGGCGACCCTCAGGATTGGGCTTTTTCCCTGACACCTGGGGATCCTGTTTTGAGCGATGTTGATGCGTTTTTTTCAGGCTTTGGGGTTATTGTACGATGAGCCTAATGTCACTGATCAAGCTGAAAAAACTTTGTTGGCATTAAGTCAGGGCTTGAGGACGCTGAGTTATACTGTCAGAGATTCCGTAGGTGGGCAGTCCTGACCAAATGGAATGACGACGCTTTGGCAGCTCTTTTTCGGAAGGGACTGTCAGATAATGTAAAGGATGTTATGGTGGGATTCCCTGTTCCCTCTGGTCTCAATGATTCTATGTCATTAGCGATTCAAATTGAAAGACGTTTGCGTGAGCGGAAAGGTATGCGTGGAATAATGTTGCCTTGTGAACCTGCTTCTGAATCCATGCAGTGTGATAGAGTGGTTTGTGGGGCACAACGTCATGAATTTCGAAAGCGCAATGGGTTATGTTTCTACTGTGGTGATGCATCTCATGCCATTTCTGTCTGCCCTAAGCGGGGAAGACGTTTTGCTCGCTCAGTTGTCTTGGGTAGTGTTCAGACTAAGTTTTTGTTAACTGTTACCCTGATATGCTCTCTGTCCTCATTTTCTGCTCAGGCTTTTGTTGATTCTGGAGCAGCTATTAACCTGATGGATTTTGATTTTGCTAAACGTTGTGGGTTTCCCTTGATACCCCTACGGAAGTCTATTCCCCTACTGGGGATCGATTCTACCCCTTTGGCTGAGAATAAACCTCAGTTCTCTACTCAGGTGATAATGAGGGTAGAACCTGATCATCAGGAGAGATGCAAATTTTTGGTTCTGTATAATCTGCATGACATTATCGTACTGGGTTTCCCTTGGTTACAGTCTCATAATCCTGTTTTGGATTGGAAATCTGTGTCTGTTACCAGTTGGGGCTGTCAATGTGTTAATACCAACACTTCTGTTTTTTCTGCCTCCCCCCAGGCTCAGGATGTTCCTGACTTTTTGATTGATTTTTCTGATGTGTTTAGCGAAAGTAAATCTGCATCCTTACCTCCCCATAGGAGCTATGACTGCGCTATTGAATTAGTGCCTGGTAGTAAATTCCCTAAAGGTCGCCTTTTTAACTTGTCTGTACCTGAACATGACGCTATGCGGTCTTATATCAAGGAGTCATTGGAGAAGGGTCATATCAGACCATCCTCTTCACCCTTAGGTGCCAGTTTTTTCTTTGTGGCCAAAAAGGATGGTTCATTAAGGCCGTGTATTGATTATCGTCTCTTGAACAATATTACTGTGAAATATCAATATCCGTTACCCTTGATCTCTGATCTGTTTTCCAGGGTGAAAAACGCTACTTGGTTTACCAAGCTTGACCTCAGGGGGGCATATAACCTTATTCGCATTAAGCACGGGGATGAATGGAAGACGGCATTTAATACCCCTGAAGGGCATTTTGAGTACCTTGTGATGCCCTTTGGGCTCACTAATGCTCCTTCTGTCTTCCAGTCCTTCATGAATGACATTTTCAGGGATTTTGTGGATACATTTCTGATTGTTTATTTGGATGATATCTTGATTTTTTCCAATGACTGGGACTCTCATGTAAAACATGTTCGGACTGTGTTCCAGATTTTGAGAGAGAATGCTCTGTATGTGAAGGGATCAAAGTGTCTTTTTGGCGTTCAGAGGATCTCATTTCTGGGTTTCATTTTGTCCCCATCTGTTATTGAAATGGACCCGGTCAAAGTTCAGGCTATCTGTGATTGGGTCCAACCTACTTCTTTAAAGGCTCTTCAAAGATTCTTGGGTTTTGCCAATTTTTATCGTAAATTTATTGGTAATTTCTCTGTTATTGTTAAACCATTAACTGATTTGACCAAGAAGGGTTCTGATGTGGTGAATTGGCCTCCTGAGGCAGTCTCTGCATTTCAGGAACTTAAGCAGAGATTCACTTCTGCTCCTGTTCTACGGCAGCCTGATGTTTCTCTACCATTTCAGGTGGAGGTTGATGCCTCTGAAATTGGGGCAGGTGCCGTTTTGTCTCAAAGAGATCCAGAGACCTCTAAAAGTAACCCTTGTGCCTTTTTCTCTCGAAAATTTTCTTCCACTGAACGTAATTATGACGTGGGTAATCGGGAGTTATTAGCCATGAAGTGGGCTTTTGAAGAGTGGAGACATTGGTTGGAGGGAGCCAAACATCAGGTGGTGGTCCTTACTGACCATAAGAATCTAGTTTATCTGGAATCTGCCAAGCGACTTAATCCTAGACAGGCCAGGTGGGCCTTGTTTTTCACACGTTTTAATTTTGTGGTTTCATTTCTTCCTGGCACTAAAAATGTTAAGGCGGATGCCCTCTCGAGGAGTTTCCTGGCGGACTCTCCTGAGTTATCTGATCCTTCTGTTATTTTGAAAGAGGGTGTAGTTCTTTCCGCCATCTCGCCCAATTTGAGACTGGCTCTGGAGGGGTGCCAGGAAGATAAGCCCGAGCGCTGCCCTGTTGGGAAATTGTTTGTCCAGGACCAGTGGAAAAAGAGTGTAAAGTCTGAGATTCATTGTTCTGCGTTGGCCGGTCATCCCGGAATTTTTGGTACCAGGGACTTGGTTGGTCGGTCCTTTTGGTGGCCTACCTTGTCTCGTGATGTCAGGGAGTTTGTGCAGTCCTGCGGGACTTTCTCGTGCTCCAAGCCTTGCTCTCGTTCTAGTGGTTTGTTGATGCCATTACCTGTGCCCAAGATACCATGGACCCATATCTCTATGCATTTCATTTCCGATCTCCCTGTTTCTCAGAGAATGACCGTCATCTGGGTGATTTGCGATAGGTTTTCCAAGATGATACATCTTGTGCCATTACCTAAATTGCCTTCCTCCTCTGAATTGGTGCCTTTGTTCCTTCAGCACATGGTTCGTTTACACGGCATTCCTGAGAACATTGTGTCTGACAGAGGAGTCCAGTTTGTTTCCAGATTTTGGAGGACCTTTTGTTCTAAAATTGGTGTTCAATTGTCTTTCTCCTCGGCGTTTCATCCTCAGACCAATGGTCAAACTGAGAGAACAAACCAGACATTGGAGACTTATCTAAGATGCTTTGTGTCTGCTGATCAGGATGACTGGGTCTCTTTTTTGCCTTTGGCTGAGTTTGCTCTTAATAATAGGGCTAGCTCTGCCACTTTGATGTCTCCATTTTTCTGTAATTCTGGGTTTCACCCTCGATTTTCTTCTGGACAGACGGAGGCTTCTGTGTGCCCGGGTGTTGACTCTGTTGTGGATCGTATGCAACAGATTTGGGACCAGGTAGTGGAGAGGTTGTCCCTCTCTCAGGAGAGGGCCCAGCGGTTTGCTAACCGGCATAGGACTGATGGTCCTCGGTTTAAAGTGGGGGACTTGGTCTGGTTGTCCTCAAGAAATATTCCTATGAGAGTGGCATCTCCTAAATTTAAGCCTACGTTCATTGGACCTTATAAGATCATGGAGATTCTTAACCCTGTTTCTTTTCGTTTGCTTCTTCCAGGGACATTTAAGATCCATAACGTGTTCCACAAGTCCTTGTTGAAGAGGTTTGTTGAGCCAGTGGTTCCTACTACTGTGCCTCCTGACCCTGTTTTGGTTGAGGGCAATCTGGAGTATGTGGTTGAGAAAATATTGAATTCTCGTTTTTCTAGATGGAAACTCCAGTATTTGGTTAAATGGAGAGGTTATGGTCAGGAAGACAATTCTTGGGTGTTTGCTTCGGACATCCATGCTAGGAGACTCATCCGTGCGTATCATAGAACTCATCCTGATCGACCTGGTTGCTCAAATGAGGGTTCAGTGACCCCTCCTCAAGGGGGGGGTACTGTTGTGAATAGACTGGAAATGAGTTCTGAGCAGAAGCTCCCTCTGTGGTTACAAACGGTACTGGACTGTCCAGTGAAGATTGTGAGGATTGGGAATCAGGTGTTACTGACTGGTCTTATATAAGGGAGTCACCTTCCCATCAGGGTTGCCGGTGATCAATTGTTCTGGTCTCAATCCTTGATTTCTGTTTCCTTGGTAGCCTGCTGTGTCGTGTCTGAATCTCCTGCTATCAGATAAGACATTTTCTTCTTTTTGTTTTTGTGGTTGATTTTTGCATTTTGTCCTGCACTTCTGTGGGGGCCTTCAGGGTCCCCTCTGGGGCTTTTGCCTCTCAGTTCTGTTCAGCCACTGTTGTTTGTACATTTGCTTTTTCCAGTTTTTTCAGTGGCTGCTGTTTTTGTTTTTGGTTACACCAGAGAACTAATTTAGGTGGTAGAGGTCGTGTGATCTCAGGTGTTTTTGAAATTAGTAGAGTTGGTGCTTTTCAGGGTTTTTTGGGATTGCAGTAAGTGCCCTTTCTATCCTTTTCTATTTAGTAAGTTTGGGCCCCAACGTTTGCTCATACTATTTTCTGTCTGTGTCAGTATTTCTTCTTGTCTAACCGCCATTACATGTTTGGGGGCTTTCTATGTTCTTTGGGGATCTGCTCCGGGGCAGATAGCTTTCCTCTTTCTATCTTTAGGTGTAGTTAGTTTCTCAGGCTGTGACGAGGCGTCTAGGACCAATGTAGGAACGCTCCACGGCTGCCTCTAGTTGTGGTGGTTAGTCAGGGTACTGCAATCTCATAGTTTCCAACTGCTCTTGTGTATTTCCTTTTTTGCCTGCTCTCCTCAGTTACCAAATCATAACAGGAGTGATTCGAAGACTATCTAGCTGCCTCTCCATTTAGCATTTACACTGACAACAATCCTCTTGTTCATTTAAACACAGCTAGATTGGGAGCTTTAGAGCAGATATGGGCCTCCAGACTAGCTAACTATTATTTTATCATCCAGTATCGTGCTCGGAAGTCCAATGAAAATGCTGATGCCCTGTCCCGATTACCAACCTCTCCAGATCCCCTGCCAGATGAAGATCACTGGGAGGCAGTGGAGATGCTGAACTTTTACGCCCGATTTGCTCAACAAAATGTGGCCAGTGCCCTTCGGCAGGAGACTTCCGCCTCCCAGTCTCAGGAAGCCAGTTTAGACCCTCCGCTAGAGGAAACTAGATGGATACAAGTCCAGACTGAAAGTAGAGTGATTGCAGAAATTTCGGAATTCCTAATCACGGGAAAAACTCCCTGTAGAATTCGCAGAGGCGATGATGATCCTGAATTACTTCATCTGTGGAGACAGCAAACGCGGTTCTTTGTGAAGAAAGGGTTGCTGTATCGCAGTAGCGTGGATCCCATCACCGGTAGTCATCTCCATCAAATTGTGATCCCAAGGAGAGATGTAGACATGGTCCTCACTGCCTATCATGATCAGTCTGGTCACTTTGGAGTGCAAAAGACAGAAGCCACAGTCCGTAGGTGATTCTATTGGATTGGCATGAGGGGAGACGTCGAAAGATGGTGTCAGGAATGTCACACGTGTGTGACTAGGAAAACTATGAAAGCTTATCAGAAAGCACCACTGCATCCGATTGTGAGTCGACGTCCATTAGAAATGGTAGCCATTGATCATCTGAAGGTAGAGCCCAGCAGGACAGGCCATAGCTATGTTTTAACCATCATCGATCACTACACCAAATTTGTAGTAGCTGTCCCTGTGAAGGATTTAACTGCCCAGACTACAGCTGCTATCCTCTGGAAAGCTTTCTAGCTACCTTATGGATGCCCAGAGAAGATTTTGACTGATCGAGGCTCCACCTTTGAATCACAACTCTTCCAAGAACTATGCAAGTACTACAAATGTCAGAAGCTCAGAACTATGGCATACCACCCGCAGTGCAATGGGCTTTGCGAGAAGATGAATCAAACCATCCTGAACTAAGAGCTATTCCAGCTCACAGAAGGGCTGCCTGACCAACACTACTTCCAGAGCTCATCTATGCGTATAATAATACCCCGCAATGTTCTACGGGTTACACCCCATATTTTCTGATGTTTGGACGTTAAGGTAAACTACCCGCTGACCTTGCTCTAGGAGTGACTGTCTCTGATTAAATTAATCCTCTGCCTGCTACTGAGTGGGTGAGCGATCATCACAGACGCCTAGTGGAAGCCCAAGAAATTGTGGATACCCGTATGGAAGAAGCTCGCAAAAGACAGCAACATGATTTTGATAAACAAGCGAAAGCTACACCTTTGTGTGTAGGTGATAACATCCTGTTGAGAAACAATCATCGTACAGGAAAGCTTGATACACAATGGGAGAGACAGCCTTACATCATCCAAGATATCCCGTATCCTGGGAACGACGTTTATTGCATCCAGCGAGATACTCAACAACCCAAGGTTGTTCACAGGAATCGACTAAAACTTTGTAGGTCAGAAGACTTCCATCCTGATTCAACACCTTTGGACGAGTTATTTGAGTGCGAACCTTTTCCAGAGTCCAAAAAATCCCACAGTTCATCATCTCCAGAATTCGATATCAATAACCCGTTATCTTGGTATTTTGGTCCTGTGATACATACCTGTGGACAAGGAAAGATGATTCCTAATCAAGAGTTGCTCTTGCAAGAACAACTAATAATCTCAGAACTGACCCTGCAGAGATAGATCCTGGCCCTATGGAGGAATTCATGGTTCGACGCTCTCAAAGGATCAACAAAGGTCAGTTACCAGCTAGATATCTGGATTAAAACTTGTAGAGTGAACTGTACGTTTTTCCACTGTTTTTCTTCTGGAAAAGTCTACTTTCATACCCTTTTAAGCACAGAGACATTACCTGTGACTTTTTCTCAGTTTTTTAGAGAATTTTTTGGTTAATTTCTGTTCTGCTCCTTGTTTTGCCTTGGGAGGAGGTAAATTATTTAATTCTATGCTGCCCTCTCCTGCCTTGTTTTGGTATTTCCACTAGTAGTACTATGCTGCCCTCTGCTGCCTTAGTTTGGCATTGCAACTTGTTTTTTTTATTTGAAACAAGTGGCAGTTGGAGATGGCGTGAGACTGAAAATGGGGAGTTACAAGCGGGTCCTGTGGTGAGAGGAGGAAGGAAATTGGGCTCCTTGTTTGGGACCATCGGGGAGTGCTGAGACTGCAGAACTTCACAGCAGATTTCCTGGATATTCTGATCCAATTAAGGTCGGTTAATCCTTCCCCTACCGGCAGCACAGTTAATTAAATAGAATTTTACTGCCATCCTCCCAAGGCCGGGACCGAAAAAAAGCTTTGTCAGTCGCAATGTATAAGAAAAATTATATCTGCTACCCATGACTGTTATGCTGAAAGATATAAAAATTGTTACCAATCTTCAGTAAAGTTCATCTTTCAAGTTTGCACAGGACCCCCGGTGTATGCTTCTTTTGTCCGCGGGCCTCATACCTTGCGGGCATCAACATAACTCTCAGTTTCATATATCCGTCATCTCCCCCTTTTATAATTGCCACCTAACCTAGGGATTGTTAGAGCCATCGGAGACACAGTGACTGAACCATCCTCCGAGATACTAGGCTCTGCATCTCACAAGGCGGTGCGACACTTGAAGGTAAACTGCAGACACCACCCAAAACAAAAGTGTGCCACTGCTATGGAGGCTCTGGAAGAAGGAAGCGGCGGGCAGAGCCTCCATAGTTTACCTTCAAGCACATTAGCCTTTTCAGGTAGTATCAGCATATGCCATACTATTTCTCACAAGTAGTAGTGAGATGGGACATTATTGGGTCTAGTTCACATGTGGTGAGGTAAAATCTTCAGCTGAGATGAAAGAGAGGGAGGAAGAGCTGCTGGACGGAGGAGAGAATTGAAAGTGCTGAATATCTGTTTAGGGTTGTGAGACATCTATGATGTGAGTGATGAGTAGTATGTTTGTTTTGCTGCAGTGAGCAATTGTGCAGCATTTTTACAACTTCTGTTATTGGACGTGCTACTACACATCCTTTCTTTGGCAGCCACACAGCAGTACACTTTGTAGATGAGGGCTAGAAAGAACATATGCTCCAGTAGATGGCAAGAGCTGCACCAAGTGGCCTCTGCTCCTCTTCCTCCATCTTAACATCACAAACAATACAGTCCTCAGTGGTGGCACCCCAATTAAACTTGTTTTCCCCGACATCACATCTTTCCAACCACCCAACTGACTGTTGCGAACCACAGTTGGCTGAGTCTGCAGATCTGTTCTCACATTGTACTGTATGATATGCGCATTGAAACTCCAAACATTTACAGAGTCAAGAGGAGGAAATCATCTGCACCTAAATAAATAGCACATCTTTATCTAGCAGTTGTGTGACTGACAGAAAGCCAGCTGAGATACGCAAACATGACTATTCACTTGTAATTTTCATGAGTCTGCGCTTGCAGTGTGTAATAAAGCTGATATCTAAAAAAAATAGCCACACATTGCTAGATACAGGGAATTTGTACAAAACACCTCTGTGAGGGTACTTGTTAAAATAAAGCCAGGTCATTTTTTTTTATCAAAATGCATTCAGCATGAGAAAGGGTGATGTTAAGAGACGAGGATGTGGTGATCTCCGTCAAGACCGTGTGACAGATCAGAAGGTGACTGTATCTTATTTTAGCTTCATGTCAAAATTTGGTCATCGCGCTACACCACTGTCAAGCCCACACAAGTGTGAGATGCTGTGGGTTGGATGGCAGACTAAGGCTCCAGTGTGTTCACAAGCAGCATCATGAATTCTTCCATGTGGTCCAGTCTCAGTAGCCAAGAGGTTGGGACTCTGAATCCTCAACCTGGTCTCCTTCCTCCCTTCATCAAGAGTCCTAAGAGATACAGTGGAAATGAAAAGTGTTTAGTCAGCCATCAATTGTGCAAGTTCTCCCACTTAAAAAGATGAGAGAGGCCTGTAATAGACATCATCGATAGACCACAAGTTTGATAGTAAAAATGAGAAAAGAAATCCAGAAAATCACCTTGTCTGATTTGGCAAGATTTATTTTACAAATTATGGTGGAAAATAAAGTATTTGGTCACCTAAAAATAAGCAAGATTTCTTGCTCTCACAGATATGTAACTTCTTCTTCAAGAGGCTTCTCTGTCCTCCATTCATCACCTGTAGCAATGGCACCTGTTTGAGCTTGTTATCAGTATAAAAGACACCTGTCCACAAACTCAAACAGTTACACTCCAAACTCCACTATGGTGAAGAGACTAAAGAGCTGTCGAAGGACACCAGAAACAAAATTGTAGCCCTGCACCAGCTGGAAAGACTGACTCTGCAATAGACAAGCAGCTTGGTTGAATGAAATCAACTAAGGGAGCAACAATAAGAAAATGGAAGACATACAAGACATACAAGATTTAATCTCCCTCAATCTGGGGCTCCACACAAGATCTCACCACATAGGTCAAAATGATCACAGGAATGGTGACCAAAAATCCCAGAACCACATGGGGGACCTAATGAATAACCTGCATAGAGCTGGAACCACCATAACAAAGGCTACCATCAGTAACACACTACGCCACCACAGACTCAGATCCGGCAGTGTCAGACGTGTCCCCCTGCTTAAGCCAGGACATGTCCGGGCCCATTTGAAGTTTGCTAGAGAGCATTTGGAATATCCATTAGAGTATTGAGAGAATGTCATATGGTCTGTTGAAACCAAAGTAGAATTGTTTGGTAGAAACAAAACTGTTTGGAGGAGACAGAAAGCTGAGTGGCATCCAAAGAACACCATACCTATTGTGAAACATGGGGGTGGCAAAATCATGATTTGGAGCTGTTTCTCTGCAAAGGGACCTGGACGATTGATCCGTGTACATGAAAGAATGAATGGGGCCATGTATCATGAGATTTCGAGTGCAAACCTCCTTCCATCAGCAAGGGCATTGAAGATGAAATGAGGATGGCAGCATGATAATGATCCCAAGGACACTGCCAGGGCAATGAAGAAGAGTCTTCGTAAGAAGCATATGAAAGTCCTGGAGTGGCCTAGCCAGTCTTCAGATCTCAACCCCATATAAAACCTTTGGGGGATTTGAAAGTCCTTGTTGCCCAGCCACTCGATTCTCAGCAGCCACTTTTTTCCCGGTGTGCAGTCACCACGCTACACAATATCAGCCATGCTCCGGCTAATGCAGTCACAGGGAAGGTCTACCTAACCACAGACATGTTTAGAAGTTATTGTGGACAGAGATGCTACATTTCCCTGATTGCACACTGGGTGAACCTGGTGGAGTCTGGGACAGAGTCACCAAGAATGGCGGGCCCGACTTCCATCTGTGTGTCAGTCTCCTCGTATTCCAGTTCCCGTCTCTCCTCCTCATCCTCAGCGGAACTAGCCTCTTCATCACTCCCCAGCTGGCAGGTCTGCAGAACTGCCTAGGCGAAGTAGCAGCACGCTCTGCTGAAGCTCATAGTGTGTGCTTCACTGCTGTCTTGGGAAAAAAGCTCTCTTAAGGTTGTGTAAAAGCATGTTTCATGCAAATGCTCATTCTGGGCCTCATCAACAAGGCGCACCGCTGTGCATCTGCCAAAGAAAGTAGTGGAGTAGCCCGTCCAGTAACAGAAGTTGTCAGAAGTCTTTGCATAGGACGTGACGTTGTTGGATCACTAGTGCTTTTACTGAACTTACCACCTACCCCACGTACACCTTGAACACGAAGCCTAATTCCCCTTCCACCACGGCCTCGCTTTTTCCCAAGCATGTTGCTCAGATAATGTGCTAGGAGCACAGTATTTGAAACAAAAAATTAGATTTTAACTCTACAACACCTCTGCAAACAGCTGAATTTCAGTGGCAGTAAATTCCTAGATGAAATATGGCGTGTTGTATCACGTTAGTCATAGAAGAAAGAATTTTTCAAGTGTGGTTGAGTCCTGTATGACAAGAAATGATATGCTACAAACAATTTGAAAGTCAGATGTCCCCTATGATATGAAGTTAGGAACACAAAGAATTTTTTTGTGGCCTCTGGATCAGGCCTCTATAACACACTAGATGCTGCAAGCTATTTGAAAGTCAGGTCCCCTACTATATGACACTAGTAACAGAATTTTTTGTGGCCTCTGGATCAGACCTCTATAACACACTAGATGCTACAAAATATTTTAAAGTCAGGTCCCCTACTGCATGACACTCGGAACAGAAGAATTTTTTTGTGGCCTCTAGATCAGGCCTCTATCACACACTAGATGCTACAAACTTTTAAAGTCAGGTCCCCTACTGTATGACGTGTAGCAACAGAAAAAAATGTTTGGTTATGTTAGGTGTCGGGATTCTCCCTCTGCACAGGTGGGATCCCAAGCATTGTTTTCTCCTGCGGTCTCCCATTCAGTCTCATAAGTAAACAAAACACAATGAACACTACTAATGGGTGGTGCTAAGGTAGGATCCCAAACCGTTATAGCAAATTAGCATAAAACCTTGCACTCAACTTAATGATTAGAAAAGTGGTTTTTATTGTAGTACGCTTTAACAAACATTTTGGTCACAGTTGACCTTCATCAGTGACTACGGAAATAACATGATAGAAAAAATAAAGCACAAAAAATAAGAAACAAAAGTATATACAAAGTTATATGTACAAAATTATTATATACAATTATATGTTGGTCATATCCATGTAATAATAGCCGGCAGAGTAGAGAGCAACACATCCATGTTAAATCCAGCTAGCGCATAATGTGAACAACAGACATAAGATGGTGCAGGAGTGGAGAAAATAAGGAACATACCGCACTATATTGGAAAAAAAGAGAACGTTGGGTGAAAAAAAGAGTGTATTGTCCTTTAATATAGTTATTACGTTAGGGTGGAGGTGGTGGTTATGAGTAAACACTTACTGATAGTGGGACAGTTATATAGTCCCTGTGACGAATAGCTATGGAGACTTTATAGGATTAAAGATTAAACAACCTCCGGTAAATACATACAATAAATATTTCATAATACAGCTAAGAGGAGAGTTATACCAAGAAAAGGACCACTGTACCTTTATCTTATGTGAGACAGTGAAGGGGTGCGTACTGGATGGGGTGTATATCTCGCCCAGGTTTCTTAGCTGGGTCGCATAAGGAATATATAGTACGTTCACTCCACTCCCCATCCAGTACAGGCTTGCAGCTCAACCCTGAGTACACTCAGCTGCCTAATTAAGCAGCCAGAAATAGGTGGTAGAGTTACACAGACAGAGCTCTCAGTCTGAATCTGACTTCAGACGCGGCAGGAGTCTCCTGGAAGCCAAGCTCTGGTAATTATAAAGCTGTGTTGTTGTGGCCAGGCTGCTAGAGCCTAGACCACAGTAGTGAGGGAACTAACTGTGTCTAGTTAGAAGCCTGACAGGCTTAGGACTTTTGTTTATGATTTGATTTATGTTTGTTTGCTGTGGACTTTCAATAAAACTGGTTGCGGGCAGTTTACACCAGTGCTGCTGTCTGTGACTGGACTCTTTATGCCACTCCATCTACCCGAGACGGCGATTCCGGAGCTAAACCCCCTGAACTGGTTACAGTTGGTACTCGAATGCGGGCAGCACAGTGGCTAGAACAGCAGCAGAGAAAAAAAAGTCTGTCAAAGCAGCCTTAACCCCTTCACCCCCAAGGGTGGTTTGCACTTAATGACCGGGCCAATTTTTACAATTCTGACCACTGTCTCTTTATGAGGTTATAACTCTGGAACGCTTCAACGGATCTTCGCGATTCTGAGACTGTTTTCTCGTGACATATTGTACTTCATGTTAGTGGTAAAATTTCTTCGATATACCTTGTGTTTATTTTTGAAAAAAACGCAAATATGGCGAAAATTTAGAAAATTTTGCAATTTTCAAACTTTGAATTTTTTTTCCCTTAAAACAGAGAGATATGTCACACAAAATAGTTAAGAAATAACATTTCCCACATGTCTACTTTACATCAGCACAATTTTGGAACCAAAATTTTTTTTTGTTAGGAAATTATAAGGGTTAAAAGTTGACCAGTGATTTCTCATTTTTACAACAAAATTTACAAAGCCCTTTTTTTAGGGACCACCTCACATTTGAAGTCACTTTGAGGGGTCTATATAGCAGAAAATACCCAAAAGTGACACCATTCTAAAAACTGCACCCTTCAAGGTACTCAAAACCACATTCAAGAAGTTTAATAACCCTTCAGGTGCTTCACAGGAGCTGAAGCAACGTGGAAGGAAAAAATTAATATTTAACTTTTTAGCCACAAAAATGACCTTTTACAAACTTTTTTTTATTTTCACAAGGGTAAAAGGAGAAAATGGGCAGATAAAGTTGTTGTGCAATTTCTCCTGAGTACGCCAATACCCCATATGTGGGGGAAAACCACTGTTTGGGCACACGGCAGAGCTCGTAAGGGAAGGAGCGCCGTTTGACTTTTTCAAACTAAAATTGGCTGGAATTGAGATTGGATGCCATGTCGTGTTTGGAGAGCCCCTGATATGCCTAAACAGTGGAAACCCCCCACAAGTGACACCATTTTGGAAACTAGACCCCTAAGAACTTATCTAGATCTGTTGTGAGCACTTTGAACCCCAAAGTGTTTCACAAAAGTTTATAATGCCTGGGTGTGAAAAAAAAAAAACAATTTTCCACAAAAATGATTTTTTAGTCCCAAATTTTTGATTTTTCCCAAGGAAATTGGACCCCAAAAGTTGTTGTCCAATTTGTCCTGAGTACGCTGATACCCCATATGTGGGGGGGGAAACTGTTTGGGCGCACGGCAGGGCTTAGAAAGGAAGCAGTAACGTTTTGGAATGCAAACATTGATGGGGGTCATGTTCCGTTTGTAGTGCCCCAGATGAGCCTAAACAGTGGAAACCCCCCACAAGTGACCCCATTTTGGAAGCTAGACCCCCTAAGGAACTTATCTAGATCTTTGGTGAGCACTTTGAACCCCCAAGTGCTTCACACAAGTTTATAATGCCCGGGCATGAAAATAAAAAATCCTATTTTTTTCCCACAAAAATTATCTCTTAGTCACTAATTTTTTATTTTCCCAAGGGTAACAGGAGAAATTGGACCACGAATTTGTTGTCCAATTTGTCCTGAGTACGCTGATACCCCATATATGGGGGGGAACCACTGTTTGGGCGCATGGCAGATCTCAGAATGGAAGGAGCACCATTTGACTTTTTCCAACCAAAATTGGCTGGAATTGAGATTGGACGCCATGTTGCATTTGGAGAGCCCCTGCTGTGCCTAAACAGTGGAAACCCCCCACAAGTGACCCATTCGGGAAATAAACCCCCTAAGGAACTTATCTAGATCTTTGGTGAGCAATTTAAACCCCCAAGTGTTTCACACAAGTTTATAACGTAGAGCCGTAAAATTAAAAAACCTTTTTTTTTCCACAAAATTGATCTTTTCACCCCAATTTTTATTTTCCCAAGGGTATCAAGACTCCAAAAGTTATTGTGCAATTTGTCCTGAGTGCGCTGATACCCCATATGTGGGAGTAAACCACTGTTTGGGTGCATGGCAGAGTTTGGAAGGGAAGGAGCGCCGTTTGACTTTTTCAACGCAGAATTGGCTGGATGCCATGTCGTTTTGGAGAGCCCCTGATATGCCTAAACAGTGGAAACCCCCCACAAGTGACACCATTTTGGAAATAGACCCCCTAAGGAACTTATCTAGATGTGTGGTGAGCACTTTGAACCCCAAAGTGCTTCACAGAAGTTTATAAAGTACAGCCGTAAATAAAAAATCTTTTTTTATTTACAAAAATGATTTTTTCGCCCCAATATTTTATTTTCACAAGGTAACAGGAGAAATTGGACCCCAAATGTTGTTGTCCAATTTTCCTGAGTATGCTGATACCCAATATGTGGGAGTAAACTACTGTATGGGCGCACGTCGGGGCTCGGAAGGGAAGTAGTGACGTTTTGGATTGCAGACTTTGATGGAATGGTCTGGGGGGTCATGTCGCATTTGGAGAGCTCCTGATCTGCCTGAACAGTGGAAACCCCCCACAAGTGACCCCATTTTGGAAAATAGACCCCACAAGGAACTTATCTAGATGTGGTGAGCACTATGAACCCCAAGTGCTTCACAGAAGTTTATAACGTACAGCCGTAAAAAAAATAATCTTTTTTTTTTTTACAAAAATGATTTTTTCGCCCCCAATTTTTTTATTTTCACAAGGGTAACAGTAGAAATTGGACCCAAAGTTGTTGTCCATTTGTCCTGAGTACGCTGATACCCAATATGTGGGAGTAAACTACTGTATGGGCGCACGTCGGGGCTCGAAGGGAAGTAGGACGTTTTGGATTGCAGACTTTGATGAATGGTCTGGGAGTCATGTCGCATTTGGAGAGCCCCTGATGCGTCTAAACAGTGGAAACCCCCACAGTGACCCCATTTGGAAAATAGACCCCACAAGAACTATCTAGATGTTAGTGAGCACTTTGAACCCGAATGCTTCACAGAAGTTTATAATGTAACAGCCTAAAAATAATAATCCTTTTTTTTTTACAAAATGATTTTTCGCCCCTAATATTTTATTTTCACAAGGGTAACAGGAGAAATTGGACCCCAAAAGTTGTTGTCCAATTTGTCCTGCGTACGCTGATACCCAATATGTGGGAGTAAACTACTGTATGGGCGCACGTCGGGGCTCGGAAGGGAAGTAGTGACGTTTTGGATTGCAGACTTTGATGGAATGGTCTGGGGACGTCATGTCGCATTTGGAGAGCCCCTGATGCGCCTAAACAGTGGAAACCCCCCACAAGTGACCCCATTTTGGAAAATAGACCCCACAAGGAACTTATCTAGAAGTGTGGTGAGCGCTATGAAGCCCCAATTGCTTCACAGAAGTTTTATAACATACAGCCGTAAAAACAAAAAAAATCATTTTTTTTTTTTACAAAATGATTTTGTCGCCCCCAGTTTTTTATTTTCCAAGGGTAACAGGAGAAATAGGACAAATTGCACGATAACCCTTGTGGTCCAGAGTACGCTGATACCCCATATGCGGGAGTAAACTACTGTTTGGGCGCATGGCAGAGCTCAGAAGTGAAGGAGCACCGTTTGACTTTTTCAACGCAGAATTGGCTGGAATTGAGATCAGACGCCATGTCACATTTGGAGAGCCCCTGATGTGCCTAAACAGCGGAAACCCCCAATTCTAACTCCAACCCTAACCCCAACACACCCCTAACCCTAGTCCCAACCCTAACCACAAACCTAACCCTAACACACCCCTAACCGTAATCCCAACCCTAATCCTAATCCTAATGTTAGCGCCAACCCTAACCCTAACTTTAGCCGCAACCCTAACCCTAACGGGAAAATGGAAATAAATACATTTTTTTAATTTTATTATTTTTCCCTAACTAAGGGGGTGATAAAGGGGGGTTTGATTTACTATTTATAGCGGGTTTTTATGATTGGCAGCTGTCACGCTAAAAGACGCTTTTTATTGCAAAAAATAGTTTTTTGCATCACCACATTTTGAGAGCTATAATTTTTGCATATTTTGGCCCACAGAGTCATGTGAGGTCTTATTTTTTGCGGGACGAGGTGACGTTTTTATTGGTACCATTTTTGAGCACGTGACATTTTTTGATCGCTTTTTATTTCGATTTTTGGGAGGTTAGAATGAACAAAAATCAGCAATTCATGAATTTCTTTTGGGGGAGGCGTTTGTACCGTTCCGCGTGTGGTAAAATTGATAGAGCAGTTTTATTCTTCGGGTCAGTACGATTACGGCGATACCTTATTTATATCATTTTTTTATGTTTTGGCACTTTTATAGAATGAAAACAATTTTATATAAAAAATTATTATTTTTGCATCGCTTTATTCTGTGAGCTATAACTTTTTTATTTTTTTACTGATGATGCTGTATGATGGCTCGTTTTTTGCGGGACAAGATGCCGTTTTCAGCGGTACTATGGTTATTTATCTCGTCTTTTTGATCGCGTGTTATTCCACTTTTTGTTCAGCGGTATGATGATAAAGAATTGATTTTTTGCTTCGTTTTCTTTTTTTTTTTTTAAGGGGTTCACTAAAGGGGTTAACTAGTGGGACAGTTTTATAGGGGGGGTCATTACGGACGCGGCGATACCAAATATGTGTACTTTTATTGTTTTGTTTTTTTTATTTACAGGAAAGAATGAATTTATTGGGAATATTTTTTTTTTTTTTATGATTTTTTTTACCACTTTTTATTTTTATTTTTTTTACTGTTTTACTTTGTCCCAGGTGGGACATCACTGTATTTTAGCAGATCGCTGGTGTGACAGTGTGCACAGCACTCTGTCACACCAGCGATCGCTCTGGCAGTGCTGCAGGCTTCTCAGTACCTGCTCTCAGCAGGCACTGAGGAAGCCGCCTCCCTGCAGGACCCCGGCGCCATCTTGGATCTGGGGACCTGGAGGGAGGACGGACCCTCGGAACAGCGCGACACATCGCGCTGCTCTGAGGGTCTCAGGGGAGCGCGCAGGGAGCCCCCTGCCTGCGCGATCCTCCCCTGTGCCCCGGGTACACCGCGATCATGTTTGATCGCGGTGTGCCAGGGGTTAATGTGCCGGGAGCGGTCCGTGACCGCTCCTGACACACAGTCACGGGTGTCAGCTGTGATAATCAGCTGACACCCGGCGGCGATCAGCTGCGCTCCCCCCGGGAGCGCAGCTGATCGCCCATGACGTACTATTCCGTCCATGGGAATTAGGTCCAGGGTCACATGGACGGAATAGTACGTCTGATGGCAGAGAGGGGTTAAAGAGACAGTAGCCCTAATAGTGTCTGCACAGAAAAAAGCTGAAATTACTGTGGTAAAGACTGTGGAGTGTGCATGTCCTGGGGAAAGGCTGCCGTTGCCGGGACAGACAAGTCAGACAGCATGGAGGCGCTGCTTAGACATATGGCGCAAGCTAATGTGCAACAGCAGGAGACTAACCGATTGCTAATGGAGCAGATTGCAGCACTACGTCAGGCTCTCAGTACCTCATCCCAGAGTGATGACGCAAGGTCACCTGTAGAGTTGAGCGATACTTTCCGATATCCAAAAGTATCGGATCGGAATGGTATCGCCGATACACACAAAATATCGGCGATACCCGATACCGATACCGGAAGTCCAATGTAAGTCTATGGGAACAAAATATCGGAATTAAAAAAAACCCATTCTTGCCTTGTTGGATAAATGTACATGAAGGAAAACAACAAAGAGTAATGTAGAATGTATTGGGGGAGGTTGAGGAGACATTAAAGGCATAGATGTTTAAACCCAATCCAATGGAATAGCATTAATATATATTTTTTTTAAATACGTTCGGATTGAGGAAGAAATTGACAATGTTGTTAACCTTTTTTCTATTTTGGCAAATATGTGTTTCAAAACTTCCATGCTCTTCACATTTTTAACTTTTGCCACAATTTCTCCTTCATAATCTTCAGCAGCATCATCTTTGTCATCAAATTATTCTTCATCTTCACCTGTTCACATGTTAGGGCAGGTTAGGATAGGATATGGGTTGAACTAGATGGACTTAAAGTCTTCCTTCAACCTTAATAACTATGTTACTATAACTATGTTACCTTCTTTATCTTCTTCTTAAACTTCTTGATATTCATCTTTTTGTTAACATTACTCAGATTGTTCTTATTAAACTATTATTCTTCTTCATATTAACCCATAAAGTGTAAAGTATAACCTCTTTCTATGAATTTAATTTCCCTGAATTTAATTTCCATTTAATTTCATTTAATTTCTTAAATAATTCAGGGATGAGAACAGGGTGGAGGCAGCAGGACTTTTTGCTGTACACACAGCAAGGGAACAGCTGACATTAGTGAACCCCAGTAACACAGGAGCAAGTGTTGACTGTGCTAACAGAACTTCCGAGCAACAACTGGCGGTGTTGGAGCCCAGGGTCAAGGAGGGTGTAGGCAGAGGCCTAATATGAGATGTTTGAAGTTAAATTTGGAGTTAGCAGCAAAAATGTTTGCCAGACACCCAGCAGGGGAACAGCAGGCGTTACTGAACCCCACAAACACATCAGCGATTGTTTTGATCTGTGCATCCAACA
>JARQOD010000007.1:169988358-170033547 GCA_033576555.1 Oophaga sylvatica | reverse complement strand
AGCGCTATAGCTTGCAAACACGAAATATGAAAAATATGAAAAATGAATTGCATCATTACCTTAGAAATATGAAAAATTGAGAAGTCTTAGCGCATAAGATGGCCAAATTATGTGAGCCTGATAGCCACGTCAAGGCTCTTCTCGTATATCAGGTCCTAACTAATGCCTATCCTCGCTTAGAAAAGTCTGTCTGCATGGAACGTATGAATCCTCTCTTCAGACTAAAATCTACATCTCTGTGGAGGGGTGATGAACCTGTTGTAATTAAAAAGCCTGTGACCACCAGGTCAGTTTTTTGATATGTATTCATTTACCTTCTACCTGAGCACTCCACCTGGTGGTCACAGGCTTTTTAATTACAACAGGTTCATCACCCCTCCACAGAGATGTAGATTTTAGTCTGAAGAGAGGATTCATACGTTCCCATGCAGACAGACTTTTCTAAGCGAGGATAGGCATTAGTTAGGACCTGATATACGAGAAGAGCCTTGACGTGGCTATCAGGCTCACATAATTTGGCCATCTTATGCGCTAAGACTTCTCAATTTTTCATATTTCTAAGGTAATGATGCAATTCATTTTTCATATTTTTCATATTTCGTGTTTGAAAGCTATAGCGCTACAGTGTGCTACCTTTTTTTCTTGTATGTATATGAGTTGGTGACTCTAGGTTTAGCACCTGTTCACACTGAATCTATGTTTGGATGTGCCGGTCAGTTTTTTGATACGCTCCTGACACACAGTCACGGGTGTCAGCTGTGATAATCAGCTGACACCCGGCGGCGATCAGCTGCGCTCCCCCCGGAGCGCAGCTGATCGCCCATGACGTACTATTCCGTCCATGGGAATTAGGTCCAGGGTCGCATGGACGGAATAGTACGTCTGATGGCAGAGAGGGGTTAAAGAGACAGTAGCCCTAATAGTGTCTGCACAGAAAAAAGCTGAAATTACTGTGGTAAAGACTGTGGAGTGTGCATGTCCTGGGGAAAGGCTGCCGTTGCCGGGACAGACAAGTCAGACAGCATGGAGGCGCTGCTTAGACATATGGCGCAAGCTAATGTGCAACAGCAGGAGACTAACCGATTGCTAATGGAGCAGATTGCAGCACTACGTCAGGCTCTCAGTACCTCATCCCAGAGTGATGACGCAAGGTCACCTGTAGAGTTGAGCGATACTTTCCGATATCCAAAAGTATCGGATCGGAATGGTATCGCCGATACACACAAAATATCGGCGATACCCGATACCGATACCGGAAATCCAATGTAAGTCTATGGGAACAAAATATCGGAATTAAAAAAAAACCATTCTTGCCTTGTTGGATAAATGTACATGAAGGAAAACAACAAAGAGTAATGTAGAATGTATTGGGGGAGGTTGAGGAGACATTAAAGGCATAGATGTTTAACCCAATCCAATGGAATAGCATTAATATATTTTTTTTTTAAATACGTTCGGATTGAGGAAGAAATTGACAATGTTGTTAACCTTTTTTCTATTTTGGCAAATATGTGTTTCAAAACTTCCATGCTCTTCACCTTTTTAACTTTTGCCACAATTTCTCCTTCATAATCTTCAGCAGCATCATCTTTGTCATCAAATTATTCTTCATCTTCACCTGTTCACATGTTAGGGCAGGTTAGGATAGGATATGGGTTGAACTAGATGGACTTAAAGTCTTCCTTCAACCTTAATAACTATGTTACTATAACTATGTTACCTTCTTTATCTTCTTCTTAAACTTCTTGCTATTCATCTTTTTGTTAACATTACTCAGATTGTTCTTATTAAACTATTATTCTTCTTCATATTAACCCATAAAGTGTAAAGTATAACCTCTTTCTATGAATTTAATTTCCCTGAATTTAATTTCCATTTAATTTCATTTAATTTCTTAAATAATTCAGGGATGAGAACAGGGTGGAGGCAGCAGGACTTTTTGCTGTACACACAGCAAGGGAACAGCTGACATTAGTGAACCCCAGTAACACAGGAGCAAGTGTTGACTGTGCTAACAGAACTTCCGAGCAACAACTGGCGGTGTTGGAGCCCAGGGTCAAGGAGGGTGTAGGCAGAGGCCTAATATGAGATGTTTGAAGTTAAATTTGGAGTTAGCAGCAAAAATGTTTGCCAGACACCCAGCAGGGGAACAGCAGGCGTTACTGAACCTCACAAACACATCAGCGATTGTTTTGATCTGTGCATCCAACACTTCTGATCAGCAACTGGCGTTGTTGAAGCCCAGGGTCAAGAAGGGTTTTAAATCTAAATATTGAGTTATTGCCTTGTTACGTGGCCATTGCAAATGTATGTACTTCAAACTATAAAAAATGAAGTTTTACTAGGACAATAAAATGATGAATTTCAATTCCAAGAATAAAAATAAACACCCTTAAAATATAAACGCATATAAGCACATGGCAACAAGAAATGGAACAACACACCACCCAAAATTATTTTTACAAAATATAGTGATGTAAATTTATGAATAAAAGTCCATTTTTGTATTTAGGAATGATGCGTAAGGAACGCTATGTTAAACCATAACATAGTGAAGACAATGGATTTTGTAATAGTCACTCATCATCATCATTACAAGAAATCTGTGACAGTCACACAGATTTCAATTATTTCACTCACGAAAATTGTTATTTCGGACAGCATTTATTACGTGTCCAGCATGGACTCATCAAAGTGATGAGATGACGCAATAATGTACGATAAAAAAAAAAAAAATTTATAAAAAAAAAACATTGTCACAATTTAAGTGGGTGCCTGCAAGTGGAGGTGAAACAAAGGCTACGGATAGCAAAGGTATATACTATGTCTGTTGTAGACAGTGGGCAGCCTCTGATGGGTAATGTCGATGTTATACTGTACGTCAATAAAGGCTGCGGCTGCAATCATGCATTTTTGGCTTGTAGAATGTTGAAGAGGGTAAAAGCATATCTGGTTGCGCAAGGCTTTATCCTGTAACAATACCTTCCTTGTGTGACGGGTAGGGTAGCGTGTGTCTATTATATGAGTGTCTGTAAAATGTGACTTTACGCAGCCTTATTCTGCCCTAGGGACGCAAAAAATAAGACAGCAGTAATCATTTACTGTATAAAACTCCACCTATGAGCAACAAAACAAGCACGTTCCCTCTTCCGGTTCCTGCGCTGACATGTGAGGAGGGAGTTTGGAGACGCTCCTGAATTTCTCCCAGGTGTCCAAGCATATCGGGCCGATAGGAGAGCATTAAAACCACCCCCGGTCGTGACTTAAATACGGTAAATCGAACCAGTGAAGAACTGTAGGTCGATGCGAACGAATGTGCGATCACATGACACACGTTTATAACCCTTGCTAGACACGAATAACTTTGTAGAATTTTGGAGACACCTGAACCCAGATGGCAGTGAATATTCCTTCTATTCGGCGCCACATGACTCTTGGTCCAGAAGAGATAATAATATGCTATCACAGGAGCTAGTAAGGGGAGTGGAAGAGGCAGATGTGCACAACGTAGCTATATCTGACCACGCGCCCGTATCAGTGACCCTGCCAGATATGGTTCAGATGGGGCCAGACCAAACTTGGCGCTTCCCTACCTAATTGTTAATGGATGAGAAGTTTCGACATTAGGTGAAGCAATGGTGTTTGGAATATGTAAGTGATAATGGAGATAGTAGGGATAGGCCGGAACTTTTATGGGCAGCAGGGAAGGCATTAATGCGCGTGAAACTAATAGGTTATCAGACAACGCTAAAAAAGAAGATAGCGACAAACTACTCGCAGGCTAGCAGGATATTACGCGATAGCTACACGGCAAACAAGACAACTTCATCAACACAGGATAAAAATAGATGTAAGCAGGCTAAGGCTGACTTACACGTATGGGTATATCGACGCGAGAGAAGCAGTAATATGAATTATAGAGCCGATGTATATCGTTATGGTAGCAAATCAGGGAGACTATTAGCACGACTAGTGAAAGGAAATCACATTCGTCATCAACATATTACTGCATTAACGAATAAACATGGGATCATGAACACAGACCCTCGAAGCATAATCACGATTCTACAAGAATACTACTCAGACTTATATAAGGTGGAACATACGGATAGTGCGGAGGGTCAGACCTTTCTAGATGGAATACGGTTACCATCCTTCACAAACTATCAGCTTCTCCTTTTAAAAAAACCAATTGAGGTGACGGAAGTGACAGCGGCGATAAGTGACTTTAAATCCGGGAAAGCTCCAGGACCTGACGGGTTTACAGCCAAATTATTAAAATTATTGAGTGAGGATATCCCGTCCACATTGGTAGGCACCTTCAATCATATACTGGAGACAGGAGGGTTGCCCATCCATTCAAACATGGCACACATGAAGGTGCTACTAAAACCCAACAAACCTTCACATCTGGCTGGATCCTATCGTCCATTCTCACTCATTGACCAGGATATCAAGCTTTTGTCCAGGATCATGGCAGATCGTTTGAGTAGCATTCTTCCTACGCTGATAGGGCCATCACAAGTGGCCTTTGTTAGACCAAGATCGCCCATGAATAACATTAGGAAAGTAATAGCAGTTGTAGATAAATATCGTTGTCTGACAACATCGAGTCCTGTCATGCTATCCTTAGATGGCGATAAGGCATTTGATAGGGTGAGCTGAAGTTGGTTGCCAATGGTCCTGGACAAAATTGCCATGAGAGGCACGTTTATGACTTTCCTATCAGGTGTCTACGCCAACCCACAGGCACAAATACACAACACAGGTCACCTTTCGGCTACTTTCACAATACAGAGGGGAACTCCTCAGGGATGTCCATTATCACCTTTGCTCTTTGATATAGCCCTTGAGCCATTAGTTACACACGTGGAGGATAACACAGTATATGACGGTATAAAGGTAGGGGGTCGGCAGATCAAACTCACATTGTTTGCAGACGATATACTCATTTATATGGCACATCCCCAAGACCATCTCAAAGGGCTATTAGACTGGATAAATTTTTTTTAACTAATTCTGTGGTTTCGCTTCAAAGACTACAAGAGTGAAATTTTTCAATTGTTAAAGCCTAATCCTCGTGAGCTTTGGTGTGCTTACTGATGGGGGACAGAAGTAATTAAAACCTTTATTTATAACATATCTGTGAATCAAAATAGGATGAGATTCTAGTTCTCAATACAAACTTAACTATGAACCCTAATTGGACAAGGTTGTACGTCAATTGGAGCGGTGGCATGATTTGCCCCTGTCTCTTCTGGGCCGTTGTCACCTTCTTAAGATGATTATTTTTGGAAGGCTATTATACCCGCTTCAGACTATTCCAATCCTGTTATGTAAAGATGATGTTTCACGGATAAAAAAAAGCATTGACCAGATTCATCTTGAGGGGAAAACGGCCCAGAATAGCAATACGAAAAATTATGCGTGCAGTAAAAGATGGGGGCCTGGCCGTGCCAAACATTAGGAGTTATAACTTTTCGTGCTTGATCAGAGTGGGGAGAGATTGGTTTAAGGGAACTTAGTCCTACTCAGATGTATTGCTGGAATCTGGACTGACAGAGGGTTGTATTTTGGCCTCATGTGTTGACACTGTGATTTGTAAACTCCCGGTCATAGTGATCAGCGCTACTACGCGATACAGTAATTGCCTGTAAGGTAACCAGACGAGCGCATGGTTGTCTTCTCAGTTATCTAAACACATGCCTTTATGGGCTCACCCAGAATTCCCAGTGGGAGTGACAGACTGCGTTTTTGAGACGTGGCATACTAAAGGTATACATACAGTATTCCATCTCATGCACCTAAAAGAGTGTAGGTGGCTGACATCCAAGGAGATTATGGAAAAATTCAATTAGCCCCCTTCTCACTTTATTGAAACTCTACAAGTGCATTATTTCTACAGAAATCGCCTGCGTGATATTATAGAAGAGGTGGTAGACAATTGATTTGACAAGATGGGAGATATATTTCTTCAACCAGACTGAAGTATGCTCATGATTTTCCATGATTACTACGACCTGTGATGAGGTCATAGTCACGTGATCTGGTCAGCTGATGTGTACGTCACCTGATGGTGTTTTGTAGGCCTATAAAACAAGGAGCTGTTGTAGTTGTTGTGTGGAAGGAAGGAGTTTGGCTGGAGTAAGCCTGGAACATTGTTTTGTTACTGTGTGGCAGTGTGCACCAGGAAGCGAGTAACAGACCACCGGGAATGTGACCTGGCGGTCTCAGCTGACCTGCAGCCGCTTAGTTAAGCCCGTCACAAGCAAGGGTGAGTCTGTGACCAGTGGTTCTTCAAACTGGAGTGATTTATGTTGTGTTTTCATTTTGTTATATGGACTTTTTGTTGAACTCATGATTAAAATCACTGAACTTTGAAATAAAAGGCTGTGTGTTTGCCTCATTACTGCGGCCCAGCCCTGCCTACCACAGCGGTTCCTACAATTGGTGGAGAATGCGGGCAACGCAGTGAGGTCAGGCTGTTTTTCATGCATGACAGTAAATGTCCTGGTTTTAGAAAGTGCACCAAAACCGGCTGGATAACTGTCTGAAGATGGAGAACAAAGTAAAAATGCTAGTGGAGGCCATGCGACAGCAACAGCAGGCTACACAGCAGCAACAGCAGGCTATGCAGCAGCAGCAGGCTATACAACAGCAGGCTATGTAGCGGCAGCAGGCTATACAGCAGCAGGCTATGTAGCAGCAGATATTTAATCGACAGCAACAGGAAACCAATAGTTTACTGATGCAGCACATCACAGCGCCGCAGACAGTAAGAACTGCCCGGGGATGCCATGATGTCCGGAAAGCGGTGCGTACAGCGATCCGAAAGATGGAGCAATCAGATGACGTTGAGGTGTAGCTGGAGATGTTTGAAGGCGTGGCTAAAAGGGAGAGACTGCCCCGGGACCAGTGGGCCAAGATCGTGGCTCCGTTTTTGACTTCAGGACCCGCTAAAGCCTATAGGGACCTACCCCCCCAGCAACAGGAGGACTATGAGAGCGTGAATGGTGAGATACTTGCACGTCTTGGGGTAAATGTTTTTTTCCTGGCCCAGCGTGTACAACAATGGAAGTTTTCCCCTTCCGAGCCAGCTCGGTCCCAGTATTATGACTTGATACACCTGATAGAAAAGTGCTTTCAGCCTGAGGTGTTGTCACCCCGCGATATGCTGGATCGTATAGTGACTGATAAATTCGGGCGAACTTTGCCCCACACCCTTCAAACATGGGTTGGACAGGCAGCCCCTACTGATGGTCTCCAAATGGTAGACCTCGTTGAAAGATATGGGCCTACCAAGGAGATACAGGGAGAGACTACCCGGAAGCTACCAATTAAATTCACCAAACCTTCACCCACAGCTCGGCGAGCAGAGACTCTGAGGGCCGCCCAGGAAGGGTCGGGGAACAAAAGGGGCCCCATAATCTGTTGGCGGTGCCAAGAACCATGACATGTGAGAGCTGATTGCCCCCACCTGACTGAGCCCATGGACAACAACTTTGGCTACTATCACAAAATATCCTAGAAATTTGAGCCTAGGAAAAATGGCACTCCCCATAATATAAATATATCAGAAAAGAGCTGGAAGCATTATGCCAATAATCAGAATAACACTTTATTGAAAACACTTATTAAAAAACTAAAACATTAGATGTGCATCCAATAATTTCCCTAGGTAAGTATATGTACAGATAATGATCTCATATTACTTTTAAGGCTGTATGATTGATTACAATAGGTTAAAGAAACAGTGTGTCATAGTGCAATATCATTGGTTGGTACATCAAAAGACATTTACTGCAAAGGTGTCCTCAAATATAGTCACATGTGACTATATTCCCAGGACGAAGCTAACACGAAACGCGCGTCGGGACACGGGACACTGCCGTCATTTCCCCAAGGTCGTATATGCTTTTCTGGGCTGTTTGTCTTTATTGTGCACACTATTGGGCATCATAGTTCGGCTGTTCTAAGCACCATTAACAACCCGGTAGGAATTTTTAAACAGCTTCCATTGCTGCTCAGTGCCTTCAACATTTACTTTAGCATTGCCCCTTTGCACTAATAGCTTTTGGGAGGTATTATTATTATGCTTATGAGGACACCTTTGCAGTAAATGTCTTTTGATGTACCAACCAATGATATTGCACTATGACACACTGTTTCTTTAACCTATTGTAATCAATCATACAGCCTTAAAAGTAATATGAGATCATTATCTGTACATATACTTACCTAGGGAAATTATTGGATGCACATCTAATGTTTTAGTTTTTTAATAAGTGTTTTCAATAAAGTGTTATTCTGATTATTGGCATAATGCTTCCAGCTCTTTTCTGATATATTTGGCTACTATCAGTCTCACTATGCATAACACATGTGTGCTGTGGTCAGTATTACCTTTGCCTTCTGTGGAGGAGGAAAACACCTCTCCTATAGAAGTGTTAGTTGGGGAGATGGAAGATTTGCCACCGGGAACAGAATTGTAATACTTAAATGTGTCAGGTGACAATTTTGGTACGGCACAACTCCGTGACCCTACGTTGAGTCTATTTGTTGGGGATAACATTTTTTTTTGTAACTGATCATTCCCCTGTGACTGGCAGTGTTGTAGCCCAGGGAGTAGAGTTCAGGTGGTAGAAAGATGAACATAACAGGAGACATGGAAAACGTTGGCAAACAGTTATTTAATCTGAAAACGGGCAGGCAAATTCAGGTGAGATCCATGCCTTGTTCATTTTCAGAAAAGTAAGCCGGTCTACATTCTCTGAGGATAGTCGCATGCGACGGTCTGTTAGTACACCACCTGCAGCACTAAAGACGCGCTCAGATAATACACTGGCAGCAGGGCAAGCCAGCACCTCCAATGCATACTGGCTAAGCTCTGGCCATGTATCCAGCTTAGAGACCCAAAACTTGAAAGGGGAAGAGCCATCTGGGAGTACACTGAGAGAGAAAGACATGTAGTCTGTCACCATCTTACGTAAACGTTGCCTCATGGTGAGTGGAGTTGTCTCGGATGGTGTAGACATTGGTGGCGTTGACACAAAACTTCGCCACATTTGTAACATACTGCTCTTGCCCTGTGCAGAGGCGCTGCTTGTGCTCCCTTTTGTTGCAGAGGTGTCTCCACTGCCTCGACGCACAGAGATTCTTTGTAAAGCAGTAGCAGCAGCAGTGCTCTCGGCTGGAATGGAGAATATTATGGATTGCACCAGTCTGTCTTGGTACTCCCGCATTTTACGCTCCCGGTTCAACGGTGTGATGAGGCTTTGTAAGTTGTCCCAGTAGCGAGGGTCTAGGAGGGTGTACACCCAATAATCTGATGTGGTGAGAATTTGGGCGATGCGGCGGTCGTTTCTCAGGCACTGCAGCATGAAATCAACCATGTGCTGCAGACTCCCAACTGCCCAACAAACGCTGTCCTCTGGAAGAGGCGTCATCTCTGCCTGCTCTGCATCGCCCCACCCTCGCTCTACATACTGACTAGAGCGTTGTGTACCTCCCTCTGTAGGGATTTCTTCCTCCTCCATTGACTCCTCCTCATCCTCCTCACAAAGTGAGCCCTGCCCAGCCCTTTGTGAGGAACCAAGATGCGCTGACTGTCCAGAAGGTGAGTGAATTTGTGACTCCTCATCCTCCACCTCTTCCAAAACCTCATCCTTTAGTGCTTGCAGTGATTTTTGAAGCAGGCAGATAAGGGGGACAGTCATGCTGACTAGTGCATCATCTGCACTCGCCATCCGCGTTGAGTCATCAAACGCACGCAAAACGTGGCAGATGTCCTTCATAGAGGCCCACTCAGTAGTGGTGAAGTGTGAACGGCGCAAATTGCGAGTTGATTGCGCCTGATGCAGCTGATACTCCATTACTGCTGGCTGTTGCTCACACAACCGCTCCAACATATGTAAGGTGGAATTCCACCTGGTGGGTACGTCACATATGATGCGATGTTCAGGAAGGCGAAATCTGCGTTGCAGAGCAGCAATGCGCGATCTGGCTATGCTGGAACGTCGCAAGTGAGCGCACTCTAGGTGGACCTTCTGCAGCAGTTCAGCAAGATCTGGATAGTCCCTCAAAAAACTCTGCACGACCAAGTTGAGCACATGTGCCAGACATGGTATGTGAGTGAGGTTGCCAAGGCCCAGAGCTGCCACCAGATTTTGGCCATTGTCACACACTACCAAGCCTGGCTGGAGATTCGCTGGCAAAAAACCACACGTCGCTCTCCTGCTTGATGGCATTCCAGACCTCCTGCGCTGTGTGGCTTCGATTCCCCATGGAAATTAATCTCAGGACGGCCTGTTGACGTTTGGCCACGGCTGTGCTCATATCGGTCGCAACAGGTAAGCGTTCACGGGTCCATGTGGAGGTAGACCGTGACGGCTCCTGCAGCGATGATTCTGAGGAACTGGAGTAGGAGGAGGAGTCAATGTGTACAGACTGGATTCCTGCAATCCCTGGAGTTGGCAGAACACGTACAGCGCCACTCGCAAGATCTGTACCCGGCTCCACAACATTGACCCAATGGGCAGTGAGGGAAAGGTATCATCCCTGGCCATGGGTACTGGTCCACGCATCGGTGGTCAGGTGGACCTTGCTACAGAAGGCGCTTAGTAGCGCATGTTTAATGTTTCCCTCAACATGTTTTTGCAGACCAGGGACGGCTTGCCTGCTGAAATAAAATCGGCTTGGCAAATTGTATTGTGGGACTGCCAATGCCATTAAGTTACGGAAACTGTCAGTCTCCACCAGCCTGAATGACAGCATTTCAAGGGACAGGAGTTTTGCAATGCCAGCATTCAGAGCCTGTGCTCGTGGATGGTTTGCCGAGTATGGCCGTCTTTTATCCCATGCCTGTGGTACCGATGGCTGTTTTGTGGCCTGGGAGTGTGAAGATGACAGGGAACTTGCTGCTGTGGGTGGAATAACACTTTGTCTCTGGACAACAGTGACCGAGGTTCTTCCATGGCGATCCTGTGAGGAAGCAGAACCAGCTGTGTGTGAGCTGGAGGTAGAGGCTCCAACACGACCTGAAGATGTAGGTGCTGCTGTAGGTTGGCCTACATCTCCAGTGTGTCTTTGTAACTCAACTACGTGCTTTGTCCGCACATGTTTCCACATATTTGTGGTATTGAGGTTACTGCAATTTTTACCTCTTTTTACTTTTTGCTTACACAGCTTGCATTTAACATAGCAAATATCATCTGCAAGTGTGTCAAAAAAGGACCACGCAGTGCAAGTCCTGGGAGCGCCCATTTTGACTTTTGGAAGAGAACTGCTCCCAACAGGTGCCAAACTGGAGGCTAGAGGCAACCGAGTCTGCAGCCTACCTCTCCCTCCTGTTTGTACCGTTGGGACAATCTCATCCTCAGAGCTGCTCCCACCACCTTCCTGTCCCTCACGCCATGTTGGGTCTTGGACCTCATCATCTCCACTACCCTCTTCCAACACCTGCTGCTGTTGGGTGGTCTGGCCAGCATCATGCTCAACAGAAACTGGCACCTGAGTCTCATCATCATCAGATGCGTTCTGCGGTGTGCTGACCATCGGCACTGGCTCACCCGCCTCTTCTATTCAGAAAGACACAGCTGTTGCGCATCACTGCATACTCCCTCTTCTTCACATTCCAGAATGCTGCTTGGCTGGGCCCCTGTTTGCAAGCCAACAGATTCTGAGAACAGAAGCAGAGACTCAGCTGGCTAAAGTTCAGAACTCTCTGACTGCCTGGGCAATTTGACAGGCGGTGAACAGACAGATGGTTGCTCAACAGTGTTGTGGTCCTGAGAGGAGGTGGAAGCAATTGAAGTCGATGCATTGGCTGCCATCCAACCAACAACGGCTTCAATTTGTTTTCCCGCAGCAGGGGGTACGCCGAGCTCCTACAAAACTGCACATAAAGGAACGCTCACGGGGAAAACTGGTGGATGCTGTGTCACTGGGGCGGCAGCAGCCACAGAATCCCCAGTCCTCTCCCTGCTGAAACTCCACGGCCACGACCACGTGCCTTACTCCCTGCCTTCTTCATCTTGGTAGATTGATGAAGAAAGTCAGAAAAGTTAAAAGGCCTAAGTGTTGTTATTCCGCAGAGACTGCAGTGAACACTGCAGACAACTGTTCACTAGCTGTGAAAGGCTCCTTTGTGGACTTCTATAGTGTTTGCAACCAATGTATTGGATACGGATGGAAGCGCGTCACACTAATAGATTGGAGTTTTTTAAATAGAATGGAGCAGCAACAATTCTAGAAAAATGACAAGGATGAGGCAGTGACACAGTTCAGCAGACTATAACCAGCAGTAGTTTAAGAACTAACTGGAGCGTGATCTGCACTCAGCAAAAAAAAAATATATCACAGACTAGAGTGAACACTGCAGTGCACACAACTGGTCACTATCTGTGAAAGGCTCCTTTGTGGACTTCTATAGTGTTTGCAACCAATGTATTGGATACGGATGGAAGCGCGTCACACTAATAGATTGGAGTTATTTTAAATAGAATGGAGCAGCAACAATTCTAGAAAAATGACAAGGATGAGGCAGTGACACACGTTCAGCAGACTATAACCAGCAGTGGTTTAAGAACTAACTGGAGCGTGATCTGCACTCAGCAAAAAAAAATATATCACAGACTAGAGTGAACACTGCAGTGCACATAACTGGTCACTATCTGTGAAAGGCTCCTTTGTGGACTTCTATAGTGTTTGCAACCAATGTATTGGATACGGATGGAAGCACGTCACACTATAATTTCAATTGAATGGAGCTGCAAGAATTACACTAAAGAAAAAAAAAAGAGTCTGTGAGTGACACGTGCAGATGCCTACAAACAGCGTTGGATGCAGAGCAAACTGCAGCCGTCACCTGCACTCACACACAGACCTTGCAGAGCTGTGAAAACAACACTGCAAGGCTAAAGGAAGCTTTACACAGCGGTTGTTAAACTAGCCTGCCTAAAGCACAGTACACAAAATCGCAATCTCTAACTGTCCCTCAGAGTCAGCAGAGCAGCTTCTGTACCTAACTGAATTCACAGCACAGTGACGCTAAAATGGCGGCGGCGCCTTTTATAGTGCATTCTGACATCATTTCAGCATCCAATCACAGCCATGCCATTAGTTAACATGACCGCAGCAGTACAGGATGTGCCCACACTTCTTAGGATTCCTCATTGGCTGACTAAAATCACATTGCCTCTCAAAGTATTATGGGAACTTCCAATTCCGGTATACGATATATGGAAAATATCGGAACTAAGTATCTAAAGTCCGATACAGCGAATATCGGCCGATACCCGATACTTGCGGTATCGGAATGCTCAACTCTAGTCACCTGCGTTGTCTGCTGTAAAGAAGGCGGTAAAACAGACCCTGCAAAAGATGAGCCTCATGACAATGTGGAGGCATATCTCGCTATATTTGAAAGACTGGCAGAGAAGGAGAATCTGCACATCTGAGGCCTGTGATCCATATTGATGGTGCCCCAAAATAGACTTAGGGCAGATAGCAAGATGAAATAAAGCGGCTGCCGCCGTGCACAGTCCGTGCCAGGAGAGTCCATAACTGGAGATACAGTGGAGACAAGCCTGCTCGCTCACAGATGTATGACCTGATTATCTGATAAAGAAGTGGCTGGAGCCTGACGTCAGAACCCTGCCCAAATCGTCGAAAAGGTAGTGATGGACCGGTACATCTGGGCCCTTCCTCCTGAGATGCAGCTCTGGGTCGGACAGGGAGACCCCAAAGATGCCAATCATCTGGTCAGCCTGATAGAGAGGTACTCCGCCACTAAAGACTACTCCCGCAACCAGCCGTCCGAGCGGTCGTCATTTCAGAGTACCCGGCCTTCGACATCTCCCGATAAGAGAGTTCCAGCTGTTGATGCCAGGGGGGCTGCTGATAGACGGGTTCAGGCTCGAGGGGACATGTGTGAGGCAAGGGCCGATGCTTCCCTTTCGGGAGTCCCCAGGCCTAGAAAGGTCTCCCCGTTTGTACCACCAGACCTGAGACAGTGTTGGAGATGCCGCGAAAGGGGTCATATTTCAGCCAACTGTCCACTAGTGGGGGAACCTATGGACTGTGATGCTGGAAGGTCTCTCTCTCTCCTCGCGGAACAGTGTGCGTGGCCACCCCAACCGAGGAGAATGGCCCACAGGTGTCCCAGGTGGTTATAAATGGCTGCCCCGTACAAGCCCTTCTAGACTCTGGTGTCGAGTGACTCTGATACATGCCAGCCTGGCTGATAGGGACTTCATCCCCGATAAACACCTGAGCGTGGTGTGCATCCATGGAGACACCAAAGTCTACCCGGTAACTTCCGTGGACTTCGTCACAAAACTCGGGGAGATCTCGTATGAAGTGGGGGTAGTGAAGAACCTGATGCACCCCCCATATTGGGTCGTGACTTTCCCCTGTTTTGGGATCTTTGGGGAAAAAACGGTTCTACCGGACAGTGTGATGAAGCTCCTACGGTGGTTGCGCTGTCCATAGGGGCGGAACACAATGCTAGTGTGTTGTTGAACGTAGGGGATGATAATGATAATGATAATGATGAATTTCCATTTCAAGTGATGTTGGGGGAGGGGGATGATGGTTCTCTGGAACAGAATGTCCCTGATCTACCTGTGTCCCGTGGCAATTTTGGGAGTGAGCAATTGCGAGACCCCACTCTTAAACATGCCAGGGAAAATATAACTGTTCTGAATGAGATCCCACAGGAGCCCGGCTCTGATGAAAGATTCTCCCATTTTGCCATGAACAATGACTTGCTATAAAGGGTCACTAAGGTAAAGGGAGAGGCCGTGAGTCAGCTCCTGGTACCTAAGCCATATAGAAGTATGGTGCTAGGTTTGTCACATAACCACGTGCTTGGTGGGCACCTGGGGATGGACAAGACTCAGGAAAGAATCCTCCAGAGGTTTTACTGGCCAGGGGTTTATCGAGATGTGGAGGATTATTGCAAAACCTGCCCCACGTGTCAGATAAATGCTCCGGTTTCTCACTTCTGCAGTCCATTAGTCCTGCTGCCGGTTATAGAGATACCATTTGAAAGGGTAGCGATGGACTTGGTAGGTCCTATTGTGAAATCAGCCAGGGTGCACCAATACATACTAGTGGTACTTGATTATGCAACCCGGTACGCCAAGGCTGTCCCTTTAAGAAATATGGCGTCAAAAAATATTGCACGGGAACTCTTTCATATGTTTTCCAGGACAGGAATCCCTAAAGAGATCCTCACGGACCAAGGCACACCTTTTATGTCCAAGGTGATGAAGGAACTGTGTAAGTTGCTTAAAATCTCGCACATTCGAACATCCGTGTATCACCCACAGACGGATGGGCTGGTTGAATGTTTTAATAAAACGTTGATACAGTAAAGATGTATATCTTTGTACCGTGTTAGCCAGTAGATAGAAAAATATTTAGAGTTGAGAGTCCTCAGTGGTTGATACCTTTTAATGGCTAACTGAAAAGATGGTAACAAATTGCAAGCTTTCGAGACTACTCAGGTCTCTTCATCAGGCAAAGACTAATACAACATCTGAAGAATCACATATTTATACACAAAACAGCACAGAAAAAATGCAATAGGTAAGACAAGTGACGTGAAACAGAATAGTCATTATGGCAAAGGGATGAGCATAAATATTGGAACAGTTCATAGATAAGGAGTGTGAAAGTTTTATTACCCTCTGATTGGGGTCTGGTAATGTTTTGTGATGTTATCACAGGGTATTTGGAGTAAATTCCTTAATTGATATAGAACGTCATAAATCCGTGTGACAGGTTCATTCCAGCATTAAGAGTGTCAAAGGTCACCATCAATTTGTATTCGCAAATTCTTCTTTGTCTCCGAGATGTGAAGTTGCCTCTCAGTACAAGTATTTTCATATTTAACATGCTATGATCAGGGGAGCAAAAATGTTTTGCCACAGGTAGATCCATTCTTTTTTCTCTTATTGTGTGGCGATGAGAATTCATCCTTGTTCTCAGTTTTTGCCCGGTCTCCCCCACATACAGACCCCCAGTTGGACATTTAGTACATATAATTAGGTACACCACATTAGATGTGATGCAGCTGAAAGTACCTGGTATCTTGTAGTCCCGATGGGAGTTGGGGTTCTTTATCTTGTCCGTGGTCATTATAAATGGACAAGTTTTGCATTTCTTCTGGTTGCAAGGAGAGGTTCCTGCCGCTGTTGGGGAGGACAGGGAACTTCTGACAATGATGCTTCTTAGATTTGGGGGCTGCCTAAAACACAGTAGAGGGGGATCTGGAAATATGGATTGTAATCGGGCATCTTTTTGTAGAAAAGGTTGTAGTTTCCGTGCAGCTCCCCTTAGCATCTCCAGATTTGGATTGTAGGTGACCACTAGAGGCACCCGGTTATTTTCTTCTTTAGCTTTGTAATGTAACAGGTGATTCCTTGATATTCTGGTGGCTCTTGTAATTTGGTTTTCAATTGTTCTTGGATGGTAGCCCTGATTTAAAAAGGTCTTTCTAAGGCGACCAAGGTGTTCATCTCTATCCATGGGGTTGGAACATATACGGTTGTATCTGATGGCTTGGCTGTAGACAAAAGAGTTTTTTATGTATTTTGGATGGAAACTGTCCCATTTAAGGTATGTTGGACGGTCGATTGGCTTCTGATACAGGGATGTCTCTATTTCATTGTTCTTTAGCTTAATGATGGTGTCCAAAAAGTTAATTTCAGTGCTGGAGTAGTTGAGTGTTAAGTTGATGGTGGGATGAAATTGATTGAACTGTTCATGGAACGTCTTTAGCTGTTGCTCAGACTCCGTCCAGATGACTAAGATATCATCAATGTAGCGGTAGTAGGCCCGAGGCCTGATGGGACATGAGGACAGAAAGTCGCTTTCAAGCTTGGCCATGAAAAGATTTGCATACTGAGGAGCCATTTTACTTCCCATAGCTGTGCCAGTCTCCTGTAAATAGATCTTGTTGTCAAATTCAAAGTAATTGTGGGTGAGGATGAATTTTGTGAGTTTCACCACAGAATCAGCATGATTCGCGGTGTTTTTCAGGCATTTAATCCATCCTGGTGTGGGATATTAGAGTACAAGGATTCCACATCCATGGTGGCCAGGATGGTTCCTTCTGGTAGAGGACCTATTGCTGCTAGTTTATTCAGCAGGTCAGTTGTGTCCTGAATGTAGCTGGGTGTATCCTTTACCAGGGGTTTAAGAATGCCCTCTACCCATCCAGATACCTGCTCAGTTATGGTGTCCACACATGAAATAATCGGCCTCCCTGGATTTCCGGCTTTGTGGATTTTGGGAAGCATGTAGAATGTCCCTGTTCTTGGACTCTCTGGTATCAGGTCATCGGCTCTTATGGATTTGTCAGACAGACAAGATACCAACTTGCTTAGTTCCTTGTAATAGTCCTGTGTAGGATCCGACTCCAGTTTTCTGTAGTAGTGTGTGTCCATAAGTTGTCTGTTTGCTTCCTTCATATAGTCTGATGTGTTCATCATAACACAACACAACATCATAATAAAACGTTAAAACATATGTTAAAGAAAGCAGTGGAGAAAGATGGTCGGGACTGGGACTACCTGTTACCCTACCTAATGTTTTCGGTCAGAGAGGTGCCCCAAGCCTCTACGGGGTTTTCTCCCTTTGAGTTGGTATATGGTCGGCACCCGCGGGGCTTGCTAGACATAGCCAAGGAAGTATGGGAGACCGAGGCAACCCCATACAAGAGTGTTATAGAGCATATTGCCCAGATGCAAGATAGAATTGCTAAGATTATGCCATTGGTTAAGGATCATCTGCAGAGAGCCCAAGAAGCTCAAAGCAGGATATATATCGGTCAGCAAAAATTAGGACTTTCAACCCCGGGGATCGAGTCCTAATCCTAATTCCCACGGTGGAAAGTAAGTTTTTGGTCCAAGTGGCATGGCCCATACGAGGTAGTACAGAAAGTGAGCGAGGTCACCTACAAAGTACACCAACCCGGGAGACGGAAGCCCTTCCAGGTCTATCATATCAACCTGATCAAGCCCTGGAGGACAGAGAGTCATTGTTGGCCTCGGGTGAAGTAGAGAAAGGGTTAAAACCACCTCTACCTCCTGTGACAATTGGTGAGACATTGTCCGTACACCAAAAACAGGAGGTACGGGAGTTTCTGCAGAAAAATCAGCAGAGGTTTTCAGACTTGCCCGGCAGGACTTCTCTCGTGAAATACCATATCAAGACCGAACCCGGTACTAAGGTCAAGCTGAAGCCGTACAGAATACCGGAAGCCCGCAGAGAGTAGTCTCTACTGAGATCAAACGGATGCTAGACCTCAGGGTCATTGAGGAGGCCCAAAGCGAGTGGTGTAGCCCGATTGTCCTGATCTCAAAACCTAATGGAACATGGAGGTTTTGTAATGATTTTAGAAAGTTGAACGACATGTCAAAGTTTGACGCATACCCGATGCCACGGGTAGACGAGCTAATCGAGAGGTTAGGGTGTGCCCGTTATATTACAACCCTCGATCTGACAAAAGGGTACTGGCAAATACCCCTGTCTGATGAGGCAAAAGAAAAAACGGCCTTTGCAACCCCTGAAGGCTTGTTTCAGTATCTTGTGATGCCATTCGGGTTGCATGGAGCCCCGGCTACCTTCCAGAGGCTTATGGACCTAATCCTGCGCCCACATCAAGCCTATGCAGCTGCCTACCTGGATGATGTGGTAATTTTCAGTTCCGATTGGGAGAGCCACCTCGCTAAGGTACAAGCCGTCTTAGACTCGATAGGCGGAGCTGGGCTGAACATAAACCCAGAGAAATGTGCAATTGGCCTAGAAGAGGCCAAGTACCTGGACTACGTCATTGGCAGGGGGCTGATTAAGCCACAAATCAATAAGGTAGAGGCAATTCAGAACTGGCCTACACCCTTTACAAAACGACAGGTCAAAGAGTTTCTGGGCATCACTGGGTACTATCGCAGATTTGTACAAAATTATGCCTCCATTGCTGCCCCGTTGACCGACCTGACAAAAGGTGGGAAGTCAAAAATGGTAGAATGGAATCCAGCGGCAGAAAAAGCATTTCAGTCTTTGAAAATGGCTTTATGTCAAAGACCAGTTCTGGTCACCCCTAATTTCAGGGAAGAGTTTCTTGTTCAAACTGATGCATCCTAATGTGGGGTTAGGGGCGGTGTTGTCGCAGGTCGTGAAGGGTGAGGAGCACCCGGTCATGTATCTAAGTCGAAAACTGACACCGGCTGAACAAAATTATGCCATTCTGGAGCGAGAGTGCCTCGCAATCAAATGGGTGCTGGACTCGCTGCGTTATTACCTCTTGGGCAGGAAATTTAAATTGCAGTCAGACCATGCTCCTCTGGCATGGATGAAGCAGAACAAGGAAAGGAATGCCAGGGTGACAAGGTGGTTCCTTTCGCTTCATGAATTCAATTTCTCGGTAGAGCATAGACCTGGGAAGTTACAGGGTAATGCCGATGCCTTGTCCAGAGTTTACTGTCTCTTTGGAGTTGTTGACCAGCCCTCTGGTCTGGAGAAGAGGGGGGGGATATGTGAGACAGTGAAGGGGTGCGTACTGGACGGGGTGTATATCTCGTCCAGGTTTCTTAGCTGGGTCGCATAAGGAATATATAGTACGTTCACTCCACTCCCCATCCAGTACAGGCTTGCAGCTCAACCCTGAGTACACACAGCTGCCTAATTAAGCAGCCAGAAATAGGTAGTAGAGTTACACAGACAGAGCTCTCAGTCTGAATCTGACTTAAGACGCGGCAGGAGTCTCCTGGAAGCCAAGCTCTGGTAATTATAAAGCTGTGTTGTTGTGGCCAGGCTGCTAGAGTCTAGACCACAGTAGTGAGGGAACTAACTGTGTCTAGTTAGAAGCCTGACAGGCTTAGGACTTTTGTTTATGATTTGGTTTATGTTTGTTTGCTGTGGACTTTCAATAAAACTGGTTGCGGCCAGTTTACACCAGTGCTGCTGTCTGTGACTGGACTCTTTATGCCACTCCGTCTACCCGAGACGGCGTTCCCGGAGCTAAACCCCCTGAACTGGTTACACTTATAATAGAAAAGGGGGAGCGCCAACCACCATGGACACGGTATCCGCCATTAGTCTGGTGGAGGATGTAGAGACGCGCGCTTTATAAATGAAATAGGTAGGACTGATCTGCAGAGTGTTCTAGGAAAACCGGAAGTGACGCACCGGAAATAGAATGGCCGTGCGTTCCACGGTCTGGTTCCATGAGTTCCACATAAGAATTGGACATAAAAGAATGTGGACATGGCAAAACGGGCTCAGAATAGTGCGATTCCATATGGCTCTCTGAGTCCCTCCACCCTCTCACAGACATAGCCTCACTTAATGACACAGATGCTGCTGCCACATTTTATAACACCACAATAAAAGCCACACTTGATTCGGCCGCCCCCCTCACGCAGATCAAAACTCCTACAATCAACAGGCAGCCCTGGCTGACCGGCCTGACCAAAAAACTGAGACAGGCTTCCAGGGCTGCCGAGCGGAGATGGAAGAGAACCCATTCTACCGAGCACCTCAACGCATACAAGCAGTCCCTCGCCAGCTTCAAGTCCACGCTGTCTGCCGCAAAACAAACTTACTTCGCATCTCTCATTTCCTCCCTGTCTCACAACCCTAAACAGCTCTTCAACACTTTCAATTCTCTACTCTGTCCCCAGCACCTTCTCCCTCTCCTCTCATTTCTGCTGAAGACTTTGCCTCCTTCTTTAAGCAAAAGATTGATATGATCAGAGAAAGCTTTGGCCCGCAGCCGCCAATGCCCCTCTTAGCCACTCAGTCCTGTTCTTCCAAAACCAGCTTCACCACCATGACAGAAGATCAGCTCTCCACTCTCCTGTCATGATCACACCTCACCACTTGCGCGCTTGACCCACTCCCGTCCCACCTCATCCCTAACTTTGCCACAGTCTTCATCCCTACTCTCACACACCTCTTCAACCTTTCACTTACAAATGGTGTCTTTCCTTCATCCTTCAAACATGCCTCAATCACTCCCATCCTCAAAATTCCCTCCCTCGACCCATCCTCTGTGTCTAGCTATCGCCCGATATCTCTTCTCCCCTACGCCTCAAAACTACTGGAACAGCATGTATATCTCAAACTGTCTCCCACCTCTCTTCCTGTTCCCTCTTCGACAGTTTACAATCCGCTTCCGACCGCATCACTCAACTGAAACTGCCCTAACTAAAGTCACTAACGACCTGCTAACCGCCAAAAGCAAGCAAAACTACTCTGTCCTCCTTCTCCTGGACCTGTCTTCTGCCTTCAACACCGTGGACCATTCCCTCCTGCTACAGATTCTCTCATCTCTTGGCATCACAGACTTGGCCCTATCCTGGATCTCATCATACCTAACAGACCGAACATTCAGTGTCTCCCTCTCACACACCACCTCCTCACCTCGCCCCCTGTCTGTCGGTGTTCCTCAAGGCTCAGTCCTAGGACCCCTACTCTTCTCCATCTATACCTTCGGCCTGGGACAGCTCATAGAATCCCACGGCTTGCAGTATCACCTCTACGCCGTTGACATGCAGATCTACCTATCTGGACCTGACCTCACCTCCCTACTGACCAAAATCCCACAGTGTCTGTCTGCTAGTTCAGCCTTCTTTTCTGCTCGCTTTCTCAAACTGAACATGGACAAAACAGAATTCATCATCTTTCCCCCACCTCATTCTTCCCCTCCTCAAGACCTATCCATCAATGTCAATGGCTGCTCGCTTTCCCCAGTCCCGCATGCTCGGTGCCTTGGGGTGATCCTCGACTCTGCCCTCTCTTTCAAACCACATATCCAAGCCCTCGCCACCTCCTGCCGCCTCAAAATCAAAAATATTTCCCGGATCCGCTCATTCCTCAATCACGAAACCACAAAACACTAGTGCACGCCCTTATCATCTCCCGCCTCGACTACTGCAACCTCCTACTCTCTGGCCTCCCCTCTAGCACTCTGGCACCACTCCAGTCCATCCTACACTCTGCTGCCTGACTAATCCACCTGTCTTCCCGCTATTCCCCAGCCTCCCCCCTGTGCCAGGCCCTTCACTGGCTTCCTATTGCCCAGAGGCTTCAGTTCAAAACCCTAACCATGACATACAAAGCCATCCACAACCTTTCTCCTCCATACATCTGTGACATGGTCTCCCGCTACCTACCCACATGCAACATTCGATCCTCTCAAGATCTCCTCTCGACTCCCCCCCCATCTCTTCTTCCCACAACCGCATACAAGACTTCTCCCGGGCTTCCCCCATACTCTGGAACTCCCTGCCGCAAAACATCAGACTTTCACCAACAACGGAAACCTTCAAGAAGAACCTGAAGACCCACCTGTTCCGACAAGCCTACAGCCTACAATGATCCAGAGTCTACTGAACCATCGCATGACCAGCTCTACCCTTTCCTAGTGTATCTTCACCCATCCCTGTAGACTGTGAGCCCTCTCGGACAGGTTCCTCTCTCCTTCTGTACTTGTGTGTCCCTTGTCTAGCACACATTTATTGTACCTGTCTATATTTTCCCTTTTCATATGTAAAGCGCCATGGAATAAATGGCGCTATATAAATGTGTAATAATAATAATAAAATAATAATAATAATGGAATATACTGTATAAGGGAATGAACACAAGGGTTTGAGAAAACGGAACAGTTATTGTCTATTAATATGTACAGTGATAGCGAATGGTATACAGTGACAGGTGCAGGGTGATATCAAGTAAGACAAAGAGGTGGAAAACGTCTCCAGTGATGGTTTTACTTCGACTGTTATTCTTAATGGGTGACGAATAGAATTATAAGAAAGCTTGTGATAGATGGTCTGAAAAAAAGGGAAATTGTATATACTCGAGTATAAGCCGACCTGAGTATAAGCCGACCTCCCCTAATTTTGCCACAAAAAACTGGGAAAACTTATCGACTCGAGTATAAGCCTAGGGTGGAAAATGAGATTGTGCCCCATATGCTGTCCCATGTATTATGCCCCACAAGATGCTCCATAGATTGTGCCCCATATGCTGCCCATGTATTATGCCCCATAGATGCTCCATAGATTGTGCCCCCATAGATGCTCCATAGATTGTGCCCCATAGATGCTCCATAGATTGTGCCCCCATAAATGCTCCATAGATTATACCCCCATAGATGCTCCATAGATTATACCCCCATAGATGCTCCATAGATTGTGCCCTCATAGATTATGCCCCAATAGATGCTCCATAGATTATACCCCCATAGATGCTCCATAGATTGTGCCCCATAGATGCTTCATAGATTGTGCCCCCATAGATGCTCCATAGATTGTGCCTGCCTAGATGCTCCATAGATTATACCCCCATAGATGCTCCATAGATTATACCCCCATAGATGCTCCATAGATTGTGCCCCCATAGATTATGCCACCGGACTGAGCCACTTAGTTAGCAGTCGATGCACAGGATACACGACCCACAGTCTGCTTGGGGTGTATAGCTACCCCTTTAACAGAGACAGACTGCACTACGATTGCTACATGCATAGCATTCATTAACCTGCCTAAAGAACCTGGACTAATTAGCCGAGCTAACTATGGCATCGGCAGGTCCCGGGGAGCGAAAGCTAGAGAGCATGTGGAGCTCAGATTCTGGTACATCACACATGAGCACTACCTATTTAGTATGAGGATCAGCTGACATTAACCACCAATCATGGCTCGCCATGTCACGGACATGCTCAGTGCAGGCATTTCTGGACTTAGGCTTACAACAGCCTTTTCTTGTTCTGTAACCTAGGTTTAAGGCTACTATGAACAAAGACCCGAGTAACTACTTGTGCCTCTCGAGTGTCGGCTAGTCGTTGAGATTGATGGCGAAGCTGAGCAGCATCTGCCTCGGCTGTGTCTGGATGGGAGACCACAGACTCCTCGGATCCCGTCGTCGCTCGATGCCTAACAATATGAAGCCAAAAGGCCTCTCTTTTCCTTAACATGAGGATCCTAATTCCTCCTCATTGGGGAGGTAAAACCTGCTCTATGACCTGAAATTTGAGTTGTGAAATGTTATGACCATGAGTGATGAAATGATGGGGAATGGGAAGGAGAAGATTCTTACATCTAATAGTAGACTTGTGTTTGGAAATTCTATCTCGTACTGACTGTAATGTTTCCCCAACATATAATAGACCGCAGGGGCATTTAATGAGATAAGCGACGTATCGCATGTAAAGTAGTCTTTGATCTTATATTCTTTTCCTGATTGTGGGTGATAAAATATATCACCACTTAGAACATTGTTACATTGTGTACAGTGAAGGCATGGAAAAGTGCCCATTTTTGGTCTTTGTATGAAACGTTGTTGTGGTGCCAAAATATTGGTTCCAATGTCTGCCCTGACCAGGGAATCTTTCAAATTGGGAGCCCGTTTAAAACAGGGAAGAAATAGTTGGTGAAATTCAGGTATATCAGGATGGGCTGTGGCCAACTGGTGCCAATGTTTGTGGATCGATTTATGGATAATGTAGGAGAAGGGATGAAAAGAGTGGACAAAAGGTATACGGTTCTCTACTTTTCTCTTATTATTGTGAGCCAAGGTGATACAAGATTTAGATTCCTTGAGTAGTGAGGGTGGGTAGCTCCTATCCATAAATCTTGCTGTCATTTCATTGAGGCGTAGATCTAAACTGCCCCTGTCTGAGACAATACATCTAACTCTCTGATATGGGGATTTAGGAATAGATTGCTTTATTGATGGGGGATGCAAGCTGTGGAAATGGAGAAGGCTGTTACGATCAGTTTCTTTAGTTTCAAGGTCCGTAGATAAAAGACCCTCCGTGTTTTTTAATACCATGGTATCCAGGAAGTTTATCCGATGGTTATAATAAGAGATTGTAAACTTGATCCCAGGCCATGATATATTGAGGAAATCAAAAAAGGAAAGGAGGTACTCCAATGTGCTGCCCCATACGCAGAAAATGTCATCAATATAACGTTTCCAAATAATGGAATTATTGAGGTATAGTTGGTTTTTGTAGATGACACTTTCCTCGAAATCAGCCATATATGAATTTTCATATGGGGGGCGCCACATTGGAGCCCATACCAGTCCCGCGTGTCTGTAAGTAGAAGTCATCCTGGAATATAAAGAAATTAAAGGTCAGAATTAAAGTAAGTCAATGCAAAGATTGACTTGATCATTGATCATCCCTGTTGAAACCAATAGGTGATGTACTGATTTAATGCCCTCAGGGAGAGTGATGGATGTATAGAGATCCTTTACATGAAGGGTTACCACTATTGCTTCACGAGGAACAGTACCCAACTCTCTAATGATATTCAAACATGCTCCAGTGTCAAGAAGAAAGGACCTAGTTGTTTTTATAAGCGGGGTGAGCATCTTCTCCAAGTAGATCGAGATAGGTGATAGAATCGATTCCGTGGAAGCCACGATGGGTCTACCAGGAGGATGTTCAAGATTCTTGTGTATTTTTGGTAAGGTGTAGAATACAGGAATTATTGGATTTTTGTTACTGAGGAATTCACAAGTTTTTTGATCAAGTATACCCAAATCTGAATATTTTAGTAGGATATTGTGAATTTTGTTGGCAATATCACTGGTAGGATCCTTCCGTAATTTGAGGTATACTGAATCATCGCTCAGTTGTCTTAGGGCCTCAGATACATAAGCTGTCTTGTCCATGATGACAATTGCCCCACCTTTATCAGCTGGCTTGATAACAAGGGTTTTGTCCTCTTGTAGGTTTTTGAGAGAATGCCTTTCTTCCATTGAGAGATTTGGTTGGTAAAAAGTCTACCTCTATCTATGTTATTTCTGAGGTTGAAAAATTAATTCTGTACAAAACCAATAAACGTTTCAACGGCATGAGAGGCATAGGGAGGACGAAAATGACTCTTGTTATGTAGGCCGAGACTCTGTGATGATAAAAGTTTAGGGTTAACATCAGTGATAACATTGTCATTCTCAGGTGTTGAAGGTTTGGAAAAGTGTAATTTAAGTCTTAGTTGACGAAAAAAATGTTGGAGATCCATCTCCATATCAAAGGTTCAAACACCTGCATGTAGGACAGAAAGAGAGTCCCTTTTGTAATACACTGTACTCAGTGAGATTAAGGGATCGAGAGGAGATGTTGACTACCAGAGGAGTTATACCTGTGATCTGGTGGCTCTGAATTGATCCTGATCCCATCTTGTGTCCCTTCCCGCGCCTTGTCCTCTTCTTCTGTTGAGCCATCTCCGTTGACCTAAAAAAGGCCTGAGCTGAGAGAAGATGGTCCCTTGTCCAATTCTGAGCCCGAAGTGGAGTAGTCTGAAGATGATCTGTAGTTGGGCCTGGCGGTAGTCTGTCTTGTAGAGAAGGTATCCTGCCATCTGCAGACTCGATTGCAGTTATAATCTTCTGTGTCCCACCTATTTCCTTTATAAATACTACATCCCTCCACCAGACTAACGGTGGATACTGTTTCCATGGTTGTTGGCGTTCCCCCTTTTCTATTATAAGATAAAGGTATAGTGATCCTTTTCTTGGCATAACTCTCCTCTTAGCTGGATCATGAAATATTTATTGTATTTACTTACTGGAGGTTGTTTATTCTTTATCCCTATAGAGTCTCCATAGCTATTCGTCACAGGGACTATATAACAGACCCACTATCAGTAAGTGTTTACTCATATCCACCACCTCCACCCTAACTTAATCAGCTATATTAACTGACAATACACTCTTTTTTCCCCCAGCTGTCCTAGGGACTATTCCCTCCTGGCGTTCTCACTTTTTCTCCACTCCTGCACCATCTTATGTCTGTTGTTCACATTATGCGCTAGCTGGATTTAACATTGATGTGTTGCTCTCTACTCTGCCAGCTATTATTACATGGATATGACCAACATATAATTGTATATAATAATTTTGCACATATAACTTCGTATACACTTTTGTTTCCTATTTTTTGTGCTTCATTTTTTCTATCATGTTGTTTCTGTAGTCACTGATGAAGGTCAACTGTGACCAAAACGTTTGTTAAAGCGTGCTACAATAAAAACCACTTTTCTGATCATTAAGTTGAGTGCAAGGTTTTATGCTAATTTCCCATTCAGTCTCCACCGCAATGAATGCTGCTGAGCAAACACATCGGTCTCAGCATCTGGCTCAGAGCCGGGCTGTAAGCTTGGTTACTGCTGCCTCTCCAAGTTCAGCTATAGTAACTATTCTCAGCAGCGTGCAGTCACTCCTGAGACTAAGTCCAGGTTTCGTTCTGCTGAGCATACTCATGGGTCGACTTCACATTGGTGGTCGCCTGTCACATGCTCAGGTCCTGGTCTGGCTCCGGATTAGTCAATGAGCAAGGTCCTGTCTGATTGACAGAAACTATAAAAGGATCTTTGACGTGCCCGTCGGTGCGCTAAGATCATTTGTGTTATGTGTGAGTGAGTGGATATGCTGCCACTCTGTGTATGCATGTGTGTTTGGGCCGAGAACCTAACGCACTGTTGGCATGTATGACTGTCTAGTGTTACCTATAGGAAAGATGTGTATCTTCGTACCGTGTTAGCCAGTAGATAGAAAAATATTTAGACTTGAGAGTCCTCAGTGGTTGATACCTTTTAATGGCTAACTGAAAAGATGGTAACAAATTGCAAGCTTTCGAGACTACTCAGGTCTCTTCATCAGGCAAAGACTAATACAACATCTGAAGAATCACATATTTATACACAAGAGGACGCAGGAATAATGCAATAGGTAAGACAAGTGACGTGAAGCAGAACTGTCATTATGGCAGAGGGATGAACATAAATATTGGAACAGTTCATAGATAAGGAGTGATAGTTTTATTACCCTCTGATTGGAGTCTGCTATTGAGTTTTGATGCCCCTAGAAGGTCAGAGAAGCAGATTCCTTAATTGATGTAGAAAGACATGAATCCGTGTGATATATTCATTCCAGCACTAAGAGTGTCAAAGGTCATCATAGGTTTATATTCCCAAACCTTTCTATCTTTCTCAGATTTGAAGTTAGATTTTAATACAAGTAATTTAATACAAGTAGTGTTACCTAGAGAGGCAGGTTTTTACTCGGCTAGACCTAGCACCTGTCTTGGCCTTGTGTGCTGCTTAGCATGGGCTCTTTACAGGGCACAGTCAACCCACGTGCTTTTGCACACACCTTTTGGTACCGCTCTGCGATCAGTTGAGCTTGTGCTCTTGTTTTGCACCATCCCGTGGTGCGCATTAGTTAGTGTTTATTTTTGCTACCACTCAGCAGTGTGCCTAGTTGGGTCCCCTGTCCGGTGCTCCCCTGTCTGAGAAGTAATCAGAACAGGGTAACCCATGCTTACTTCATAGGGTGACGTTTAACCCTGAGTGTACTAGGGGATAGCTACCTTAGTTCGCCATTGTGCAAAAGAGCTGCAGTATCCCATCTTTGCACAGAGGACCCCGGGTTGCGAATGCTCTATATTACATACTCTATCCAGTGCATTCCGCAACCCTAACAGGTTATGTGCGTGAGATCTGCAGCTTAATTTCAACCCAAAAAAAGGAATGTGCATTAGGTCTGCAGACAGCAGGCTGTTTCACATTTAGCTAGTGAATAGTGTTGAGCGATACGATACTGCAAATATCGGGTATCGGCCGATATTAGCTGTATCGGGCTTTCGATTCCGAGTACCGATATTTTCGTCATATCGGATACCGGAATCGGATTTGTCACTGTCACTGTGAGTGTCCGTCGGTCGGGTCTGTCAGGAGTCAGCGGCACTTTGCTGGCAGAAGATCTCCGGCGGTCACGTCCTGGACTGCTTGATGGCCGCCATTATCTTCTCCCTGGCGGTCACATGCAGTTTTTCGCGATAACTGCAGTGACTGCAGGGTAATCCCGGCCGTAAACCAGTCCGATGACGTCACCGCCGGGGAAGCAGGTAATCAGCTGTGCTGCGCCGGGATGACAGGCTCTGCCTGTCATTCTGATGTAGCAGAGCTGGATCGTCGTGGGACACTCGTTACTATGGACTGCGTCGGACAGGTGGTATACTGCTGTTTTTTTTTTCATTTTTTACAGGAGATCGATGGCGTCGCAGGATGAGACTGTAATAAAAGTAATGAAAACTGTGTTGTGTTTTTTATTAAATTAAAAACATTTTTTATGAACATTCACCCGTCCGGGTACATCAACAATTTAACTATTTACATACAGGGACCCTGTCCGGGTTATTTATAATTCTTTGGCAGGGGTGTTCCAGGTACCACCTGGTACTCTTCTGATGCTTGCCAAACATCCGAGACACCAAGGACCACCAGGACCTGATGACGTCGTGTGGCCTGTACAGTCAAGTCGTGACCCGCTATCTGTGTCTGTGTGGCCACCTCTTTCATCTCCCTCCGGGTCTGGAGCCCTATGTCCCGGACTGAACGAACCCCAGGGGGCCTAACAGGCGCCGGGTACGGGCCAGCTATACTTATCATGTCCATAGCTGGGGCTGCTGAGGAGACCACTGAGAGAGGCTGGGGAGATTTACGGCGTGGGGTGGGCACTTGTGCAGAGGCCTGGATGTGGGAGGCTGAAGGCTCCGAGGGTCTCACAGGTTCCTGACACTCTGGGGAGTAGGGGTCGCACCTGGTAACATTTAGGGCGTACCATCCATTGTAACCCCAGTGTCGGGTGTAAGTCACCAAGTCTCCTGGCAACAGGTCCCTCCCCGGGTGTCCTTCTGGGAGGTGAGTCTCCACGTCCCGCCGGGTCACAAACACTTCTAAATAAAGTCCAGGCTCCTGGATGAAGCCCCAACCACCTTTCAATTTAAAGCTCCGTACTGCACCCTTACGCCGCGGCTCCCACAGGGTTCCTTTATCTTTTCTCATCCGGTCCTTATCTGCCCGGTCCTTCTCCAGGTTACGTTGCCGAAGCTTTTGGGATTCTCGCTGCTCCCTTTGTCGCTCTGCTTCCCGCTCCCAACATCTCCACTCTTCCTCCTGACGCCGGTTATAATTCTCCTCCACCAGCATCTCCATGTCTCCACCATCAAACTGCAGCTTACGATGTCCGGTTTGCGGCAGCTCTCCTGGCGCCCGACAGTCCTGGCGGCGCTCACCTGCGGAGGAAGCAGCCGGCTCTGGAACAGATGACAGTCGGGGCTCTGGTACAGACAGGTAGACCTCTGGTGCCTGCGCGGCCTCCTCCATGAGGACGGGTGTCGCTTATTCTGTCTCAGCGACGGGGGCAGACAGCGGGATCTGGGGTGCTGCCGGTGCAGAGTTTGTTGCAGGAACGGGTGCCTCCACTGCGACAACGTCAACCGGATCACATTGCAAGGGCTGGGATGCCCACACGGACTCCTCTACTAGAACGGGTGCCTCACCTTCCGGTACAGACACTTCAGGTAAGAGGGATTGGCGCCGCTCCAAGTTTAGTTTTAGGGCACGCCAGCTGGCTTCCATCCTGGCGACCTCCTCCCGGTGCCGGGCCAGGCCTCTTAGGGTATCCTCCGCTTCTTGCAGCGTAGGAGGGTTTCCAGGCCGGGTGCCCAACGGTGGTTCCGTGGCGATCGGGTCGCTTCCTTGGGGGGAGAGCTCTGACTGCTCCATCCCTTCACACTTCTGCTCGTGTCCATTAGCCATCTCTGCCAAGTCACATGTGTCATTAGCATCTAGAGAGGGCCCCTCTTTTGTAGGGAGGCGGGACCTTCGTGTTAGTTTCCGCACACTGAGGAGGATGAGGAGGCGGAACTGAAGAGCTGTGGGGCACGATCTTACATTGCAGTACCATTTAGAGTGGTCGGCCATCGTTTTCGCGCCACTGAGTGAGTGTACACCCACGAAGAGCACGCCCTTCTAATCTTCACCAGTGCCTCGTCGTGACGCAGATATGGCGGAAAAATGGCAAATACATTCTCTGATGATTTTAGCAATTCTCAAGCACAAAACCAGTTCAATTCAGGCACACAGGACTCGCTTATAGCGAGCTACAGAATCCTGTTCGTGACGCCCAAGTTGAGTCGCACAGAGCCAGAGGTTTTGGGGGTACTCGGCACCAAGCCCGTCGACTTCTATGGGGTATGTCACGGCTTTACCCGGCAATTGAATCAGAGTCTATTTTACTATGTAGAAGTGTATAAACTATAAATATATGTATATATATATGTCACAATGACATATATATATATATATATATATATATATATATATGTATTCTATGTGTGTATATTTTGTGTTTACAACGAAAGAAAGGGTTTTTTTTGTTGCGATATTTTGTTCCCATAGACTTACATGGGACTTCCGGTATCGAAATCGGATATCGACGATATTTAGTGATATCGGCGATACCATTCCGATACGATATTTTTAGATATCGAGCAGTATCGCTCAACACTACTAGTGAAAAAATATTATTTAGAAAGCTATATTCGTGAATGGAGCACAATATAAGTAGTGTACAACACACTTGTAGGACATATGCACTGCTAGCTTTGTCTGTGGACCTCAGTAATGACCAAAACAAATTCTGGAAGGTAAATTTAACAGCCACACTGGACACTATCTAGCTACAATATCTCCCTGATATACAACCACCTAGCTAACTAACTAAAATCTTGCTGCTAACAGTGGTAGCAACAAGAGCAGCCTCTCTGCGTTGTTACAGTGTCAAAATAGTGCTAAAACAAGATGTCTGCTATTTATGTGGAGAGGGACATGTGATTTCAGCAGCCAGAGGCACAAGCCGTGGTGTCAGGACATTGTGGCTGTTTCCTGTGCACTGATTGGCTAGCTGCAATGTGCACACAAAGTTAAGAAAAAAAGTTTACTAGAATGCCGCGCCTCTGAGCTCTGCAAACCCCCTCCTCTCATCAATCACATGCAAAACACTGATGATACACCACCATTATCATTGAAAAACTGCTGAAAATATTTTTGTTGGAGCGCAAATATTTTCCCGCACTTTTTACCGAATGTTACAAATTTTTACAGATTTCATAATATTTTGCTCGTGTTTCTAGTCATGAATCCTAATGTGCCATATTCGTGCCAAATTTATGTTTGGCAATTGTCTTCCGAACAAATTCGCTCATCTCTAGCGTTGTAAACCAACCATTGTAGCAGAATGATGACCTGGAAAAAAATGTGCACTTGCTTGTGTTGGTGAGCATAAGATTCTGTATACTACACTGCTTGCGGGAGGACAATAGTATTGTTAACATGAAACAAGAAAATGATGTCAGAATTTTTTACAGCTTCTGAAAGGGGGCCCAAATGTGCTTATTACCAAGATAAACTCTTTTATCTGCTCTGCAAAGCTGTTGCCTACTGTATGGCTGCCACCAGCATGACAGACCAACAGACACGTTTCCTCACCTTTGCCAATGTCAGGGTTCAAACAGGTAGCAAAGGCAGCAATTGCATCACCTATATTATGTTTGGCATGATGTACAAGATGTTTTATCTGCAACTGTGATAACATGATGCACTTCAATAAACACAGACACTCATAACAGCTAGATTCAGTCTTACATACATCTCAGACAGATTTCTTGAGACAGAGTCCCTAAGAATTTTTAGGCCAGTAAATTGGGCCAGTGCCAAGAAATCACCAACTGTGCTATGGCTTAATGTAATTTCATGCTTTTAGTATCATGTCAAAGGGTATTTAGTTTGGCCGGTGAATTTTTCGCACCAAAGCAGACCTATTATATACTGTAAGCGTGGATAATCTAACATTTGATGAAAAGAAATGGACATGAATCAATGCAGTCTTTCATTCACAAAAATCTGATGCCAATGATTAAATCAGCTGGGCATCTGCTCCCTGCCCATCATACCATGTATACTGTAGTACTCTTGCTACCAGGTTATGATATTGCTCCCCTAAACTGCCACACAAGTGCTTGACTGCCAAGTCCTAAGTCTCTACCACACTGCTCTTGCCACAGATGCTGCTCAACCACATAAACAATAACTTCTTCACATTTAAAATAGTACTTTTGTTTTGTTTCTCTAATTAAAGGGATATTTATTGAATGGCTTGTGTAAATGCTTTTTCTTATTTGTTTAGTAAAGTTCTAAGCTCTTGATGCACCCAAAACAGGGATGATTTTTGCTCCTAACTGTGTGCAAATGTCACTGCTGCTTCTGTTTGCAACGCCTGTGTACCCACAATAGTAAGGTGTTCATTTGCCCCCAAAAAAGCATACATTTTGGGGCATTCATACAGTATAATTTCCCTACAAACACTAAACTGTTTGTGTGGTTAAATATACTGCTTGTTACTGCTGCTTACCATCTGTTTTACCCTTGTAAGATTGGTTCAGGTTACTTAGAGATTAAGAAGACTGTGTTTCCATTACAAAGCTCAAAACAGGTTCAATAGACTCCAAGGAGAATTCAGTGTGTTATACACATATTTTCCAGGCAATTACAGGCTTTCTAGTTATTCAACTATTTGGTAAAAATTCGGTAAAGACGGCAAATTTTATTTTTTAAAGATCTACTCAAGTCTATTTCCTTTCCATGTAAATCTTGGCCTTATCTTTGGCATATTGTACAGCAGACATTGATTCTATGTCAATCATTTTGAATGTCACAAATTATAAAAATAAAATAATAGCTCTAACATAGCTTATTATATCCCATCAAATGTCATAGAATAACAAGGTATTAAGCCTATTAAATTTCTAAAATGAAAAAGGGATATAATAAAGCACTAGCATCAAATATCTATCCTTATAAACAAGTGAATATGAGATTACAATTTTGTTGGGTTTACAATGCAATGTCTTACTGCAAGGTCACATATTTTAAGCTGCATATGCTTGTAATGGCATACATTTATCATAAGGTGACAGGCATTCAGTGGTATATGTGAAATAAGATGGAGCTCACAGTTTATATTCTATTGGATATTGTTGGAAATTAATTGGACATGTTGAACTTAAAATCCAATTTCAGATAATGTGGGGTTATTAAAAATATGTGCATAAATGCAAATTATCTCAGGCATGAATGTTCATTAGAAAACTATTTTGTAATTGTTTTATATCGTCACAATTTTGTTGTCAATTGTTATTTTTTAAATACTTTATTAAATAGAGATATTACCAGACCAGAAAGAAAATGAAAAATTGCAGACTAGAAATAAAGAAATTGATATAAGACAATCATAGAGCTTTGGAAAATCACAGCAACCCATCTTCACAAATGTGTTTATGGCTTATTGCATTCAATGCTAGATACCATGTAATTATAATATTCTCTCATTAAAGAAGTTTTTATGCAATAAAACATTTTATTGTGAACAGGAAAAATTTGAAAATGTAAATTTTAGAAATACAAAATGCCTACTTTATTGATTCAATAGTTACTCAAGTCTAAATTTCTAAAATTTTAAATTGTATATCTACCTTTGCAACCGATGTTGCAATGTTTATTTTGTTTTTCCCTATTGACTGCTTGTGAACATCAGCCACAAAAGTGCTTTGAAAGCTTTGAAAAAATGCAAAAATGTAGCATTTTTCTTAAAAATGCTATTTGTGTGCAAATCCCCTTGGATGCAATTGTAGCTTTTTCAAGCTCAGAAATTATTACTGATGCAAATTCATTTGCAGGACCCAGTCCATGGGCCAAGTTAGAAATCTGTGGTTGCTGTACATTAACTCTGAGAACTGTCTCACTTTTATTTCTTCTTCGGCCTGGCATGATGAAACTTGTGCATTTTTGGCTTAACAATGATGCCATGCCAGACCAGCTATTCAAAAGAACAGATGTAAATGCCAGGAGGCAGAAGACAGTGCTCAATAACCAGAGCTTACTGACATGGGCTCTAGACTAGATTCTGCAAATCAATTTGCATCAACTCTAATAGAATGTCATAAAAAAAAAATTTGAAGCAGGATAATGTGGCAATTCTGTGTGTGACGTATCATAGGTAGAGAAGAAACAGTTTGACCTTGTGTGGAATATCACCGACTTAAACACTAAATGTCAGATTCTAGACTAAATTAAACATCACTTTTATTCAAGATGTGTTAAAAAAGAGTACTTAACAATCATATAATCTAGTGGCCAACATATGGTCATTTACTTAAAAATGCAATGATGGCGTACTGATTCTACCTACTTATTGCCAAATGTGACTCTGCTTCACTGCTGAGGTTGGCACTAGTGTTGAGCGATACGATACCACAAGTATTGGGTACCGGCCGATATTAGCTGTATCGGACTTTCGATTCCGAGTTCAGATATTGTCGTCTTATTGGATACCGGAATCGGAATTGTCACTGTCACTGTCAGTGTCCGTCGGTCGGGTCTGTCAGGAGTCAGCGGCACTTACCTGGCAGAAGATCTCCGGCGGTCACGGCCTGGACTGCTTGATGACCGCCATCATCTTTCCCCGGCGGTCACATGCAGTTTCTCGCGATAACTGCAGTGACTGCTGGGTAATCCCGGCCGTAAAGCAGTCAGTCCGATGACGTCACCGCCGGGGAAGCATGTAATCAGCTGTGCTGCGTCGCGATGACAGGCTTTGCCTGTCATTGCAATGTAGCAGAGCTGGATCGTCGTGGGACTGTCATTACTATGGACTGCGTCGGACAGGTGGTATACTGTTGGTTTGTTTTTTTCCTTTTTTTACAGGAGATCAATGGCGTCACAGGAATGAGAGTTTAATAAAAGAAATGAAAACTGTGTTGTCTCTTTTATTTCATTAAAAGACTTTTTTCTTGCTTTGTCTTTTTTTTATACATTTAAAAACTTTGGGATTAATAATGGATCGGTGTCTTATTGACGCCTATCCATTATTAACCGGGCTTATTGTCACCGTGCAATCAACGGTGACATTAACCCCTTATTACCCCACTTGCCACCGCTACAGGGCAGTGGGAAGAGCCGGGTAAAGTGCCACAATTGGCACATCTTTTGATGCGCCAAATGTGGGCTGCTGTAGCCTGGTATTATCAGGCTGTTGAGGGCCAAAATCCATGGGCCTTGACAGTCTTTTAATACCAGGCCGCAGCAGTCTGCATTTTACTTGGCTGGTTAACAAAAATAGGGGGACCCCTACGCCGTTTTTTTTTCGAGGGGATCCCCTATTTTTGTTAATCAGCCAAGATATGCAGACTGCTGTGGCCTGGTATTATCAGGCTGGCAAGGTCCATGGATATTGATCCTTACCAGCCTGAAAAACCAGGCCTCAGCGTCTGCTTCATCTGGCTGGTTAACAAAAATAGGGGGACCCCACCCAATTTTTTTCGAGGGGATCCCCTATTTTTGTTGACCAGCCAAGATCTGCAGACTGCTGTGGCCTGGTATTATCAGGCTGGCAAGGTCCATGGATCTTGGCTCCTTAACAGCCTGAAAAACCAGGCCTCAGCAGTCTGCTTCATCTGGCTGGTTAACAAAAATAGGGGGGACCCCACGCCAAATTTTTTTCGAGGGGATCCCCTATTTTTGTTAACCAGCCAAGATATGCAGACTGCTGTGGCCTGGTATTATCAGGCTGGCAAGGTCCATGGATCTTGGCTCCTTAACAGCCTGAAAAACAAGCCTCAGCAGTCTGCTTCATCTGGCTGGTTAACAAAAATAGGGGGGACCCCACGGTAAATTTTTTTCGAGGGGATCCCCTATTTTTGTTAACCAGCAAAGATAAGCAGACTGCTGTGGCCTGGTATTATCAGGCTGGCAAGCAGGGTCGGACTGAGCCACCGGAGAAACCTCCGGTGGGCCCCAGCTCCTGCGTGGTGGGCCCTGATTTGAAAGGATAGGTCGCGGGGCAGAGGGGGCGGTGGCCCCGGGCCCCGCGCTCTGAGGGGGCCCACCCGGAGCTACGCTACAGTAACTGTATCGGCGTGCAGGGAGAATCGATCTTCCTGCTCTGCCGCCCAGAAGCTATGGGGCCTGAACAGGCGTTGGGGGGGCCCGGTGCCAGCAGTGGGCCCCCCACCCGTCATCGGAGGGTCAGCTGTATCGGCATCCAGCCGATACAGCTGACCGCATAGAGAGAGAAGGAGCGAGCTCTCCTTCTCTCCCATAATTCCCCTCTCAGTGTCTGACAGCGGGCGCGATGACATCACCTGCCGGCGCCCGCTGTCAGACGCTGAGAGGGAGAACAGTGAGCAGCACAGGAGCCGGGAGGTGAGTATTGTTTTTTTTTTTTTTTTAATGGGGGTGCATTATACTACAGAGGCTGTATATGGGGGGTGCATTATACTACAGAGGCTGTATATGGGGGCTGCATTATACTACAGAGGCTCCATATTGGGGTGCATTATACTACAGAGACTCCCTATGGGGATGCATTATACTACAGAGGCTGCCTATGGGGGTGCATTATAATATAGCGGCTGCCTATGGTGGTGCATTATATTATAGACTCTGCCTATGGGGGTTTATTATAATATAAGAGGCTGCCTATGGGGGTGCATTATACTATATTGAGGACTATCTGGTGTATTATGCTGTATGGATGCTATCTAGGGGCCATCATACAGTGTTGGACCCATTAAATAGTTTGGGGACATTAAGGGGTCAGTATATATCCAGTGAGGGGCATTATTCTGTGTATAGGGGAGATGTACAGGGGGAGACTTGGGACATTATTAAATGTAAAGTGGACACTTATTGTTATAGGGGAACTCGGGTTACTGTGACTGTCAAAGGGGCACACAGGGCATTATTACAGTCTAGGGGACAAAATGTGGTCACTGTTTTCCTGGGCACTTGCACCCGGCATTACTATATTCTAGAGGGGTGCTTTAAAATTTAGAGGTCACACAGAACCACACAGCAGGTGCAGTAATAGGGACACATACGGCAGCAGCAGCAGCTCAGTATTGGGGTATCACGTGCAGTAATAGGGACACATACGGCAGCAGCGGCTCAATATTGGGGTATCAGCAGGATGAGGAGTTTGTGCAGGTTGAGAATAGTCCAATTGGTGACCAAGACAGTGCTAAAAATATGAGAAGTGAAATGTGTCTTTGTTGTAATCTCTGCAGTCGAGTCCTGGCTGGAGAAGTCGTCATGTCGGTCTGGGCCAGATGGAAAAGAAATGAAAAGTGAACAATTCCATTAGAAAGAACATCAGCGGTAAGTCATTATCTGTCATTATCTGTACCTGTGCTGTAATCTATTATATGCTCTGTAGGACTGGTATTATTTACCACAGACCATATGGCGGTAATATCAATATTGGTCTTTTTATATATAGATTATTTTTGGCAACAGCGCGGTCATTTGCTGAGTTTCTCTGATTAGGGCCCACTCAGAAGTTTCGCCCCCACTAAACCAAAACCCTAGCTACGCCTCTGGCTCTCTCTCTAGTCTTTCTTTCTCTCTCTAGTCTTTCTCGCTCTCTGTTCTTTCTTTCTCGCTCTCTGTTCTTTTTTCTCTCTGTTTGTTCTTTCTCTCTCGCTGCTCTTTCTTTTCCTCAGTACCAGCCACTGTGCCCTCATTACCAGTCAGTGTGATCAGCAGTGCTAAATGGGTACGCTTGGGGCCAGGATATGGGTGTGATTAGCTGTTAAATGGGTGTGGTCGGGGCGTGGCCTAAAATTTGCAGCGACGCCCTACGCACGCCGCAGCCTTTAACCCTCTTTCCTGTCTTCAAAATTTGGGAGGTATGCTGTATGACCTCACTACAACTTCTGGCCATGCTCCTGATGAGCGCGACGGATGGTCTCCTGAGGGATCTCCTCCCACACCTGGACTAAAGCATCCACCAACTCCTGGACAGTCTGTGGTGCAACGTGGCATGGCCTAAAATTTGCTGCAGCAGGCATAGCGTGCCACAGCCTTTGTCCCTCTTTCCCTTCTTCAAAGGTTGGGAAGTATGATGGTGGGCCCCAAGAATATTTTTTTCTCTGGTGGGCCCAAGGTACTCCAGTCCGACGCTGCTGGCAAGGTCCATGGATATTGGCTCCTTAACAGCCTTAAATACCATGCCTCAGCAGCAGGGGCGTACATAGAAATCATGGGGCCCCATAGCAAAAGTCTGAATGGGCCCCCCCCCAAAAAAAAAAACCCAGAGCCATTGTAAATGTAAAGTGCCAGCACAGTGAGGGGACACATTAAACAAAAAAATGTATATATATATATACATGTCATTGTGACATATATATATACATATATTTATAGTTTATACACTTCTACATAGTAAAATATCCTCTGATTCAATTGCCGGGTAAAGCCGGCTTCTGTGAAAAGACAGAAGCACCCGACATGAAATGACACTTGGTGTACATAGGGTTAACCATGTCTTTTCATGTCCTTTGCAATCTGATTTGCACAAACAATTACATCAGTCTATGTGTGCAAAATTTCACACCTGTAGGGGTTAATTAAAGGTGTAAATTCGTTGTAAAAAAAACGGACTTTTTTGCTACGAATATATGAGGTGTAAAATTGTTTAAAAAAAATGCGTGGGCTCCCGCCCTATTTTCGCAACCAGACAGACAAAGCCAGCGAATGGGGGCAGATAATAATAGCCCAGAGAGGGACCATTATTTTTGGCCCCCCCTGGCTACTAACATCTGCCCCCAGACACCCCAGAAAAGACAAATCTATAATTAGATTCGCCCTTTCTGGCACTTTGCCCGTCTATTCCCATTGCCCTGTAGCGGTGGCGAATGGGTTAATATGGGGTTAAAGCCACATTGCAATTGAAAGGTGACCTTAAGCCAGGTTAATAATTGAGAGCTGTCAATTAGACAACTATCAATTATTAATCCTATTGCATGAAATAAAAATAAAACACACACACTTTAATTAAAAATCATTTTAATGAAATAAAGACACATGTTTTTAACCATCTTTTATTTTACTGCAAAAACCATTTCCTGTAATAAAAATAAAATAAAAAAGCAAAATTATTCTTACCTATCCCATGCACAGTCAGGTCCCACGGTGTAATCCTTCAGAAAGGGTTAATGTTTACTGCAGGGACCGCAGCTAATGCTGCAGCCTCACAGTAAACCCCCAAATGAATGAGTTCCTCTCCTGGCTGACAGGAGAGGAAGTGGAAAGCTTAATTGATTGCTTTCCACTTTCACTTTAGGTCAGCCAGGGACACAATCAGTGACGTCAGAGGGAACTGATTAACAAAAATAGGGGTTCCCTTCGAATAAAAAATGGCGTGGGGTCCCCCCTATTTTTGTTAACCAGCCTGATGAAGCAGACCGCTGAGGCCTGGATTTCCAGGCTGGTAAGGATCCAATATCCATGGACCTTGCAAGCCTGATAATACCAGGCCACAGCAGTCTGCATATCTTGGCTGATTAACAAAAATAGGGATCCCCTCGAAAAAAAAAACGGCGTAGGGGTCCCCCTATTTTTGTTAACCAGCCAAGTAAAATGCAGACTGCTGCGGCCTGGTATTAAAAGACTGTCAAGGCCCATGGATTTTGGCCCTCAACAGCCTGATAATACCAGGCTACAGCAGCCCCACATTTGGCGCATCAAAAGATGTGCCAATTGTGGCACTTTACCCGGCTCTTCCCACTGCCCTGTAGCGGTGGCAAGTGGGGTAATAAGGGGTTAATGTCACCGTTGATTGCACGGTGACAATAAGCCCGGTTAATAATGGAGAGGTGTCAATAAGACACCGATCCATTATTAATCCCAAAGTTATTAAATGTATAAAAAAAAGACAAAGCAAGAAAAAAGCCTTTTAATGAAATAAAAGAGACAACACAGTTTTCATTAAATTTATTATACAGTCATTCCTGCGACGCCATCGATCTCCTGTAAAAAAAGAAAAAAAACAAACCAACAGTATACCACCAGTCCGACGCAGTCCATAGTAACGACTGTCCCACGGCGATCCAGCTCTGCTACATCGCAATGACAGGCAGAGCCTGTCATCGCAACGCAGCACAGCTGATTACCTGCTTCCCGGCGGTGACGACATCGGACTGACTGCTTTACGGCCGCGATTACCCAGCAGTCACTGCAGTTATCGCGAGAAACTGCATGTGACCGCCGGGGAAAGATGATGGCGGCCATGAAGCAGTCCAGCCCGTGACCGCCGGAGATCTTCTGCCAGGTAAGTGCCGCTGACTCCTGACAGACCCGACCGACGGACACTGACAGTGACAGTGACAATCCCGATTCCGGTATCCGATAAGACGAAAATATCGGAACTAATTATCGAAAGGCCGATAGAGCTAATATCGGCCGATACCCGATACTCGCTCAACACTAATTATAAGGCACAGAGGAATCACGGAGGACATTGGTGCCGTCAGCAAGTACTTCCTCAGCATCTTCCCAAACTTTGCACTCCTTGTGAGAGTACCCCGTGCCTCAAGGCCTGTGCGGCGGGAGGGTCTGAGAAAACTCTCCCAGAACTTTGACAGTGTTCCCCTGTCTCTGCTGGATTGAAGTTGTGTCTCTCTCGCCTGTACTCCTTGATTGTCCAATGAACTGTGACCTCGGCACGCTATGGGACAGTTGCCGTTGTCACCGCTCGCTCAGGACCCCGGCACCTGAGATATTTACCTGTCCTCTCTGCATCGCTGCACGCTGCGTCCTCGTCTGACTCCTCTGGCTGTGAATGATCTGGCAGGGGGCGCGGCGCACACTAACAACGTCATCGCGCCCTCTGCCTGATCATTCACAGCCAGAGGAGTCAGACGAGGACACAGCGTACAGCGGTGGAACGGGACAGGTAAATATCGCTATACTCACCCCTCCGCCGGCGCGGTCTCTGCAGCCTCTCCTCTTCTCCCGGTGCTCTCTGCAGCGCTTCATTCTTACAGCGGTCACATGGTACTGCTCATTAAAGTCATGAACATGTGCATATTCATGACTTTAATGAGCGGTGCCATGTGACCGCTGCAGGAAGGAGCCGGAGATCGTGGGAGAAGCAGGGGGGCTGCAGAGACCGACGGAGGGGTGAGTATGATCCGACACCCCCGCTCCCCCTCCCCCGCCGACCCCGTATATGACCCGCGTATAAGTCGAGAGGGGACTTTCAGCCCTAAAAAATTGACAGAAAATCTCGGCTTATACACGAGTATATACGGTAATCAGATAAAGCAGTAGCAAGGGCTACGATATCCGCCATAGATGAACATAGGCAACAGTACTCCTTTTATATTTCCCTTCGATGACTCTATATCCGGTTCATATAATCAAGAGGCACAATACAACGTTATGCACTCCACACTGCGCCTACGTATGATGAAGTACAGGAGCTTACATGCACTGTGGAACGCATCATGTAGAGAATCCTCCACTTCCGGGATGACATCATACTTCCGCGCACGCGCTGAAAGACGAGAGGGTATTGTGGCATAGGTTGTGAGCCCAGTGGAACGCTTAGCATTACACAATGCGCATTCGCATGTGCATTATTCCACACACTTATCTCAGGTAGAATGAACAGTATATAAGCCACTATACTTACAGAATAAGGTAATATATCTGCAATCCAATTAATAGGTGAATTAGAGTGTTTGTGCATACATAATCTCAAATGAGCACCATAAACCATAGTTGTATTTTTTGATGTGTGTGCATACTGTATAATACTGTATAATAAGCAATGCAATATACTACCATAGGTGATCCTAAGTACCCCCAATGCATCGACTTTGTGTGTACTTTCATGAATTCAAAGATTCTGGGAAATTTTAATGATTTCAAATTAGATTTTAGAAAGAATTCAAAAAAACTTCCAATATTGCATCAGGCAAAACTGCTCACATGACCTCAGACATGGCCTATCGGCTCCCCATTATGTCATGTAGATATTACATTACATGCAAGACCAAAATCAAAAACTGAGCTGGATCAACGTAGTTTCTTGTACTTTGTACAAACAGCTAGAATTTTTGAGCTAGACATTTCAATCTACATAGCTTCGATGGGCAGATAGGACACTTAATAATCTGCTTCGAGGTTTCGAATGGAACCTATTAAGGGAAGCTGTCCCATTTGGGGTTATTGTTTTCCAACCAAGTAACTTGAAAGCATTGCAAAGATTTCTTGGCTTTGCAAATTTTATTGGAAGTTCATTAAGAACTTTTTGGTAATAGCCAAGCCTTTACTTGACATGACCAAGAAGGGAACTGATTTTCTTCTGGTCAGCCTATTGGTAAATGTTTTTTTTCTGTTTTCAAGACAGCTTTCTCTAAGGCCTCTTTCACACATCTGGCGGGCCGCCTTGCGGCGCCCGCGGCATTTTGCCGCAGCGCCGCATCCGGCATCCAGTTTGAAAACCGGGAGCGCCGCATCGGGTTTTTCGCCGCATCCGGTTTAACGAATGCGGTAAAAAACCGCATCCGTCTCATCCAGTGTATCCGGTTTGGCAGCCGTTGACGCCGCAATGCGCTGGATCCGGTTTTGAAGAACCCCATTTTTGGGGTTCCAAACATGATTGCTACTGTAATCCTATATATACACTGCTCCTCATCCCATCTTTGACAGGTTGTAGGAGCAAGTGCAGGTTGAGAGAAGAGCAAGTACAAGTGATTGCGAACATGGATGTCAATTATCGGCAAATATCTTCAGGAATCTTGTTGATTTTACTGCGGAGATGAATCGATTGAGGTTTATCGTTCTGAGAAGGACAAAAGTTTGAGGAGCAGCGCATTAGGCGTCAGCGTCTGCGAAGACGACGACGTATGTGGATCCACCCCATCATGGCACAGAGATTAACTCGTGGTGACATTCCACACTGAACATGGAGCTGCGACAAGATCCAGAGAAGTTCTTTGCCTATCGCGGAGAACAAAGAACACTTTGACGGATTTGCTGGAGCGGTTTGGCGACCAAATTAAAAAGTCGGACACCTACTGTCGGTTCTCGATATCTCCGGCGGAGCGTCTCATGGGACTATAAGGAAGCTATATGTATTGATCTTTTTTCTTCACACACTTGCAATTTTATAATTAATTTAACATCACAGGGCAACTAGGAAACCAATCATAGCCAAAATTTAGTTATAAAACAGTGTTTCTCATAGAGTTATTATTTTTGGTATCTCCAATAGTTTCTAGCTGAGTCTGGTATGTAATGCTGTGTTTTCAGAAATAATTTGTATTTTCTATTTTGTTTTCAATTTCGGCAACTGGCGAAACGCTGTCATCGCTCCTTTTTCAGTATCGGCTGGAATCTCCACACATCCGGATAATAAAGTACACTTGTTGGGCTCTGTGGGATAGTTTGGTTTGGAGAATTATTCCAGAGCCAACAACAGAGCGATGGCTTCAAATAGCGGACCAGTTTTTTATGCATCTGCCAGTTCCCCAATGCCTGGGCGCCGTTGAAGAAAGCACATCCGCAATTCAAAAGCCTAAAGGAACCGGATCTGAATTTTTCAACTATAAAAAATATTTTCTCTGTCATCCTGATGGCTATTGCAGATCCGAATACAAGATTATCGCGGTGGACATTGGGTCTATTGACGGTCTAATGACTCCCAAGTCTTTAAACATCTGCTATGGGCCTAAACGGTATGGAACATTTTTCAGTTTCCCCCCCCTAGGCCACTGCCTCAAACCTCAGGCCCACCGATGCCATTCGTGTGTGTAGGTGAGCTGTCGGAACACCTCTTGAAGCCGTACGCCAGCAAGCATTGACACATACAAAGCGATATTTAACTACCCCCTCACAAGAGCCAGACGGATGGTGGAGTGTGCCTTGGCATTATGACAGCAAAATGACGTGTCCTTTTGACTGCAATTAACTTGAAGACCGAGACTGTTGATGATGTAGTGAAAGCGTGTGTGGTCCTCCATAATTTTGTCCTAACCAAGGAACCAATTTCTTTGGAGGACCACAATCAAGAAACAACTTTGCACGACTACAGCAACTTACCACTTGCAAGTACAGTCGCGGTTTCAAGAATGAGGACCAGTTTGCTCAATACTTGTGTCACCGGGAAGGTAGATTTTGACTGCAGGATGACAGAGTGTGATAAATGTATTGTTTCTTTTCAAAATTTTTATTTACCCACAATAAAACCTTTAATAGTTTACTTGTCTACCTTCTTGGTGTTTTTCTACTGTAACCTTTTTGCCATGTTGGTCCATGGCTGTTTGGCAAAAGTATTTCAAATTTTCTCTAAAAAAAGTGTAAATTGTAGGCCATGGTTCCCCAAATCCAGTCCTCACGGCCCACCAACAGTATTGTTCTCATGATTTTCCTTTGTAATGCTCAGGTGATAATTGCCTCACCTTGCAAATACAAA
>JARQOD010000007.1:169936479-169981656 GCA_033576555.1 Oophaga sylvatica | reverse complement strand
ACATCACATAGAAGCTGGGACTGCTGTATATACATCACATAGGAGACATTGTGACTGCTGTCTATACATCACATATGAGATGCTGAGACTGCTGAATATACATCACTTAGGAGACGCAGGCACTGCTGTATATACATCACATAGGAGACACAGGGACTGCTGTAAATACATCACACAGGAGATGCTGGGACTGCTGAATATACATCACATTGGAAATGCATGGACTGCTGTATATACATTACGCAGGAGATGCTAGGACTGCTAAATATACATCACAGGAGAAGCTGGGACTGCTGTATATACATCACATAGGAGACGCTGGGACTGCTGTACATACATAACATAGGAAATATTGACACTGCTGTATATGCATCACAGGAGACTCTGGGGTCATAAAAATTACAGGAGGGGCTGGGGGCATAGACATCACAGCAGATGATGGGACATATTCATCAGACATCACTGAGGAGCGATATACATCACTAGAAAGTACAGACAGCACTGGGGGGTATATATGTCCCTGGGGGAATATACATCACTTGTGGGGTCACAAACATCACTGGGGGCTATATACAGCACTAGGGGCTATATACATCACATGTGGGGGATTTACAGTACTCGGGGGGATATACAGCACTTCTGGTGCAAATGCAGCACTGGGAATATACATATCACTTGGGGCACACACAGCCCTGGGGGGATAAACAGCACTGGGGGGAACAAGCATCACCGGGGAGGTACATATATCACTGGGTGGGGCTCATAGATTACCAGGGGGACACAGAGATTACCGGGGGTGGCATGAAGATCACGCGGGGCACAGAGATCACAGGAGGAGCACAAAAATCACAAGGGGGCACATAGCTGGGGCACAGAGATCACCGGGGGGTGGCACGAAGATCACAGGAGGGGCACAGAAATCACAGGAGGTACATAGCTGGAGTGCACAGAGATCAAGGAGGGGCACATAGCTGAAGGGGACAGATCACAGGGGGCACAGAGATCACATAGGAGCACAAATATCACAGGGGGGTACATAGCATTGGGGCACAGGGATCACAGAGGGCACATAGCTCATAGGGGGCAGAAAGCTTGGAGCCACAGAGATCACAGGGGTGTATATAGCTGTGGGCAGAGAGATCACAGGGGGGAACAGAGATCACAGGTGGGCACATAGCTGGGGCACAAAAATCACAGGTGGCACATAGCTGGGGGGCACAGGAATCACAGGGGGACATATAGCTATGGGGCACAGAGATCACAGGTGGGGGCACAAAGCTGGGGCCACAGAAATCACAGGGGGGCACAGAGATCATATGGGGGCACATAGCTGGGAGGCACAGAGATCACAGGAATCGTATAGTTGGGGGGCACAGAGATTATATTGGGGCACATAGCTGAGAGCACAGAGATCACAGGAGGGGCACATAGCTGAGGGGCACAGATCACCAGCTTAAAGTCACAGAAATCACCAGGCACCGAAATCACCAGCAGACAGGCACTGAGCTGCCAGCACAGAGATCGCTCTGGACTCTCTGGCAGCAGCTCCTCTTCAGGGACAGGAGGAAGGAGGAGCATTGGGCACTAACTCTGCCCACCCCGGCGCTAACCCCCCCACCTCGATGACATCATCATTCATGTGCAGGCAGTGTTCTGTAATGAACGCTGCGTGCACTTGGGGGTTAAAGGGCCGGCAGCTGGCAGGATGCAGCTGCCGCCCAAGCATTGTGGACTCCGAGGACCTGCCCATGGGCCACATGTGGCCCGCACGCCTTAAGTTCCCCACCCCTGTTTTAAAGGTCAGGTGGCCCACTTTGTATTACAATCCGGGCTTGCTGGGTATGTCAATAAGAATAACTTCATGACCCAATGTCAACATATTTTTATAAGGTTTTGGTCCTGTCAAATTAATCTGATCAGCTTCTTGGCGGACGGAAGTTCCAAACTGTCCAAGGAAACGCAGTGGATGCTGTCTATATGGACTTTTTAAAGGCATTTGATATGGTGCCACACAAAGTTTGGTATATAATGTGAGAAAAAGGAGACTAGGGGAAAATATGTGTAACTGGGTTAACAGAGACAAAGGGTGGTTATTAATGGAACATACTCATATTGGGTCACAGTAAACAGTGGAGGGGTAAGTATTGGGCCTTCTTTTTATGATCTTGTAGGGGCACACAGAGTGGAATTTCAATATTTACAGATGATACTACACTCTCTAGGGTTATCAACACAGCAGAATACATTAGTATTACAGAAGGATTTATGTTAACTGAAGGCTTGGGCTGAGAAATTGAAATGGAATGTTGATAACTATAAGTTTATGCAGCTGGGCAGAGTAAATAAAATGATTAAGTACTAAATTATAAAATACTGTGTGTGAGGGATGGCACCAGCGAGATCAGACAGAATACCACCAGTGCCACCACATGCTATGAACCCGCACCTCGCCAGCTCGCCTGTCGTCACTATTACGACAGACAGATCAAATAATGTGGTCTACCCACTTTTACCAGCGTGACGTTCCACAACCCATGGGGAAACATAAGGTCAGCTTTATACAGTTTTACACAGACAACCCCTGTCACCATGGGCCCAGGAGGGCACAGGGAGTAAGAGGATGTTGCCCACTGTCACGGGGAGCAATGGGAAAACAGGAGATGAGGAACCTTGGCCCCTGAACTGCCCCTCAGACTAGGGGGATCCCTGTCTTTCCTTAACTTGGGGGTACTGTGGCGCCCCTGAGGGTTCAGTCGCCACAGAGGTATTGCACCTCAGCCAGAGGTGTTGTACCCCACTCTCAGGTAAGGAGGGAGCACCACCCAGGACTCTAACACCTGCACCCAACACAGACTATAGCAGCCGGGCACCCTGGACGTATCCTAAGGGAGGATGGTCTCATCCCAGGCTGGGTAGGAAAGGATGTTGGGGAGTGGGTGAAGAAAGTAGAAGGAGGGGAGTGAAGCTTAGAGAGCGGGAACGAGTCTGAAGAGTCAGAGAGTGTGAGGGGAGCTCAAGCTGAGAGGAGCTTGTCCCCAGACAAAGTTAGAATTAAGCACGAGGAGAAAGAAGCTTCCGCAAGGATAGAAGGGTGGTTCTAGGGGCACGGATAGTGAGTAGTCCATCCATGGGGCCCGATCCAATAGTGGAGGGACCAGGTCGCAGTGGAGGTAAAGGCCCCCAAGCCTACTGGAAAACTGCAAGACTCAGCTAGCCAGCCAGAGGCAGTGGCACCTGTAGGTGCTTCAGCTACAGCCACAGTTATCTTTGCTGAAAAGGCAGCCATATAGGAGCAAGGGGGTGCAGAGAGGACGTCACCCGACAGGGTCCGCGGCTGCTGGCTCAGGACACTAACTGTGAGGTTTTGGACAGAAAGGTGGAAAGTCAGCACAGTGAGACAGCCAAGAAAGGAACATATCGAAGGGAGTCCTGGAAAGGTGTATCCTAATCTAACTGGGAGTTTGCTGCTACATCCCTTGCCAAATACTACATCATTACCATCCACCTTATATTACATCTGCCCTGGGACTTAGCTCCACTTGTCAGGAGCTTTACCAACTCTGCTGCAACACCAACTGTCCCAGAGGACTGGATCTGCAGTGTCGGCTAACACCTTTTATTGCCGAGTACCACAGGTGGCACCACAAACTCTTTACTATAAACTTTATTCCCTTGTAAATACCCCTTTTATTGGACGCCCAGGGCCATGGACCGGGTCACTGCTGCCGTGACACTGCCCCTTTAAGAAACGGCCGGGTACCGAGTATTCTCACTGCCATGGTGGGCGCTCCAGTACCCTTGATGGTAGGGAGGCCCAAGTCACCAACCTGTCCCTATCTCCTGATTAGCCCTGAGCTAAACCCCCAACCCCCACCCTAGGAGGTGAACAGTAGTGGAAACCACAGGTAAAGAGTGACAGGGAATAAAGTAAACTGCACCACAAAGTAAATTAACAGGATGACAAAATATGTGTGTGAGGGGAACAAAATACCAATAGGGAAATGTACAAACAACAAAGTATACTTCACCAAACTCCTAAATAAAGACTTAAGAGGGGGCGTGGCAATGTAAGCACTGAGAGGTTGCATCTGAGAGGAGCTCTAGCCATCCGTACATTATCCTGCATCATGCTGAATACAAAGTATCCAAAGCACACCACTCACAAAGAGATATGTCAAAATGATAACAAATTTATTGAAATTACAATTAACATACAAAGTTACACATTAAATAAATATACAGAGGAAAGGAGTAAACCCTAGTAAAGTGCACAGTGAGTGACAGGGGAAATCAATGCAGGCATATGACATATGTGACATATAAATACAGGAGCCAACATATCAAATAGCATAGAAAATATATAATAAACATCTTAAAGAGCCTAGTGCAGCTACAGGAAATGTCAGCAAGAAAATCTAAAAATGACACATACCCATGATATGTAGGCCTGTCCACACTGTCACCAAAAACCCCGACGCGTGTTTTGAGTTGCAGTTTTCTCAAGGGGGAATGTGCACAAGATCTTGATGAAGACTGCTAAGTCGAAACGCTTTATCTGTATTTGAAGTGTTTTTTACTATGCTCGGCAATCCTGTGTTATTCATGTTTTAACAAAATGGATTAAAGGTTATTTTTTAGACTGTGATTCTCTCGCTGTTTTTTTTTCCTATGGTAACGGATAGGTACGCAAGGACATGCATACGATTGCATTTGCGTACGAATGCGTATTTATGAGAATTTCCATGAAACACGCCTATTGGGCGTGCCTTGTGTCAAGGAAATTCTCCTGGAAAAGCATGTTCCTATTGAACACATGTGCATAAAAAGCGCAAACATATGCAAAAATGCATGCAAAAACAGCATTTTTTTGCCATAAGGCGTAAGCTGATGCAGATAAAAACCGCTGCGTTAGCATGCGTTTGCGGATGATATGCTGCGGACTCAACTGCAAATGTGAAACTAGCCTAAGAGGGATCTTGCAGTGAGGAGATTCTCTCACCCTCCTCCGAGATTAGTTCACAGCAGTGGAAAGCTTTGATTCTCAGCAGGCACAGAGATAAGCTGCATTAAGGGCCCCGTCACACATAGTGACACACCAGCGATCACGACAACGGATTGCTGGTGTGTCGCTACATGATCGCTGGTGAGCTGCCAAACAGGCAGCGATCAGGACAGCGACACAGCGGGTAACATCGCTTAGTTACCCGCAGCGTACGTTGGATACCAGCCTGCTGGTGCAGGGAGCTGGTAACCAAGGTACACATCGGGTTTCCCCCCCCGCACCTCAAGAGAACAATATACCCCAACAGCTAAAAATACAGAGCAGTGCGGATTTCAAGTAAGCGAGAATGAGGGGAGTGAAAATCAAGAGGATATGAATCTGAAGCAAGTAACTGAACAGCTTCTATAAGATATCTGTTGTGAATATGCTGGAGGCGGCTTCTGAGCTGGGGCTCCCTCCGGTGTTTGCTGAGGGTAATGAACTGATTACTGAATGGCCTTCAGCTGGCGCTGAATGGTAAGATATAAGTGGCCTGAGTTCCCAGCAGCCTTGCCGGTAATCAATTGTTCCTTCTGGTCTTGCTTGAAGCACTGCTAGTTTCCTACTCTCCTTCAGATAAGTGTTTGCTGTTTATTTTTCCTCTGTTTGATTTTCTCTGCTGGTTTGCTGCTTGCAGTGGACTGCAGCCTGTCCCCTTTTGGGGGTCTGGCGCTGCAATTGTGCTCCGTTTGTGTCTGCACTTTTGCTTTGCTCCTTTGTTACTTTTTATTTGCTGAATAGAGTTTTGTTACACCAGAGATCTAATTTAGGTGGATGAGATCGTGTGATCTCAGGTTTTTTGGCAATCAGAAGTGTTGGTATTTTTGTTAGGGTTTTGTTGGATTGCAGTCAGAATTCTTCCCTGTACTTTTATGTCTAGACAGATTGGGCCCCAGCGTTTGCTCATTCTATTTTCTGTCTGTGTCCGTGCTTTCTACTTGTCTAACCGCCATTACATGTTTGGGGGCTTCCTATTTTCTTTGGGGATCTGCTCCGGGGCAGATAGCTTTCATCTTTATGTAGTTATCTCTCAGGCTGTGACGAGGCGTCTAAGATCACCGTAGGAATGCTCCACGGCTACTTCTAGTTGTGTGGTTAGTTCAGGTTACAATCCAATAGGTTCCAGCCTCTCTGGTGTATTACCGCTTTTGTGTCAAGTATAGTGTACAGTTCCTATAGCGTCTTGTGCTTGGGTGCGAGGAAAACACAGGAGACATAGGTTGAAATGAAATGACTTGTATTACTTCATACAAGCATGCTGAAAAGTTCACACAGTTTGCAGGAACAGAGTCAGGAGACACAGCAGGCCAGAGTAATTTCAAGCACTACAATAAATCTCCAAAGCAGGTTCAGGATCTCTTCTCTGTACCGTAATTCCTCTGCAAACATGGATTCACCAAACAGCAGGTTTCCAGAGTCCAAAAGTGTTCAAAGGTTCCTCAGTAGGGAATAGCTGGAGTACAAGTTCAAGGTTTCCAGGAGTCAGGTCACAGACTGACTGAGGCTTGATTCAGGAGCACTGATTGTTCAGCTGAGGCTGCTTAAGAAGCAAGAGGGAAGAATCAGGGCGGGAACATGAAAACTGGAACTCCATATTAACTGAGGGCAAGAGCTGCAGAAAGACAGAAAGCAAAATGGCCGACGGAAAACTGAGTTTCAAGGAACATGTCAACAGAGACAAAGAACCTTACATTACTCCCCCCTTAGGGACAACCTCCGGATGACCTCAGACCAGGCTTGTCAGGGTACCTCTGATGAAACTGGCGGAGCAGGCGAGGAGCATTTACATTGTTGACTGGTTCCCATGAGTTGTCCTCCACTGGGTAGCCCTGCCATTTAATCAAATATTGCAACTGATTTCTGTACAACCTGGAATCTAGAATCCTTTCCACCATAAATTCTTCCTGACCATCGACCAGCACTGGGTCAGGGCAAGGAGAAGAACGTCCAGGAAACGTATTGGGTGTTGCAGCCTTTAGTAGGGATACATGAAAGACAGGGTGGATTCTCATAGTTCTGGGCAGTTGAAGACGACAATCAACAGCACTTATAATCTTACTGATCTTATAAGGTCCAATGTACTTATGTCCCAATTTAGACGATGGAATCTTTAATTTAAGATTTCTGGTTGACAGCCAGACCAAATCTCCTACCTTGAAAGCTGGTGCAGGTTTACGAAATTTATCTGCTGCTTTCTTGTACCTTTCCTGAGCCAATTCTAGATTTTCCTTTAGAAGATCCATATTCTTTTGTAAAGAAGTGATTCTTTCAGCCACTGCCGGCAAGGGCGTATCTATGGGAAATCGAGGAAGAATGTTAGGATGATAACCTAGATTGGAGTAAAACCGTCACAGGCCACAAAAAAAGATTTAAAAACAATGAAACACTACATCAACATTATGATAGTAAAAACATGAACATTTCAGATAGTAGCAGGACAAGCAACCACATCACAGGCCCCAAAAAATTAAAAAAAAAAAAAAAACCATTATGATACACAAATACATCCACATTTCATATTGTCGCAGGGAGACCAAGCACATCACTGAAAATAAACAGTACCAGTAGATCTACATTATCAACATTCACAACAGTAGCAGGGGATACACAATAAGTTACCAAACATACGTATTTTAAACACTACCAGCGGGGACCCACCCCATCAGCGGAAATTAAATTTACTACAGTACCAGGGGAACCAATCACCATCACATAAAATACATTAATTTTAAAATGTACCAGGGTGCAAAAAAAAACCAGTAGCTCACACAGCATTGGTGACATATGCATTGTAAATTTTGGCTTTGGGAGGGGGGGGCATATTTACCGTCTGTTTTCCTGACGCTCCATGGTGCGGATCCTGGCTGCGTCCGGTGGCTGCGTCCGGTGGCTGCTCCGCGCTCTCTTGGCTGCTTCTCTTGGCTGCTTCTGACTCTGGGTGTGGCTCATGTGGATGTGTCTGATGTCCCACAAAATGCTTTTTTTATATGTTTGCTGAGGGGTGGTATCTGTCTGGTATCTGTTTGCTGTGGGCTGGTATCTCAATTAAGAAACCGGATGCGGCTACCGGATGCGGCGTTCATACACTTTCATTTTAAAAAATGCCAGAAGCGCCGCATGCGGCGCTTCCGGCTTTTTCGCCGCAGACAAAAAACGTGACATGCAACGATTTTTCCAGACGCCGCACGGCGACCAGACACCGCATCCGGCACAAACCGGACGCGCCGCAGGGACATGCGGCGCAATGCGGCACTAATGAAAGTCAATGGAAAAAAATCCGCAAGCGGGGCATCAGGTTTTATGATGCGGTGCTGCGGCAAAATGCCGCGGGCGCAAGCAAGGCGCCCGCCGGATGTGTGAAAGAGGCCTAAGGCTCCTGCTCACAGCCAACCAGAGGTTGATCTGCCTTTCTTTGTGAAGGTATTTGCTTCAGCTATTAGGATGGGAGCTGTTCTTTCAGAAAAAAGTGGGTATCTTCATCTTTGTGCTTTTCTATCCGATAAGTTCTTTAAAGCTGAGTTTAATTATGACATAGGTGACTGAGAGCTTCTGACAGTTAAGAGAGCCTTAGAGGAATGAAGACATTGGTTGAAGGGGCAAAACATGAGATGACTGTCTTCACTGATCATAAAAACCCTTTGTATATTGATGCTGCAAAGTGCATAAACACCAAACAGGCTTGGTGGCCCTTTTTTTGCTCAGTTTGATTTGGTAGTTACTTATATCTACGGATCTAAGATTGTCAAAGCTGATACTTTGTCCAGTAGCTTTCCCCCAGAGTTGAGGGATGAAGATTATTAGTGAAGGAGTGGTGGTTGGTGCTCTGAGGGTAGGTCTCAGGAAGAATATTCAGGATGCTCAGGACAGTGCATAGAACGGTTTACCTATGACTAAACTTTATGCAACACTCTGTTTACTCAAAAATCTTCTTAATGAAGTACATGACTCATTTTTAGCTGGGCATTTCTAGGTCCTCTTGGTGTCAGAATGATTACAGGGATATGAAAGAGTATATCCATAAATGCAGGGCTAAAACCTTTCATAAAGCTCCAGTGGGTTATCTCTTGCCTAGCGATGTTCTGTCCCAGCCCTGGACTCATTTGTCCATGAACTTTAGTACCGATTTGCATAACTGACAGCAATACTGTTGTGTCGGTGGTGGTAGACAGTTTTAGTAAAACAGTTCATTTGGTCCCACTTCAAAAGTTGCAACTGCTACAAATGTATCAACTTTATTTATTTCAAATTGTGAAATTGCATGGTGTTTCCAAAAACATAATTTCAGGTAGAGTAGTGAAATTTCTAACTAGCTTTTGGCATAGTTTTTGCTCCAGATTGGGTATCATGCTGTCTTTTTGCTCATTTTATCATTCTGAGACTAAAGGGTATGCCACACTAAACGGGATCGCAAACAAGATCGCAAACGAGATCACTAAAACGTCACTATTTTCCGATCTCGTTAGCGACTTAGCTGTGTGTGGCATGTAGCAACTATGTGGCCCCTGCTGTGATCTCGTTGATCGTTCACTAGAGTTCTGGACCGTTTTTTGATCGTTGGCGTCCCGCTGGTGAGCCTATATCGCTGTTTGGCACCTTTTGCGAACGACCTCGTTTGTGACGCATATGGGTTTAGCATCACGGAATGGATCGCAATATCTATAAGTTCTCTTTTGCGTCACAGAGAGGATCGCAGCAGTTGCAAAGCAGGCTAGCAGGACGCAGAGAGCAGGAGCGATGCTGGAAATTCCTATGAATCAGAAGCGCTCAGTACATGCTAATGACATCCTAACGACCGCCAAAGTCGTTAAAGAGATCGCTGACCGCTGATGTGTCGTTTATGAGATCTCCTGTTTGGCAGCTACTAGCGACCTAAAAGAGATCTCACAAACGATCTCATTAGCTTGCGTCGTTATTGAGATCGCTAACGAGATCACTAAGTGTGGCAGTACCTTAACTGGCAAACTAAAAAGATGAACCAAGAGTTAGAGAAGTAATTTAGATGTTTTTGTTTCTACTAATAAGGAAGACTCCGTGGAGTTTCTGCCTCTTGCCGAGTTTACTCAGAATAAACGTAACTGTACGGCTACAGGGCCCTCGCCTTATTTTGCTGCTGGGGTTTTCAATCAGTGTTTGGGAACTCTTCAGGATTCCAGTCCCCTGTCTGAGATGAGGATAGATTTTTTTTCCCATTTAATAAAAGTCTGGAAGGAAATTGAAATGGCCTTTTGATAGCTAGTGACCTGGTTAAAAGAGGTGCTAAACACAGACTTAGGAAGTCTCTTGTTTTTGGGGTGAGGGATTGTATGTGGTTGTCCTAAAAATATTTTCTCTTAAAGGCCAAGTCCTGGAAGTTTGCCCCTAAATTTGTAGGACCTTATGAATTTATTAATTTTTTTAATTCCTGTGACAGTTAAGCTGCAACTTCCTATTGTCTGGAAGATCGATAATTCTTTCCTTTCTTCGATTTAATAAAGGTTTGAGGGGACACATGGTCCTCAGGACATATTTGAGATGTATTTGGAGAAGTATCGAGAGTATGAGGGTGAGAGAGCTATCGCTGTTAGGCGTGTCATGCGCCACCTGCAGTATCTAGTCAAGTGGAAAGTTTATAGCACTGAAGATAATTCCTGGATTGACTTGGAGGATCTCAATCTGATCGCCTGGTGAGAGCGTTTTATTGGCGACATTGGACATTGGGGGTTTCTTAGGTTCCGGGGCTCCTCATAGAATGGTGGGAAACGTCATGGCTCACTTTAAGCTTTAAGCATTTGATCAAGCAACCTCTTGTTTTGTGCTCGGTTATTCTGCCTGTTGAGCTACATCTCTTTTCCTTTCCTGTACAAATGCTGATTGTTCATTTGTCCTTATTCTCCCTTTTTGGTTTGCTCATTTTCAGGTGCTTTCTTTTTTCTCATTTTGGTTTTCCCTATCACGTTCTGGGTGAGGCTTTATTTAGCATCCCTTCTCTGCACTTCCTTGCTGGGGTATGTACATTTAGGAGTTCCAGCTCTTATCTTAGGGATTTACCGTATATACTCGTGAATAAGCCAAGTTTTTCAGCCCCTTTTTTGGGCTGAAAAAGACCCTCTTGGCTTATACACGAGTCATATGCCAGAAAGCCGGCGGGTGAGGGTGAGCGGGTGAGCAGGAGACATCATACTCACCCTCCTGGCGTCTGTATATCAGGCTCTGCTACATCTCAGTCCCGGCGTCTCTCTTCCTGTCTTCTTCCTGTGCGGTCACATGGTGCCGCTCATTAAAGTAATGAATATGGACACATCTCCACTCCCATAAGGGGTGAGAAGCAGCCCCCCGAGGAAGCTTTAACGAGCGAAACGTGCGTCGGGGCACGTTCCTGTTCCTGCACATCCACCCACATGGGTAAGCTTAGCTGCACGATATGCTCCAGTTAGCTTGGTATCTAGCATGAATCATTCGATACTTTTTGGGACTTCCCTCTTACTCTTTTTCATGCTTTCATTTGTCATCTGCTACCTTTGATGTTTTTTGCTTAGCATGTCACCATACAGTTGTCTGGACCATTTTGGACCATATACTTTTATGGGGCACAACTTGTTGACACTTGTTCTGTTTTATATATATTGTGCCCTTTCTTATGGTAGTAACCTTACTGACTTTTGAGCACAGCTTGCTATATATGTGCGCCAGGTTCTTTAATTGTTCTATCACCAATTTACTTCTATCTTCATACATTCACATACTTACTTTGGTGAACGTTTTTTATTGTTATTTATGCTGTTTTTCAATAAAGTTGTTATTTTTTATATTATATATTTGTTTGGACTAGATGCTCCTTTTGGTCGTTGTTTTCTAATATGTAGGGAGTTGTCCTGTTTCAACTATGAAACAATGTTGACTCATGTCACCCATGGTTTTGGTTTAAGTAATCTGCTTTTACATTATGTTGCAGTCCTCCATAAGGCTTACAAAGTCACAGTAATTCCAGACCTTGTTCAATTTTAGAAGAGTCAGCCTGTCTGCATTTTCCAGTGACAGGTGTGTGCACCTATCCGTTATGATGGCACCAGCCGAACTAAAAACACGCTCAGACAACATACTTTCAGCAGGGCATGGCATCACCTCCAAGGTGTAGAAGGAAAGGGCGGGCCAAATGTGAAGCTTGAACAACCATTAGTTAAAGGGCACTGTAGAATAAGGAAGGATGCTGATATGGTAACTTAAGTAGTCCTTCACCATCATGGTCTACTTCTTCCTCCTCATCATATTTACACCCACAGATAGCCCTTTGCTGATGTGACGGTCTCATGAAAATGTCCCAGTTGGTGCACATTCCGCCCCGAGTAGCATCTGTGTGTGTTGCCCTCCCCTGTAATCACAAAAGAAAAAACTCAAGATAGTGGGGTATAGTAAATACAACATCTAACATGAAACCTATAACATAAAACCAATTTTATTATTAAATCATTAAAATACTCACAAGGACAAATTTACCGAAAAGTTGCAACCAACCGGTCCAACAATAGAAATATGTGGTGGATATCAATAGGCCCTATTGAACTCTAGAACAGCCTTCCTTACCGCAGAGGTTGGCACCCTATCTTGAATGCAAAGTGGAGCCCCCGCTCAACGTCGGCTTACCCTGAGTACACCCTAAAAATCCCTGGCTGTACAACGGAACACAAGGTATATGCTGTCAAGGTTCAAACCAATGTGCCACGATGGTGAGCTATAAAGAATAGGGTGAATAGGGTATAATAAACAGTGAACCAAAGAAGGTGTGTACAAATAATGGTGGTCTATAGTACCAACCAAAAAAGTTACCACTTTAGGAGCCCATAGAATACACTCCAACCACAAAAAACAAAAATAATCAACCAGATACCCAGATAAAATAAAGAAAAAGCTCAAATACTGGATAAATACTCAAATAGGAAGGGGGAGTATGGCAGGGGTAGGCATGAGCTACATCACCCTCCACTTTCCCTATATGCATTTCCCTACCTTGCTGCAGAGGTTGGCACCCCTAAATAATCACGCAAATGGAGCCCCCGCTCACCGTCAGCTCACACTCACTATCCCTCAACACCAACCCTACCAACTCTCCATGACCCAAAGTGCAGTGAGGAAAAGGAGGGGAGGGGCAGGGGAGAATGTGAAGTTAAGGCAAACTTTTTAGTGATGGGAATAGGAGAGCCCCAAGTCACAGGGACTAATAAACTGGTGAGCTGAAGTGGCAGATAAAGTGCTATAGCGCTTGACATAAGCCTTGGATGTAAAGCAATATTACATTACAAAATATGGCACTAGCTACAAAAATAGATCATAAAGTGTCTTCAAAACCTGGCATTTGTGGCGTATAAAAAACTGACTGCTAGATGTACAGAATCACAGGGTTTTTGTTCAATATCACATGCAAAAGTCACACCACAAGATATCACATATATCACCATGTGCGGTGAGTGATCTTCTCAAACATATTGATTAATTAAATAGTAACTGAACGAGTCAGATCACTCATTGTCAAAAGATGGAGACAGTTTCAGCATCCTTCAAATGCTGCTTTGTCCAGTCAAGGTTAAACCCAAAATAACAAACAATGCGCTCATTGCACTATGCCCATAATAGCACCATATATCGAATCAAAATCTTATCTGGGATCTAAAGAAATACCTTAGGTGCGCTAAAATGGCAGATAAAGTGCTATAGTGCTTGACGTAAGCCTTGTATGTAAAGCAATATTACATTTCAAAATATGGCACATGCTACGAAAATAGACCATAAAGTGTTTTCAAAATCTGGCATTTGTGGCGTATGATAAACTGATTGTTAGATGTACAGAATAACAGGGTTTTTTTTGTACAATGTCACATGCACAAGTCACACCACAAAATATCACATTTATTATGTGCAGTGAGTGATCTTCTCAAACATATTGATTAATTAAATAGTAACAAAACAATTCAGATCACTCATTGTCAAAAGATGGAGGCAGTATCAGCGCCCTTGAAATGCTGCTTTGTCCAGTCAGGGTTAAACCCAAAGTAACAAACAATGCACTTTTTGTACTATGCCCATAATAGCACCATATATTGAATCAAAATCTTATCTGGGATCTGAAGAGATGCCTCAATGCTTTTCCCATCCACGGTACAAGTTCATCAGGAGGCGAATGGTATCTCCAATGTCAAGAGATGAATGACATCAGGCTCTAAAGGACACCCCTGTAATCCTTGCGCCAGCAGCGTTGTCTGAGGGTAATCTTTTTAGCAAGTCTTCTACACACATGTTCTTTGGCTCAGTTGAGTCTAAGAACACGCGTACAGTTTCTCTGATGGACATTGAGAAGCTGGAATTCAGACACTGATCTCTGCTGCTCACTAAGCCTTGCCAACATCTGAACCGCCTACCGCCTCAACACCTTTAACTAACTATCCCTGTGTTGCTCATTCAAAATTTTCTTCATAACCAGGATCCATGTATCATGTTCTCATATGCTTTATGCATTTAATAGCCAAATGTGCCTGTACTTTTACACATACTGGTTGATAACCGGTTCATGCAGCACAACATGAACACCGGATTTCTTACATTATGGCTGGTCAGAACAATGAAAGCATCAATGAAGCCATCCACCTTTCATGTCTCCCCTATTTCCTAACAGATTTTAAGCTTGTGATCAGGGACCTCATTCCTCTTGGTACCTGTTGTTTATGTGATTATTGTTATTCAGTAATGTATTTTATTGTCTGTACAAGTCCCCTCTAAAATGTAAAGTGCTGCGGAATATGATGGCGCTATAGAAATAAAATTATTATTATTTATTTATTATTATTAAAGGTTGAATTATAGCGTGTGGGTAGGTCACAAATCAGTTGGTGACGAAGCAAATTTAAGCACTGCTGCAGCAAAGCTACAGTCATGGCCAAAAGTTTTGAGAATGACACAAATATTAATTTTTACAAAGTCTACTGCTTCACTTTTTCTAATGGCAATTTGCATATACTCCAGAATGTTATAAAGAGTGATCAGCTTAACAGCAATTATTTACAAAGTCAATATTTGGCTAGAAAATGAACTTTATCCCCCAAAACACATTTCAACATCATTGCAGCCCTGCCTTAAAAGGACCAGCTAACCTCTTTTCAGTGATTGCTCCATTAACACAGGTGTGGGTGTTGATGAGGACATGGCTGGAGATCAATCTGTCTTGATTAAGTAAGAATGACACCACTGGACACTTTAAAAGGAGGCTGGTGCTTGGCATCATTGTTTCTCTTCTGTTAACCATGGTTATCTCTAAAGAAACACGTGCAGTCATCATTGCAATGCACAAAAATGGCCTAACAGGGAAGAGTATCGCAGCTAGAAAGATTGCACCTCTGTCAACAATCTATCGCATCATCAAGAACTTCAAGGAGAGAGGTTCCATTGTTGCCAAAAAGGCTTCAGGGCGCCCAAGAAAGGCCAGCAAGCGCCAGGACCGTCTCTTAAAAGTGTTTCAGCTGCGGGATCGGGCTACCAGCAGTGCAGAGCTTGCTCAGGAATGGCAGCAGGCAGATGTGAGTGCATCTGCACGCACTGTGAGGCGGAGACTCTTGGAGCAAGGCCTGGTCTCAAGGAGGGCAGCAAAGAAGCCACTTCTCTCCAGAAAAAAACATCATGGACAGACTGATATTCTGCAAAAGGTACAGGCAGTGGACTGCTGAGGACTGGGGTAAAGTTATTTTCTCTGATGAATCCCCTTTTCGATTGTTTGGGACATCAGGAAAACGCCTAATTCGGAGAAGACAAGGTGAGCGCTACCACCAGTCTTGTCTCATGCCAACTGTTAAGCATCCTGAAACCATTCATGTGTGGGGTTGCTTCTCAGCCAAGGGAATCGGCTCTCTCACAGTCTTGCCTAAAAACACAGCCATGAATAAAGAATGGTACCAGAATGTCCTCCAAGAGCAACTTCTCCCAACCCTCCAAGAGCAGTTTGGCGATCAACAATGCCTTTTCCAGCATGATGGAGCACCTTGCCATAAAGCAAAGGTGATAACTAAATGGCTCAGGGAACAAAACATAGAGATTTTGGGTCCATGGCCTGGAAACTCCCCAGATCTTAATCCCATTGAGAACTTGTGGTCAATCATCAAGAGACGGGTGGACAAATAAAAACCTAAAAATTCTGACAAAATGAAAGCATTGATTGTGCAAGAATGGACTGCTATCAGTCAGGATTTGGTCCAGAAGTTGATTGAGAGCATGCCAGGGAGAATTGCAGAGGTCCTGAAGAAGAGGGGTCAACACTGCAAATATTGACTTGCTGCATTAACTCATTCTAACTGTCAATATAAGCTTTTGTTACTCATATATTTGCAAATATTATATTTCTGTCTGTGATAAAAACATCTGTCAAACACACATAAAAACCAGAGGGCAGCAGATCATGTGAAAATATAATATTTGTGTCATTCTCAAAACTTTTGGCCATGACTGTAGTTTGCAGAAAGCCTGAGATGACTTCCGGAAATGTGCGCTTACACGCCGTACCTTAGCAAGTAGGTCCGGCAAGTCATGGTATGTTTTTAAAAACCACTGTGCAGCCAAGTTCAGCACGTAGGTCATTCATGGAATGTGTTTACCAGCTTGCCGTGCTTTAATGCCACCACCAAGTTACACACATTATTGCACACAACCAGACCTGGTTGGAGTTTCAGCGAGGAGAGACACTGATTTGTCTGTTCTTTTATCACCTTCAACAGCTCAGCTGCGTTGTGAGCTTTATCATGTAAACAGATGAGGTTTAGCACAGCGTGCTGCCGCTTTGCCAAGGAAGCGCTGCAGACCTCCCAGCTTAGGAGTGATGGAAGTCTGCTTTCGGTGAGGAGGAGGAGAGACAGGAACTATAATACGAGGAGACTGAAACCCTGATGGGAGATGGACCGTATTCTTGGTGTGGGTAAGATTTGTGATGTTCCAGCCTCTGACTCTGTCTCAGACTCCACCAGGTACAGCCAGTGAGCCAGAAGAGTAATTTAGCATCCTTGTACACAAGAACTTGTCCACATGTCTGTGGTAAAGTAGACCTTCCCTGTGACTGCGTTGGCCAGAGCACAGTTGATATTTTGTAATACAACTGCTTATGTAACGAGTTGACGGCACAACGGAAAAAATAGTGTCGGATCGTAATCGAGTACTGTGGAGCTGCCACCGCCAAGAGATTACGAAAAGACTCTGCTTCCACAAGTCAAAATGGCAACATTTGGAGAGCTACCAATCTGGCTATGTGGGTGTTTAGCGTTTTGACCTGTTTATTGGTCAATATTTCTGCTTTTTGTTAAATGTGTGGGGCAGGGACAAGTGACCACTGTGCTGGGACAATAAACTGGACGTGCTTGCTGACTGTTGTGTTTGTGCAACTGTAATTTATGGGCAGGAGGCATCAGCGCCTGCTTCATGGACAGCAGATTTAGAATGCCATAACATAGGGCAAGGGGCAGTGGTTTTACCATCAGACAAAGATTTTGTACCTAGGCGTTCCTCCCACCTACTGGGGTGTTGCGTATATTAGCAGTATATGGTGTATGCTAACAGAAGTATTATGTTAAATCTCCCTTTATAAAGGGATTTGTGGGTAAGATTTTCAAACAAGCAGCATATTTATAGAGCATGTTTCACTACTCATATTATTAATCATGCTTGTCTGCCAAGTGCTTTTGCATGCTGATGGTGCTCAGGTTGGCAGTGTTCTTGCCTCTTCTTAGCATGATTTGGCACATGATGCAAATTACAGTTGTTTTGTCTGAAGTAATTTCAGAAAAAACTGCCATACAGGGGAACAATGCACCCTTTGCCTGTTATCTAGCCGAGTGCAGGGGGCTCTGTGGAACAGTTGACCGAGTTCTCACTCTGGTCTAACCACTACCTCTTCTTGCCTGGTTTTGTGCTACGGACCAATTCCTGTCTGCACTGCTGTGCTCGATAGGCGTGCCACTGTGCCAGGTTGGATCAGTGGCCTCATCATCCATCACGTCATCTTCCAATTCCTCAATCTGATCCTTCTTCTGAGCTCTGATTTTAGGCTGACCTGATAGAAACTGTGCATCACGATTATCCTCCACCTCTTTAGACGTGAATTAACCTTCGCCAACATGGCTTCCTCCTGGCCGAGGGTGCTCAAATGTTTGGGCATCACTGCTCTCCACTTCCTTATGACCCTCTTTAATGGTGCCCGTTGAGAGGCCTTACAAATAACAAGTGAACATAAACAGTTCATCAGAGCGGCCTGTGTTGGGGTCATATGGCTCCTGGGACTCTTGAAAGTGGGAGGAAAGAGGGTCAGGTTGATGATTCAGAGGCCCAGCCTCTTTTCTACTGAGACTGGACTGTGTGGAAGACTTTGTGGTGCTGCTTGTCAACACACTGGAGCCTTTGTCTGCCATCCAATCCACAACATCTTGGCAATTGTCTGGGTTTGTCAGTGGTGTACCACGCCGACCACATCTTGATAGAAAGCTAGAGCGGGATCCAGTAACCTTCTGATCTGTAACACGGCCTTGGTTGGCACCACCACATCCATGTATCTTAACATCATCGTTCTTCATGTTGAATTCTTTATGCTTATGAAAAAAAATCCTGACTTTATTTTTGACAAGTATCCTCACAGAGGTGTTATGCACAAATTCACTATATCTAGCAATATGTGGCAATTTTGTTTTACGATATCAGCTTTATTACACATGGTAACAGCAGACTCACAGAAATTAAAGATAAATAGTCACGTTTGCGTATCTCTGCTGGCTTTGTGACCGTCGCACAACTGCTAGATAAAGATACGTAATTTAAGTAAAATGATTCTTGTACATGTTCCTGTCTTGGGTTTCAGGCCTGGCAGACTGACCAAAATACAGGTCTTTGCTTGCATACACTGTATTCAGAATTTAATTCTAATGCTTTTGGTGTCTGGTAGAATCCAATTTCCTGACATTGATCCTACAGCTCCTCCAACTCCTGTATTATATTCACCTCACAGTGGCTTCATCCGCTATGACAGTGGGATTCGATGGCAAAAATGAACTGTGGACTAGTGTTGAGCGATACGATACTGCAAATATCGGGTATCGGCCGATATTAGCTGTATCGGGCTTTCGATTCCGAGTACCGATATTTTCGTCATATCGGATACCGGAATCGGATTTGTCACTGTCACTGTGAGTGTCCGTCGGTCGGGTCTGTCAGGAGTCAGCGGCACTTACCTGGCAGAAGATCTCCGGCGGTCACGTCCTGGACTGCTTGATGGCCGCCATTATCTTCTCCCTGGCGGTCACATGCAGTTTTTCGCGATAACTGCAGTGACTGCAGGGTAATCCCGGCCGTAAACCAGTCCGATGACGTCACCGCCGGGGAAGCAGGTAATCAGCTGTGCTGCGCCGGGATGACAGGCTCTGCCTGTCATTCTGATGTAGCAGAGCTGGATCGTCGTGGGACACTCGTTACTATGGACTGCGTCGAACAGGTGGTATACTGCTGTTTTTTTTTTCATTTTTTTACAGGAGATCGATGGCGTCGCAGGATGAGACTGTAATAAAAGTAATGAAAACTGTGTTTTTTTTTTTTTATTAAATTAAAAAACTTTTTTATGAACATTCACTCGTCCGGGTACATCAACAATTTAACTATTTACATACAGGGACCCTGTCCGGGTTATTTATAATTCTTTGGCAGGGGTGTTCCAGGTACCACCTGGTACTCTTCTGATGCTTGCCAAACATCCGAGACACCAAGGACCACCAGGACCTGATGACGTCGTGTGGCCTGTACAGTCAAGTCGTGACCCGCTATCTGTGTCTGTGTGGCCACCTCTTTCATCTCCCTCCGGGTCTGGAGCCCTATGTCCCGGACTGAACGAACCCCAGGGGGCCTAACAGGCGCCGGGTACGGGCCAGCTATAGTTATCATGTCCATAGCTGGGGCTGCTGAGGAGACCACTGAGGGAGGCTGGGGAGATTTACGGCATGGGGTGGGCACTTGTGCAGAGGCCTGGATGTGGGAGGCTGAAGGCTCCGAGGGTCTCACAGGTTCCTGACACTCTGGGGAGTAGGGGTCGCACCTGGTAACATTTAGGGCGTACCATCCATTGTAACCCCAGTGTCGGGTGTAAGTCACCAAGTCTCCTGGCAACAGGTCCCTCCCCGGGGTCCTTCTGGGAGGTGAGTCTCCACGTCCCGCCGGGTCACAAAAACTTCTAAATAAAGTCCAGGCTCCTGGATGAAGCCCCAACCACCTTTCAATTTAAAGCTCCGTACTGCACCCTTACGCCGCGGCTCCCTCAGGGTTCCTTTATCTTTTCTCATCCGGTCTTTATCTGCCCGGTCCTTCTCCAGGTTACGTTGCTGAAGCTTTTGGGATTCTCGCTGTTCCCTTTGTCGCTCTGCTTCCCGCTCCCAACGTCTCCACTCTTCCTCCTGACACCGGTTGTAATTCTCCTCCACCAGCATCTCCATGTCTCCAAAATCAAACTGCAGCTTAGGATGTCCGGTTTGCGGCAGCTCTCCTGGCGCCCCCCAGTCCTGGCGGCGCTCACCTGCGGAGGAAGCAGCCGGCTCTGGAACAGATGACAGTCGGGGCTCCGGTACAGACTTGTAGACCTCTGGTGCCTGCGCGGCCTCCTCCATGAGGACGGGTGTCGCTTCTTCTGTCTCAGCGAAGGGGGCAGACAGCGGGATCTGGGGTGCTGCCGGTGCTGCGTTTTTTGCAGGAACGGGTGCCTCCACTGCGACAACGTCAACCGGATCACATTGCAAGGGCTGGGATGCCCGCACGGACTCCTCTACTAGAACGGGTGCCTCACCTTCCGGTACAGACACTTCAGGTAAGAGGGATTGGCGCCGCTCCAAGTTTAGTTTTAGGGCACGCCAGCTGGCTTCCATCCTGGCGACCTCCTCCCGGTGCCGGGCCAGGCCTCTTAGGGTATCCTCCGCTTCTTGCAGCGTAGGAGGGTTTCCAGGCCGGGTGCCCAACGGTGGTTCCATGGCGATCGGGTCGCTTCCGTGGGGGGAGAGCTCTGACTGCTCCATCCCTTCACACTTCTGCTCGTGTCCATTAGCCATCTCTGCCAAGTCACATGTGTCATTAGCATCTGGAGAGGGCCCCTCTTTTGTAGGGAGGCGGGACCTTCATGTTAGTTTCCGCACACTGAGGAGGATGAGGAGGCGGAACTGAAGAGCTGTGGGGCACGATCTTACATTGCAGTACCATTTAGAGTGGTCGGCCATCGTTTTCGCGCCACTGAGTGAGTGTACACCCACGAAGAGCACGTCCTTCTTCTTCACCAGTGGCTGGTCGTGACGCAGATATGGCGGAAAAATGGCAAATACATTCTCTGATGATTTTAGCAATTCTCAAGCACAAAACCAGTTCAATTCAGGCACACAGGACTCGCTTATAGCGAGCTACAGAATCCTGTTCGTGACGCCCAAGTTGAGTCGCACAGAGCCAGAGGTTTTGGGGGTACTCGGCACCGAGCCCGTCGACTTCTATGGGGTATGTCACGGCTTTACCCGGCAATTGAATCAGAGTCTATTTTACTATGTAGAAGTGTATAAACTATAAATATATGTATATATATGTCACAATGACATGTATATATATATATATATATATATATATATATATGTATTCTATGTGTGTATATTTTGTGTTTACAACGAAAGAAAGGGTTTTTTTTGTTGCGATATTTTGTTCCCATAGACTTACATGGGACTTCCGGAATCGGAATCGGATATCGACGATATTTAGTGATATCGGCAATACCATTCCGATACGATATTTTTAGATATCGAGCAGTATCGCTCAACACTAATGTGGACCTTACAAAATTCAGGTTTCTCAGCACTTGGTGGCCCTCTAAAAATTAAAAGTGAGGGCCGCATAATGACATTGCGGTGCACATGGTGGTGGTGGTGGGCAAAGCTCAAAATTCAAATGGGCATGTGTTATGAATGTGCTAGAGATGGTTTCCGAGCAGAGGCTCCCTCTGGTGGTTACAGACAGTACTGAACCTTTCAGCGAGGAATGGCAATCTGTGATCACTGACTGGTCTGATATAAGGGAGGTTCCCTCCCGTGATGATTCTTGTCTCAATTGTGGTTCCTGGTTCAATTGTGGTTCCTGGTTCGTTTGCTGAGTCTTGCCTGCATCTTCTGCTTTCAGATAAGATATTTTCTGCTTTTATTTTTGTGCTTGCTTTTTGCATAGTTCCCTGCACTTCTGTGGAGGTCAGCCAGGTCCCCTCCTGGGGCTTGTGCTCCTCTCAGTTTATCTGAAGCCACTGTTATTTGTTCATTTGCTTTTTCCTGCTTTTTCAGTGGCTGCGGCTTAGTTTTGTTACACCAGAGATCTGATTTAGGTGGTAGAGATCGTGTGATCTCAGGTGTTTTTGCAATCAGAAGAGTTGGCATTTTTTAGGGTTTTTTTGGATTGCAGTGAGAATCCTTTCCTGTACTTTTCTGTCTAGACAGATTGGGCCCCAGCGTTTGCTCATTCTATTTTCTGTCTGTGTCTGTGCTTCTTCTTGTCTAACCGCCATTACATATTTGGGGGCTTCCTATTTTCTTTGGGGATCTGCTCCGGGGCAGATAGCTTTCCTCTTTCTGCCTTTAGGTGTAGTTATCTCTCAGGCTGTGACGAGGCGTTTAGGATCAACGTAGGAACGCTCCACGGCTACCTCTAGTTGTGTGGTTAGTTCAGGTTACTGCAATTCAATAGGTTCCAGCCTCTCTGGTGTATGGCCGTATTTGCTTTTTCTCCTCAGCTACCAAAACACAACAGGCATGTTTTATCTGGAATTGTAAAGTGATGGGGAATATGTGTTCCACTGTCTGGCTAGCTATTTGGCATGAGGGAGGGACCTCCCGAAAGTTGGAGTGAGAGCTCTCCCAAATGTATGATACAGGGCCACCTGAGGACCCTTACCAAACTCAGGTTTCGCAGCACCTGCTGGCACTCTGCTAATTGTCAGCGAGGGCCACATAATGACATGGCGGTGGACAAGGTGGTGGTGGTGGTGAGCAAAGCCCAAAATTCAAATGGGCATGTATTAGATGGCATTGTAAAGTGATGAGGAATATGTATTTCACTATCTTGCTAACTATTTGACATGAGGGAGGGTCCTCCCAAATGTAGGAATGAGAGCCCTCACAAATGTTAAAGTAAAAAATAAAGCCAAAATGCTCTGTGTGAACATATGCTAAAGGGTAGGTATATATTTTATAGATTTTTTTGCATTATATACATATAATTTTGAAGGAAATAATTTTTCTTAGCATTTTTCTATTTAAAAAAAATTTTGGTTTGGTTTGGTACGACGTCTTTTTAAAAATTCTAAAAACCGGTGCAATAGTCTGACAATAATACCAGATATCATATGTGACTCAGAAAGGCATGCATGCATCTTCTCCATGCTGTTTCCATTTAGTTTTAGCTCTTTCCCATCAATTTCAGCTTTTTTCCCATACCCCAGAACTTTTTTTTGGGTCCAGCAGTACAATATTCAGCTTTCCCATTGGATTCGTAATTTGGTATGAATACATGGATATTAGAAATTATTCTTGCCAATTTTCACGAATTCTAAAATTTCATTATTCAATCATCACTAATGCTTATCTCATGTTACTGATTTGCAACCACATCAGGTGAGTGGGCTCACTATTTTTACTCTCACGTATCATCGGATAAGACCATATTTGTTAGGTGTCGGGATTCTCCCTCTGCACAGAGGAGATCCCAAACCTTATCTTCTCCTGCGGTCTCCCATTCACCTTGACCACAGTGGATGCTGCTCAGCAAAGACATCGTTCTCAGCATCTTGCTCAGACTCGGGTTGTGCGTGTTGATACTGCTGCCTCTCCAGGTTCAGCTATGGTAACTAGCATTAGACAGCGGTGAGCGGTTATTCCTTAGTCAATGTCCAGGATTCGCTCTACTGATCATGCTCATGAGGTGGCGATCTCTCATTGGTGGTCTGTCGTCAGCTGCTCAGGTCCTGCGCCGACTCCGGATTGGTCCGCAAGCAAGGTCCTGTCTGACTGGATTTAGGTGCAGTCAATGAAAGGATCTTTGGGGCACCCGCCGGCACGCTAGTATCATTTACAATTGTACTGCTCTGTGTGTGTAGTTGGGACAGTTACCACCCTGTATGCACGTGTGCTGCTACTGGCACTGCGAGTGTGGGTCTCGTCAGGCAGTGTAGGGTGGGAACTTCCGCTTGAGCTTAGCACCTGCATCGGGCGACATCATCACATGTGCGAGTTACACAGACCGTGTGACATGGCAGGCTCAATCACCAGCATAGTGGGGAGTGAGTTATAGTGACCCCAACTAGTGTCATTACTACTGTGCACCCGTAACGTCTAACAGGGCACAGCTTAGAGTGTTCTCAGTTTGGTACTGCTCTGTGAAGTATCAGAGTCCAGTACTTTGCACTCTGTTCACATCGAGTGACATTTAACTCGGTGTATTTACGATGCTTGCTTGCAGCTTCGCTCCGCCATTGTCTACTAGCTGCTGTTTCTACATCACCGTACGATGGACCCCGGGTTGAGATCGCACCTTATCATAATTTATATTTGGTGTGCAAACCCTAACACTATTGAACTCTTTTGTCTCCTAATTTATTCCTTTCCAGACATGGATTACACATATGGTACATTTATTAGACATACATATCACATGTACTGTACATACATGTGTGTATATAACATACACAGTTAATAAACAGTAAACACATCATAAATATAATACACACTAAAGACATCACATCTGCACTTACAATGTGTTGAGGTTTGGGCACCTTCAGTCTCGTGCCATGAAACCAATAACACTATGGGGAGTGAACAGGATCCTCACTAAATGCTCCATGTGCAGGTATGTGTAACAGACTGCTCCCCCCTCCTGTCTGTCGGCTACCAGCTGTGCTGGAAAGGCAAGATGGAGAGGTATAAAGTGTATAAAGTGTAATGTATGGTGGCTGAGGGGGTATAAAGACAAATAGGGTGCTGAAGGACTAAACCTCCCATCCTTTGAACTGTGGCCCAGCAAGTATGTGTCCTCTTGCCTAGAGGCAGCAGTTAGCTCTGCAAGAGGCTCCGGGCTGTAGGCAGAGTCTACAATGTTTGGAGAAGGCAGTAGCCAACTGGAGTAGAACAGTGAATGTAGCAGTGCTGTCTCTGATCCTGCTCCTCTCGGCACAGAGTACACACATGCAGTACAAATATTTGCAAGAGAGGTCACAGTTATGCGATTGTACTCTCAGGTACAGTAAAAGAACTAGGAAAAGCAGCACTGCTGTCAGTCTGCTCTAGAAAAAAGTGCCCTGATGAGGTTTGGGGCATAAGGATTTTGATCAGGGCCTCAGGCCCTAGATCTAACTGCCTTGCAATGCCCCTGGTCCCATTCATGGCTTTTTGCAAACAGCAAACAGGACTTCTTATGGCTTAATTTTAAAAATGGCTTTCTTCTTTCATAAGGGCCATATTTGTGGAGGATATAATTAACAGTTGTCCTGTAGACAGATTTTCCAACCTGAGCTGTGGATCTATGCAGCTCCTCTAGAATGATAATGGGCCTTATTGCTTGTATTGTCAGTTTAGGTGGACAGCCATGTCTTGGAAGGTTTGTAGTTGTTCCATATGCCTTGCCTTTTTGGATGATAGATTGAACAATACTCTGTGAGATGATCAGAGCTTAAACTATTGTTTTATAACCCAACCTTGCTTTTCTCTTCTCCACACCTTTATCATTGACCTGTCTGGTGTGTGCCTTGGTTTTCCTGATTCTGTTTAAACCCTAATGTTTTCAAACAAACCTCTGAGGCTTTCACAGAATAGCTGTAATTATACTTAGAAAAATAACACACAGGTAAGCTTGATTTTCTAACTTTATGACTTATGGAGGTAAATGGTCACTCAGGAATTAATTCAGAGTTACCAATCTAGACTGGGCTGAATTTAAATGTATGTCACAATTTTCAGATTTGTATTTTTAAATTAATTAGAAAACAATATATCATTTGATTTCCTAACACTTCACTTGGTACTTTTTCTTGGTATAGCACATAAAGTCGCAATTAAATTTAATGTAAGTGTGTGGGTGTAAAGGGAAGAAAAGTAGAAAAGTTCATCGGGTATATACACTCTTCAAGCACTGTAGATAACCTGTCAGTCAAGTATTTTTTTTTCTGTCTATATTGTTGGATACTGCAAAGAATGGCACCTCCGGCCTTACAGTATGTGGCCTCTGGGCCACAGGTTGTGTTCCTCTGCTGTAGAGTGTAATCTCTTATAGTCAGTGGGGTCATCTATATTGCCTGTAAATTGTAAGCTCTTAAAGCCAGAGGATCATCTCTTTCATGCCTGTACAGTATAAGCACTCATAAGTTAAATTTGTCTGTAAGGGTCTCTCCTCTGGCTCACATGCATTTTTTTGAGCAATTACATGCATGCAAATGTATTTGTCACAAATCAAATTTGGAGGAAAATTTGGCAAAATCTGCTAATTTGAATTATAAAAGATCCGCTCATCTCTAATTAGGAGTCTTCAAATATTTAGACACTTCTAAAGCTGTATTTGCATTGGATGGTTTGAAAGGGGTCAATATACTGCTAAGAGACCTCAGAAGCTTATGCCTCATTCAGACATCCATGTTTCCAGTATGTGTGAAGAATCAAAATTCACAGCACATTCATAAGTATAATCGTACAAAAAGGGTTTAATTCAAGTCTTTTGTACAAAATTCAAAAAATAGGGAGCAGGTCAAGCTGATAATAGAAATAAGTGAGAGAGAAATGCTAGATGTTTCAACCGATCCCGAGTCTTAATCATTACGTCGCTGCAAAAGAAAGAAATCATATGTGAGACATGATACAAATGACTTGGAATTAACAGTAGGTAGTCTGGGACAAATAAATAGACATAAGAACACAGAAGTTTTTCTTTGCTCTTTGAAATAATATATAGTCCTGTAACCAGAAAGAAAGTCTTGTAGCCAGAAAAAATACTTCAAAATAAGAATAGAAATAAAAATAAAAAATTAAGTGAAAATAATGGACATTTAAAAAAGTATTGTGTGCTTGGCACGTTAATTTGGCATTAGTGTATATGTGGCATCTAGGGCCGACAGGGATATGGGTAAGTGACACGTCTTAAAGGACAGAGATAACGGAATGCTTACATGGTTTTGAGGTAGCCCGTTCCAAGGAGAGCTAATTTCGGTTGAGATATAAATAGTGATGAGCGTGTATACTCGTTGCTCGTGTTTCCCCAAGCACCCTCGGGTGGTCTACGAGTATTTGGAAGTGCTCGGAGATTTAGTTTCTGTTGCCTTAGCTGCATGATTTGCGGCTATTTGTCAGCCTGAATACATAACAAACAGGCATTCCTCACATGTAGTCAGGCTCATCACTAGATATAAACTATCTCCAGATCTGCCATTATTGATTTAAAATTAAAATGAAATAAAATAAATATAATACATCGGAGGCAAGAAAATACACACAGCCAGAGTCTGTACGTTTACAAATCTTGTCTGGTTCTCAGATGCCCAGTCACAAGTCTTTATTACACCTACAGAGATAAGAAAGTGGGACTGGCTTCTTACATTACATTACCTAAGAGAGAAGATATTTAAGCTGGGAAAAACAAAATTCAAACCAGTTCTACCCAGATTACTGTACTTTCAGAGACAAAGGATTATTAAACACACAGACATCTCTATATCAGAGAGCACACCCTTTGTTATTGCTTTTATGAATAACACTTATAAAGTTAATACTAAAATACAGAATTAACAGAAATATATAGGGCGATTTAATTGTCCAAAATAATAATCAAAACAAAGTATAAATATTTACCATAACAATGGATATATTACCTTCAGTTAGAAATGAGTGAGATATCACTTGTATTTAGAGTAGAGAGATGAGATTCCTTGTAGGTACAACCCTGCAATATGTGTGGTACACGTTATTTTTTTCACGGATGCCACAGGCACACATCATAACCTATGGTGCTATTCACATGTCCATTTTTTAGATAGACCATGTGTCCATGCAAAACAAAAAGAAACATGTCTGCTCTTTCCCTTTTTCTCATTTTTCCAATACAATTTACAAAACCATTTTTTTAGGAACAACCTCACATTTGAAGTGACTTTGAGGGGTCTATATGATAGAAAATACCCAAAAGTGAAACCATTCTAAAAAATGCATCACTTAAGGTGCTCAAAATCACATTAACCCCTCTTTGCCATCTGACATACTCTTCTGTCCATGTGCCCTGGGACTTAATTCCCATGGACGGAATAGTATGTCATACGCGATCAGCCACGCTCACGGGGGGGGAGCGCGGCTGATCGAGGCCGGGTGTCAGCTGATTCTCACAGCTGACACCCAGCACTAGGTGCCAGAAGCGGTCACGGACCGCTCTCGACACTTTAACCCCGGCACACTGTGTTCAAACATGATCGCAGCATTTCGGTGGCATAGGGAAGCAACGCGCAGGGAGGGGGCTCCCTGCGTGCTTCCCTGAAACCCTCAAAACAACGTGATGTGATCGGGTTGTTCCGAGGGCCTCCTTCCTGCAGGCTCCTGGATCAAAGATGGCTACGGGGTCCTTCCGGGTTCTGCATGGAGGTGGTTTGTCGGTGCCTGCTAAGGGCAAGCCTCCTGCACTGCCTGTCAGATCGCTGATCTGACACAGTGCTCTGCAAAATGTCAGATTAGCGATCTGACACTATAAACTGATGTCCCACCATGGGACAATGTAAAAAAAAATAAACGTGTAAAAATATTTTTAAAAATCCCTAAATAAATAAAAAAAAATATTTCCCCAATAAACTGTTAAGGTTCGAGTTCCCATTTCTGCACAGGGGGAATCCCGAGCTGTCTCCGGCCGCAGTGGCTCCTGCTCAGCAGAGACGTCGGTCCCAGCGTCTTGCACTGCCCAGTACTGTGCAGAGACTTGCTGCTGCAACCAGTGTTGGAGCAGGCAGATTTGGGACTAAATCCTTTGTTGCTTCATCTGAGCATGCCCAGGGCAAGATCTCCCATTGGAGATCAGGGGTCACATGCTCAGATACAGCTGCCACTCCTATTGGTCCTTCAGGAAGGTCCTGTGGCTGTTAATGTTCTGAAGCAGCTTCCCATTGGTCCTTCCTGGAAGGTCTTTTTCTCATGGCTGCTATAAAAGGCTGTCCTTACCGCACAGCCGTGCGCTAGTATCAACCGTTATATGCTTTTCGCCAGTATGGTCATGTGTGTGTGTGGTTAGGGTGGCTGTAATACGCCATTACAATACCGACCTAATCGGTGAGGAGCTTGGTATGCTAGCTGGTCAGGGTCGGTGTCTTAGATGCCTTAGATTACCGGGATAACCGGTGAGGATTTTGATTGCCGTATTCAGGGCCTGGTGTTCAGACGCCATAGATTGTGGATGGCTCCCGCGAGGACATTAGCGCATGATCACTTTCTATGTTCGCTTAGCAGTTAACTGTGTACCTGGGTGCCTAACAGGACACAGAAGTTTGTCTCAGTGGCTCTGTGACGCAACAGGGTTTACTTTCAACGCTAGACAGCGCCCTAGCATGTTTACTTTGCGACTTACTGGTGTTAACTGAGTTCGCACACATTGCCATATAGCACTGCGGCACTCCTAGCGGCTCTGTGGAATAACAGAGTTCGCACATATTGCCACAGTGCGTTATGGCATTTATTTTGGCGACTCTGCGGGATAACAGAGTTTGCTTCTTGCGCCATCTTACTAGCAGCAGGCTCCGCCTGCACGGTGGTCCCCTGATGCAAACGCACCTCTCTACATCTTATATTTGGTGCATTCTGCAGACTCTAACATAATACTAGCGCCAGGGTTTGGCTAGTAAAATGGCGGATGAACAGCGTTTACAGCTGTACATCCATCAGCTGGAGGGTAGGTTGGCGGCTCTTGAGCGCACAAACTAAACTGTGGATGTTACCGCAGTCGCTGTTCAGGCTGCTAGCGTAACTGCAGCCAGTTTGTCCACTTCCACCTCTGTCTCTACTGTTATGTTTCGGTAGCTGAGGAGTGCAGGTAAAAAAGGCAATACACCAGAGCAGTTGGAATCTATGAGATTGCAGTACCCTGACTAACCACCACAACTAGAGGCAGCCGTGGAGCGTTCCTACGTTGGTCCTAGACGCCTCGTCACAGCCTGAGAAACTAACTACACCTAAAGATAGAAATAGGAAAGCTATCTGCCCCGGAGCAGAACCCCAAAGATAATAGAAAGCCCCCAAACATGTAATGGCTGTTAGACAAGATGAAATACTGACACAGAAAGAAAATAGTATGAGCAAACGCTGGGGCCCAAACTATCTAAATAGAAAAGGATAGGAAGGGTACTTACTGCAATCCCAGAAAACCCTGAAAGCACCAACTCTACTAATTTCAAAAATACCTGAGATCACACGACCTCTACCACCTAAATTAGTTCTCTGGTGTAACAAAATCAAAACAGCAGACACTGAAAAAAACTGGAAAAAGCAAAAGTACAAACATCAGTGGCTGAACTAAACTGAGAGGGCAAAAGCCCCCGGAGGGGACCCTGAAGGCCCCCACAGAAGTGCAGGACAAAATGCAAAAATATAGCACAAAAACAAAAAGAAGAAAATGTCTTATCTGTTAGCAGGAGATGCAGACACGACACAGCAGGCTACAAGGGAAACAGGAATGAAGGATTCAGACCAGAACAATTGATCACCGGCAATCATGATGGGAAGGTGACTCCCTTATATAAGACCAGTCAGTAACACCTGATTCCCAGTCCTCACAATCTTCACTGGACAGACCAGCACCGCTTGTAACCACCAGATGAAGCCTCTGCTCAGAACTCATCTCAAACCCATTCACAACAGTACCCCCCCCCTTGAGGAGGGGTCACCGAACCCTCATTTGAGCAACCAGGTCGGTCAGGATGAGTTCTATGATACGCACGGATGAGTCTCCTAGCATGGATGTCCGAAGCAAACACCCAAGAATTGTCTTCCTGACCATAACCTCTCCATTTAACCAAATACTGGAGTTTCCGTCTAGAAAAACGAGAATCTAATATTTTCTCAACCACATACTCCAGATTGCCCTCAACCAAAACAGGGTCAGGAGGCACAGCAGCAGGAACCACTGGCTCAACAAACCTCTTCAACAAGGACTTGTGGAACACGTTATGGATCTTAAATGTCCCTGGAAGAAGCAAACGAAAAGAAACAGGATTAATAATCTCCATGATCTTATAAGGTCCAATGAACCTAGGCTTAAATTTAGGAGATGCTACTCTCATAGGAATATTCTTTGAGGAAAACCAGACCAAGTCCCCCACTTTAAACCGAGGACCATCAGTCCTATGCCGGTTAGCAAACCGCTGGGCCTTCTCCTGAGAGAGGGACAACCTCTCCACTACCTGGTCCCAAATCCATTGCATACGCTCCACAACAGAGTCAACACCTGGACAGACAGAAGCCTCCGTCTGTCCTGAAGAAAATCGAGGGTGAAACCCAGAATTACAGAAAAACGGAGACATCAAAGTGGCAGAGCTAGCCCTATTATTAAGAGCAAACTCAGCCAAAGGCAAAAAAGAGACCCAGTCATCCTGATCAGCAGACACAAAGCATCTTAGATAAGTCTCCAATGTCTGGTTTGTTCTCTCAGTTTGACCATTGGTCTGAGGATGAAATGCCGAGGAGAAAGACAATTGAACACCCAGTTTAGAACAAAAAGTCCTCCAAAATCTGGAAACAAACTGGACTCCTCTGTCAGACACAATGTTCTCAGGAATGCCGTGTAAACGAACCACGTGCTGAAGGAACAACGGCACCAATTCAGAGGAGGAAGGCAACTTACGTAATGGCACAAGATGTATCATTTTGGAAAACCTATCACAAATTACCCAGATGGTGGTCATTCTCTGAGAAACAGGAAGGTCGGAAATGAAATCCATAGACATATGGGTCCATGGTCTCTTGGGCACAGGCAATGACATCAACAAACCACTAGAGCGAGAGCAAGGCTTGGAGCGAGAGCAAGTCCCGCAGGACTGCACAAATTCCCTGACATCACGAGACAAGGTAGGCCACCAAAAGGACCGACTAACCAAGTCTCTGGTACCAAAAATTCCCAGCCAATGCGGAACAATGAATCTCAGACATCACACTCTTTTTCCACTGGTCCGGGACAAACAATTTTCCAACAGGGCAGCGCTCGGGCCTATCCTCCTGACACCCCTCCAGAGCAAGTCTCAAATTGGGCGAGATGGCGGAAAGAACTACACCCTCTTTCAAAATAACAGAAGGATCAGATAACTCAGGAGAGTCCGCAAGGAAACTCCTCGAGAGGGCATCCGCCTTAACATTCTTAGTGCCAGGAAGAAAGGAAACCACAAAATTAAAACGTGTGAAAAACAAGGCCCACCTGGCCTGTCTAGGATTGAGTCGCTTGGCAGATTCCAGATAGACCAGATTCTTATGGTCCGTAAGGACCACCACCTGATGTTTGGCTCCCTCCAGCCAATGTCTCCACTCTTCAAAAGCCCACTTCATGGCCAATAACTCCCGATTACCCACGTCATAATTACGTTCAGTAGGAGAAAATTTTCGAGAGAAAAAGGCACAAGGGTTACTTTTAGAGGTCTCTGGATCTTTTTGGGACAAAACGGCACCTGCCCCAATTTCAGAGGCATCAACCTCCACCTGAAATGGCAGAGAAACATCAGGCTGCCGTAGAACAGGAGCAGAAGTGAATTTCTGCTTAAGTTCCTGAAATGCAGAGACTGCCTCAGGAGGCCAATTCACCACATCAGAACCCTTTCTGGTCAAATCAGTTAATGGTTTAACAATAACAGAGAAATTACCAATAAATTTACGATAAAAATTGGCAAAACCTAAAAATCTCTGAAGAGCCTTTAATGAAGTAGGTTGGACCCAGTCACAGATGGCCTGAACCTTGACCGGGTCCATTTCAATAACAGATGGGGACAAAATGAATCCCAGAAATGAGATCCTCTGTACGCCAAAAAGACACTTTGATCCCTTCACATACAGAGCATTCTCTCTCAAAATCTGGAATACAGTTCGAACATGTTTCACATGAGAGTCCCAGTCATTAGAAAAAATCAAGATATAATCCAAATAAACAATCAGAAATTTGTCCACAAAATCCCTGAAAATGTCATTCATGAAGGACTGGAAGACGGAAGGAGCATTAGTGAGCCCAAAGGGCATCACTAGGTACTCAAAATGCCCTTCAGGGTATTGAATGCCGTCTTCCATTCATCCCCGTGCTTAATGCGAATAAGGTTATACGCCCCCCTGAGGTCAAGCTTGGTAAACCAAGTAGCGTTTTTCACCCTGGAAAACAGGTCAGAAATCAAGGGTAACGGGTATTGATATTTCACAGTAATATTGTTCAAGAGACGATAATCAATACACGGCCTTAATGAACCATATTTTTTGGCCACAAAGAAAAAATCGGCACCTAAGGGTGAAGAGGATGGTCTGATATGACCCTTCTCCAATGATTCCTTGATATAAGACCGCATAGTGTCATGTTCAGGTACAGACAAGTTAAAAAGGCGACCTTTAGGGAATTTACTACCCGGCACTAATTCAATAGCGCAGTCATAGCTCCTATGGGGAGGCAAGGATGCAGATTTACTTTTGCTAAACACATCAGAAAAATCAATCAAAAAGTCAGGAACATCCTGAGCCTGGGGGAGGCAGAAAAAACAGGAGTGTTGGTATTAACACATTGGCAGCCCCAACTGGTTACAGACACAGATTTCCAATCCAAAACAGGATTATGAGACTGTAACCAAGGGAAACCCAGCACGATAATGTCATGCAGATTATACAGAACCAAAAATTTGCAGCACTCCTGGTGATCAGGTTCAACCCTCATTATCACCTGAGTAGAAAACTGGGGTTTATTCTCAGCCAAAGGGGTAGAATCGATCCCCAGTAGGGGAATAGACTTCTGTAGGGGTATCAAGGGAAACCCACAACGTTTAGCAAAATCATAATCCATCAGGTTAATAGCTGCTCCAGAATCAACGAAAGCCTGAGCAGAAAATGAGGACAGAGAGCATATCAGAGTGACAGTTAATAAAAACTTAGTCTGAACACTACCCAAGACAACTGAGCGTGCAAAACGTCTTCCCCGCTTAGGGCAGACTGAAATAGCATGAGAGGCATCACCACAGTAGAAACATAACCCATTGCGCATTCGAAACTCATGACGCTGTGCCCCAGACACCACTCTATCACACTGCATGGGTTCAGAAGCTGGTTCACAAGGCAACACCATTCCACGCATACTTCTCCGCTCACGCAAACGTCTGTCAATTTGAATCGCTAATGACATAGAATCATTGAGACCAGAGGGGACAGGGAATCCCACCATAACATCCTTTACATTATCCGACAGACCCTTCCGGAAAAGGGCCGCCAAAGCGTCGTCATTCCATTTGGTCAGGACTGCCCACCTACGGAATCTCTGACAGTATAACTCAGCGTCATAAGGCCCCTGATTTAATGCCAACAAGGCTTTTTCAGCTTGATCAGTGACATTAGGCTCATCGTACAATAACCCCAAAGCCTGAAAAAATGCATCAACATCACTCAAAACAGGATCCCCAGGTGTCAGGGAAAAAGCCCAATCCTGAGGATCGCCGCGCAGGAGAGAGATTATAATTTGAACCTGCTGCGCTGCGTTCCCTGAGGACTTAGATTTTAAGGCAAAAAACAATTTACAATTATTTTTGAAATTCTGAAACTTAGCTCGATCCCCTAAAAACAAATCTGGCATGGGAATCCTAGGTTCCACAACAGGCAACCTAGCAAGATATGCAGCAATACTCTGAACCTCAGTGGCAAGCTGATCCACACGGCCAGATAACTGTGCAAACTCCATTGGGAGAAAAGATCCTCCCCAGCACCCAGAGATACAGAGGGAAAAAAATGCAACAAACAGAAAAATATCTCTGACAACTCTGACAACCTTTTTTCTTTCACAATATTTTTTCCCTTCTGTGAGTACCATACAATTTTCAATTTTTAGGCCGGTGATACTGTTATGTTTCGGTAGCTGAGGAGTGCAGTTAAAAAAGGCAATACACCAGAGCAGTTGGAATCTATGAGATTGCAGTACCCTGACTAACCACCACAACTAGAGGCAGCCGTGGAGCGTTCCTACGTTGGTCCTAGACGCCTCGTCACAGCCTGAGAAACTAACTACACCTAAAGATAGAAATAGGAAAGCTATCTGCCCCGGAGCAGAACCCCAAAGATAATAGAAAGCCCCCAAACATGTAATGGCTGTTAGACAAGATGAAATACTGACACAGAAAGAAAATAGTATGAGCAAACGCTGGGGCCCAAACTATCTAAATAGAAAAGGATAGGAAGGGTACTTACTGCAATCTCAGAAAACCCTGAAAGCACCAACTCTACTAATTTCAAAAATACCTGAGATCACACGACCTCTACCACCTAAATTAGTTCTCTGGTGTAACAAAATCAAAACAGCAGCCACTGAAAAAAACTGGAAAAAGCAAAAGTACAAACATCAGTGGCTGAACTAAACTGAGAGGGCAAAAGCCCCCGGAGGGGACCCTGAAGGCCCCCACAGAATTGCAGGTCAAAATGCAAAAATATAGCACAAAAACAAAAAGAAGAAAATGTCTTATCTGTTAGCAGGAGATGCAGACACGACACAGCAGGCTACAAGGGAAACAGGAATGAAGGATTCAGACCAGAACAATTGATCACCGGCAACCATGATGGGAAGGTGACTCCCTTATATAAGACCAGTCAGTAACACCTGATTCCCAGTCCTCACAATCTTCACTGGACAGACCAGCACCGCTTGTAACCACCAGAGGAAGCCTCTGCTCAGAACTCATCTCAAACCCATTCACAACACCCTACATTGTCCCACCTCCAGCATCCAGACAAGTTTGCTGGTGACAGCAAGCAATGTCGGGGATTCGTGAGTCAGTGCTCCATACACCTCGAGCTTCTGGTTGCATGTTTCCTCACAGATCGGGCACAAGTTGGCTTTGTGATAGCTCTTCTGTCAAGCAGAGCGCTGGAGTGGGCAACGCCGCTGTGGGAGCGCGACGACCGTGTGATGCAGAGCGCTTCTCATTTTCTGGAGGCTCTGAAAAAGATTTTTCTAGGACCTCAGGTCACCCACGATACGGCGCTCCAACTGCTGGCAAGTACCCAGGGTTCGGCTTTGGTCAGCCATTTTTCTGTCCAATTTCGGACTCTGGCCTCGGAATTAGAGTGGCCAGATAAAGTCCTCAATCCCGTGTTCTGGAGAGGACTGGCGGGTCATGTGAAAGACGCCTTGGCTACCAGGGAGATTCCTGCCACACTGGAGAAGCTTATCGCTATTTCCACCCGCATCAACCTCCATTTCCATGAGCGGAGGCTGAAACGTGCCCAGTGTAGGCAGAGGGTTTGGTTGGCTCCTACCTTCGCCACCCTTCTGGAGTCGCCCGTTCAGGCGCCCGACCTTCAGGAGGTTGCTCCTGCGGGATCTAAATCTCGGGTCACTCGTCCATCCCCGATTTGTTATATTTGCCAGCAGCAGGGACATTTTGCCAACAGATGGCCACAGCGGCTGAATAAAAGGTTGCGCTGTTGTGAATGGGTTTGAGATGAGTTCTGAGCAGAGGCTCCCTCTGGTGGTTACAAGCGGTACTAGTGAAGATTGTGAGGACTGGGAATCAGGTGTTACTGACTGGTCTTATATAAGGGAGTCATTTTCCCATCAGGGTTGCCGGTGATCAATTGTTCTGGTCTGAATCCTTCTTTCCAGTTTCCCTTGTAGCCTGCTGTGTCGTGTCTTCATCTCCTGCTATCAGATAAGACATTTTCTTCTTTTGTGTTTGTGCTATATTTTTGCATTTTGTCCTGCACTTCTGTGGGGGCCTTCTGGGTCCCCTCCGGGGGCTTTTGCCCTCTCAGTTTGTTCAGCCACTGAGTTTTGTACTTTTGCTTTTCCAGTTTTTTCAGTGGCTGCTGTCTTGATTTTGTTACACCAGAGAACTAATTTAGGTGGTAGAGGTCGTGTGATCTCAGGTGATTTTGAAATTAGTAGAGTTGGTGTTTTTCAGGGTTTTCTGAGATTGCAGTAAGTACCCTTCCTGTCCTTTTCTATTTAGATAGTTTTGGCCCCAGCGTTTGCTCATACTATTTTCTTTCTGTGTCAGTATTTCCTCTTGTCTAACCGCCATTACATGTTTGGGGGCTTTCTATTATCTTTGGGGTCTGCTCCGGGGCAGATAGCTTTCCTATTTCTATCTTTAGGTGTAGTTAGTTTCTCAGGCTGTGACGAGGCGTCTAGGACCAACGTAGGAACGCTCCACGGCTGCCTCTAGTTGCGGTGGTTAGTCAGGGTACTGCAATCTCATAGATTCCAACTGCTCTGGTGTATTGCCTTTTTCACCTGCACTCCTCAGCTACCGTAACATAACAGTATCACCGGCCCAAAAATTGAATGGTACTCACAGAAGGGAAAAAATATTGTGACAGAAGAAAGGTTGTCAGAGTTGTCAGAGATATTTTTCTGTTTGTTGCATTTTTTTTCCCTCTGTATCTCTGGGTGCTGGGGAGGATCTTTTCTCCCAATGGAGTTTGCACAGTTGTCTGGCCGTGTGGATCAGCTTGCCACTGAGGTTCAGAGTATTGCTGCATATCTTGCTAGGTTGCCTGTTGTGGAACCTAGGATCCCCATGCCAGATTTGTTTTTAGGGGATCGAGCTAAGTTTCAGAATTTCAAAAATAATTGTAAATTGTTTTTTGCCTTAAAATCTAAGTCCTCAGGAAACGCAGCGCAGCAGGTTCAAATTATCATCTCTCTCCTGCGCGGCGATCCTCAGGATTGGGTTTTTTCCCTGATACCTGGGGATCCTGTTTTGAGTGATGTTGATGCATTTTTTCAGGCTTTGGGGTTATTGTACGATGAGCCTAATGTCACTGATCAAGCTGAAAAAGCCTTGTTGGCATTAAATCAGTGGCTTGATGACGCTGAGTTATACTGTCAGAGATTCCGTAGGTGGGCAGTCCTGACCAAATGGAATGACGACGCTTTGGCGGCCCTTTTCCGGAAGGGTCTGTCGGATAATGTAAAGGATGTTATGGTGGGATTCCCTGTCCCCTCTGGTCTCAATGATTCTATGTCATTAGCGATTCAAATTGACAGACGTTTGCGTGAGCGGAGAAGTATGCGTGGAGTGGTGTTGCCTTGTGAGCCAGCTTCTGAGCCCATGCAGTGTTATGGAGTGGTGTCTGGGGCACAGCGTCATGAGTTTCGAAAGCGCAATGGGTTATGTTTCTACTGTGGTGATGCCTCTCATGCTATTTCAGTCTGCCCTAAGCGGGGAAGACGTTTTGCACACTCAGTTGTCTTGGGTAGTGTTCAGACTAAGTTTTTATTAACTGTCACTCTGATATGCTCTCTGTCCTCATTTTCTGCTCAGGCTTTTGTTGATTCTGGAGCAGCTATTAACCTGATGGATTATGATTTTGCTAAACGTTGTGGGTTTCCCTTGATACCCCTACAGAAGTCTATTCCCCTACTGGGGATCGATTCTACCCCTTTGGCTGAGAATAAACCCCAGTTTTCTACTCAGGTGATAATGAGGGTTGAACCTGATCACCAGGAGTGCTGCAAATTTTTGGTTCTATATAATCTGCATGACATTATCGTGCTGGGTTTCCCTTGGTTACAGTCTCATAATCCTGTTTTGGATTGGAAATCTGTGTCTGTAACCAGTTGGGGCTGCCAATGTGTTAATACCAACACTCCTGTTTTTTCTGCCTCCCCCAGGCTCAGGATGTTCCTGACTTTTTGTTTGATTTTTCTGATGTGTTTAGCGAAAGTAAATCTGCATCCTTGCCTCCCCATAGGAGCTATGACTGCGCTATTGAATTAGTGCCGGGTAGTAAATTCCCTAAAGGTCGCCTTTTTAACTTATCTGTACCTGAACATGACGCTATGCGGTCTTATATCAAGGAATCATTGGAGAAGGGTCATATCAGACCATCCTCTTCACCCTTAGGTGCCGGTTTTTTCTTTGTGGCCAAAAAAGATGGTTCATTAAGGCCGTGTATTGATTATCGTCTCTTGAACAATATTACTGTGAAATATCAATACCCGTTACCCTTGATTTCTGACCTGTTTTCCAGGGTGAAAAACGCTACTTGGTTTACCAAGCTTGACCTCAGGGGGGCGTATAACCTTATTCGCATTAAGCACGGGGATGAATGGAAGACGGCATTCAATACCCCTGAAGGGCATTTTGAGTACCTAGTGATGCCCTTTGGGCTCACTAATGCTCCTTCCGTCTTCCAGTCCTTCATGAATGACATTTTCAGGGATTTTGTGGACAAATTTCTGATTGTTTATTTGGATGATATCTTGATTTTTTCTAATGACTGGGACTCTCATGTGAAACATGTTCGAACTGTATTCCAGATTTTGAGAGAGAATGCTCTGTATGTGAAGGGATCAAAGTGTCTTTTTGGCGTACAGAAGATCTCATTTCTGGGATTCATTTTGTCCCCATCTGTTATTGAAATGGACCCGATCAAGGTTCAGGCCATCTGTGATTGGGTCCAACCTACTTCATTAAAGGCTCTTCAGAGATTTTTGGGTTTTGCCAATTTTTATTGTAAATTTATTGGTAATTTCTCGGTTATTGTTAAACCATTAACTGATTTGACCAGAAAGGGTTCTGATGTGGTGAATTGGCCTCCTGAGGCAGTCTCTGCATTTCAGGAACTTAAGCAGAAATTCACTTCTGCTCCTGTTCTACGGCAGCCTGATGTTTCTCTGCCATTTCAGGTGGAGGTTGATGCCTCTGAAATTGGGGCAGGTGCCGTTTTGTCCCAAAAAGATCCAGAGACCTCTAAAAGTAACCCTTGTGCCTTTTTCTCTCGAAAATTTTCTCCTACTGAACGTAATTATGACGTGGGTAATCGGGAGTTATTGGCCATGAAGTGGGCTTTTGAAGAGTGGAGACATTGGCTGGAGGGAGCCAAACATCAGGTGGTGGTCCTTACGGACCATAAGAATCTGGTCTATCTGGAATCTGCCAAGCGACTCAATCCTAGACAGGCCAGGTGGGCCTTGTTTTTCACACGTTTTAATTTTGTGGTTTCCTTTCTTCCTGGCACTAAGAATGTTAAGGCGGATGCCCTCTCGAGGAGTTTCCTTGCGGACTCTCCTGAGTTATCTGATCCTTCTGTTATTTTGAAAGAGGGTGTAGTTCTTTCCGCCATCTCGCCCAATTTGAGACTTGCTCTGGAGGGGTGTCAGGAGGATAGGCCCGAGCGCTGCCCTGTTGGAAAATTGTTTGTCCCGGACCAATGGAAAAAGAGTGTGATGTCTGAGATTCATTGTTCCGCATTGGCTGGGCATCCCGGAATTTTTGGTACCAGAGACTTGGTTAGTCGGTCCTTTTGGTGGCCTACCTTGTCTCGTGATGTCAGGGAATTTGTGCAGTCCTGCGGGACTTGCTCTCGCTCCAAGCCTTGCTCTCGCTCTAGTGGTTTGTTGATGCCATTGCCTGTGCCCAAGAGACCATGGACCCATATCTCTATGGATTTCATTTCCGATCTTCCTGTTTCTCAGAGAATGACCACCATCTGGGTAATTTGTGATAGGTTTTCCAAAATGATACATCTTGTGCCATTACCTAAGTTGCCTTCCTCCTCTGAATTGGTGCCGTTGTTCCTTCAGCACGTGGTTCGTTTACACGGCATTCCTGAGAACATTGTGTCTGACAGAGGAGTCCAGTTTGTTTCCAGATTTTGGAGGACTTTTTGTTCTAAACTAGGTGTTCAATTGTCTTTCTCCTCGGCATTTCATCCTCAGACCAATGGTCAAACTGAGAGAACAAACCAGACATTGGAGACTTATCTAAGATGCTTTGTGTCTGCTGATCAGGATGACTGGGTCTCTTTTTTGCCTTTGGCTGAGTTTGCTCTTAATAATAGGGCTAGCTCTGCCACTTTGATGTCTCCGTTTTTCTGTAATTCTGGGTTTCACCCTCGATTTTCTTCAGGACAGACGGAAGCTTCTGTCTGTCCAGGTGTTGACTCTGTTGTTGAGCGTATGCAACAGATTTGGGACCAGGTAGTGGAGAGGTTGTCCCTCTCTCAGGAGAAGGCCCAGCGGTTTGCTAACCGGCATAGGACTGATGGTCCTCGGTTTAAAGTGGGGGACTTGGTCTGGTTGTCCTCAAAGAATATTCCTATGAGAGTAGCATCTCCTAAATTTAAGCCTAGGTTCATTGGACCTTATAAGATCATGGAGATTATTAATCCTGTTTCTTTTCGTTTGCTTCTTCCAGGGACATTTAAGATCCATAACGTGTTCCACAAGTCCTTGTTGAAGAGGTTTGTTGAGCCAGTGGTTTCTGCTGCTGTGCCTCCTGACCCTGTTTTGGTTGAGGGCAATCTGGAATATGTGGTTGAGAAAATATTGGATTCTCGTTTTTCTAGACGAAGACTCCAGTATTTGGTTAAATGGAGAGGTTATGGTCAGGAAGACTATTCTTGGGTGTTTGCTTCGGACATCCATGCTAGGAGACTTATCCGTGCTTATCATAAAACTCATCCTGACCGACCTGGTTGCTCAAATGAGGGTTCGGTGACCCCTCCTCAAGGGGGGGGTACTGTTGTGAATGGGTTTGAGATGAGTTCTGAGCAGAGGCTCCCTCTGGTGGTTACAAGCGGTACTAGTGAAGATTGTGAGGACTGGGAATCAGGTGTTACTGACTGGTCTTATATAAGGGAGTCATTTTCCCATCAGGGTTGCCGGTGATCAATTGTTCTGGTCTGAATCCTTCTTTCCAGTTTCCCTTGTAGCCTGCTGTGTCGTGTCTTCATCTCCTGCTATCAGATAAGACATTTTCTTCTTTTGTGTTTGTGCTGTATTTTTGCATTTTGTCCTGCACTTCTGTGGGGGCCTTCTGGGTCCCCTCCGGGGGCTTTTGCCCTCTCAGTTTGTTCAGCCACTGAGTTTTGTACTTTTGCTTTTCCAGTTTTTTCAGTGGCTGCTGTCTTGATTTTGTTACACCAGAGAACTAATTTAGGTGGTAGAGGTCGTGTGATCTCAGGTGATTTTGAAATTAGTAGAGTTGGTGTTTTTCAGGGTTTTCTGAGATTGCAGTAAGTACCCTTCCTGTCCTTTTCTATTTAGATAGTTTTGGCCCCAGCGTTTGCTCATACTATTTTCTTTCTGTGTCAGTATTTCCTCTTGTCTAACCGCCATTACATGTTTGGGGGCTTTTATTCTTTGGGGTCTGCTCCGGGGCAGATAGCTTTCCTATTTCTATCTTTAGGTGTAGTTAGTTTCTCAGGCTGTGACGAGGCGTCTAGGACCAACGTAGGAACGCTCCACGGCTGCCTCTAGTTGCGGTGGTTAGTCAGGGTACTGCAATCTCATAGATTCCAACTGCTCTGGTGTATTGCCTTTTTTACCTGCACTCCTCAGCTACCGTAACATAACATTGCGCCCAGTAACCGTAGGAACAGGGTCACTGGAGGACATGAGTTTTGCCCCTAAAGTGCTCCTCAACGGGATAATTACCCACAGTTCTACCACCCTACCCATCAAGCAGTGAGTGGATTCGGGGGCAGAGGGGAATTTTATGTCCTCCTCCTTCGCTTCTCGCCACACCATGCCTTTGGTGTTGCTGGCTGAACCAGTGTCGGCACAGGTGTTGAAAGGAGCAATTCTGCCCACACAAATCACCCATCAGTCTGTCCCACTCACCTTGTCTGTGTCTCCTTCCCATCAGGAGAATATATCATTTTTATCCTCCCTGAGGGTATAGATGAGGTTTTGTTGGGATTACCCTGGCTCCGCCACCACTCTCCCCATATTGAGTGGTCTTCAGGGAGAATTCTGGTTTGTTGTAATTTATGTAAAGGCAGATGCATTAGGGACAGCGTGCAGGTCACCACCACTGAGATACCCATAGACCTCTCTCCTCTTCCCAAGGTCTATTGGTCCTATGCTGACGTTTTCTCGAAGAAGGCTGCAGAGACTCTTCTGCCTCATCGCGCCTATGACTGTCCTATCGACCTCTTGCCTGGAGCTGAGCCTCCTAGAGGAAGGGTTTATCCCCTCTCGCTTCCAGAGACAGAGGCCATTTCCCAATATATTCAGGAGAACTGGCAAGGGGATTCATTAGGAAGTCGGTGTCACCAGCAGGAGGCACGGGACATTTGGGACCACACTCAGGATGCCATTCAGGCCTCCAAAGAGAGGATGAGGTCTTCGGCCAATGCCCATCAGCGCCCCACTCCTACATTTTCTCCGGGTGACCTAGTGTGGCTCTCTGCCCAAAACATCAGGCTACGTGTAGAGTCCACCAAGTTGGCACCTCGCTTTTTGGGTCTCTTTAAAGTTCTTATTTTTTGCGTTCCACAGACCCTAACATAAACACATTATTATTATTATGTAAATAAAAAAACAATAAAAGTACACATATTTGGTATCGCCGCGTCCGTAATGAACCGCCCTATAAACTGTCCCATTAGTTAATCCCTTTAGTGAACTCCTTACAAAAAAAAGCAAGGCAAAAAAACAATGCTTTATCATCATAAGGCCAAGCAAAAAGTGGAATAACACGCGATCAAAAATACAGATATAAATAAATATGGTAGCGCTGAAAGCATCATTTTGTCCCGCTAAAAACAAGCTGCCATACGGCATTATCAGCGAAAAAATTAAAAAGTTATAGCTCACAGAATAAAGCGATGTAAAAATAATTATTTTTTATATAAAATTGTTTTTATTGTATAAAAGCGCCAAAACATAAAAAAATAATAAATGAGGTATCAATGTAATTGTACTGACCTGAAGAATAAAACTGCTTTATCAATTTTAACAACAGACGGAACAGTATAAAGAGTATAAACGCCACCCCAAAAAAAAGTCATGAATTGCTGGTTTTTGTTAATTCTATCTCCCAAAAATCGTAATAAAAAGCGATCAAAAAATGTCCTGTGCCCAAAAATGGGACCAATAAAAACGTCAACTCGTCCCTCAAAAACTAAGACCTCACAAGACTCTTAGGGCCAAAATATGGATAAATTATAGCTATCAAAATGTGGTGATGCAAAAACTATTTTTTGCAATAAAAAGCGTCTTTTAGCTTGTGACAGCTGCCAAACATAATAACTTACTATAAAAACCCACTATAAATAGTAAATCAAACCCGCCTTCATAACCCCCTTTGTTAGGGAAAAATAATAAAATAAAAAAAAGTATTTATTTATATTTTCACGTTAGGGTTGGAAGTAGTGTTAGGGGTATGTTAGGGTTAAGTTTGTGGTTAGGCTTATGGCTAGGGTTGGGATTAGGGTTAGGGTGTGTTTTGGTTAGGGTTGGAGTTAGAATTGGGGGGTTTCCACTGTTTAGGCACATCAGGGGCTCTCCAAACATGACATGGCATCTGATCTAAATTCCAGCCAATTCTGCGTTGAAAAAGTCAAACGGTACTCCTTCCCTTCCGAGCTCTGCCATGCACACAAACAGTGGTTTACCCCCACATATGGGCTATTAGCATACTCAGGACAAGTTGCACAATAACTCTTAGCGTCCAATTTCTTCTGTTACCCTTGGGAAAATGAAAAATTTGGGGAGAAAATATAATTTTTATGGAAAAAATGATTTTGATTTTTATGCCTCTACGTTATAAACTTCTGTGAAGCACTTGGGAGTTCAAAGTTCTCTCGACACATCTAGGTAAGTTCCTTGATGGATCTAGTTTCCAAAATGGGGTCACTTGTGGGGGGGGTTTCCACTGTTTAGGCACATCCAGGGCTCTCCAAATGCGACATGACGTCTGCAGACCATTCCATCAAAGTCGGCATTCCAAAACATTATTCATTCCCTTCTGAGCCCCGGCGTGTGCATATACAGTAGTTTTCTCCCACATATGAGGTATCAGCGTACTCAGGACAAATTGCACAACACTTTTGGGGTCCAATTTCTCCTATTACCCAATTGGGGGCGAGAAGATCAATTTTGTGGAAAAATTATGATTTTTTATTTTTACGGCTCTA
>JARQOD010000007.1:169834704-169936379 GCA_033576555.1 Oophaga sylvatica | reverse complement strand
TTTTACGGCTCTAAGTTACAAACTTCTGTGAAGCATTTGGGGTTTCAAAGTGCTCACTACACATCTAGTTTAAGTTCCTTAGGTGGTCTACCTTCCAAAATGGTGTCACTTGTGGGGGTTTCCACTGTTTAGGCCATCAATGGCTCTCCATATGCAACAGACGTCCGATTCAATTCCAGCCAATTTTGCATTAAAAAGTCAAACGACGCTCCTTACTTCCGAGCTCTCACATGTGCCCAAACAGTAGTTCCACCCCAATGTGGGGTATCATCATATAAGGACAAATTGCACAACACTTTTGCTGTTCAATTTCTCCTGTTCCCCTTGGTAAAATAAAAAAAATTGGATCTGAATTAAATATTTGTGAAAAAAAGTTATGTGTTCATTTTTTTTAAACATTCCAAAAATCCCTGTGAAGCACCTGAAGGGTTAATAAACTTCTTGGATGTGGTTTTGAAACACCTTGAGGGGTGCAGTTTTTAGAATGGTATCACTTTCAGGTATTTTTTTATCATATAGACCCCTCAAAGTTACTTCAATGTGATGTGGTCCCTAAAAAAAATTGTGTTGTAAAAATGAAAAATTGCTGGTCAACTTTTAACCCTTATTACTTCCTAAGAAAAAAAGTTAATTTTGTTTCCAAAAATGTGCTGATGTAAAGTAGACATGTTGGAAATGTTTTTAGTAACTATTTTGTGTGACATATTTCTCTGTTTAAAGGGCATAACATTTTTTTGACAGATTTCCTTTTTTTTTTATAAATAAATGCAAGTTACAGTACAGACCAAAAGTTTGGACACACCTTCTCATTTAAAGATTTTTCTGTATTTTCATGACTATGAAATTGTACATTCACACTGAAGGCATCAAAACTATGATTTAACACATATGGAATTATATACTTAACAAAAAAGTGTGAAACAACTGAAAATATGTCTTATATTCTAGGTTTTTCAAAGTAGCCACCTTTTGCTTTGATGACTGCTTTGCACTCTCTTGGCATTCTCTTGATGAGCTTCAAGAGGTAGTCACCGGAAATGGTCTTCCAACAATCTTGAAGGAGTTCCCAGAGATGCTTAGCACTTGTTGGCCCTTTTGCCTTCACTCTGCGGTCCAGCTCACCCCAAACCATCTCGATTGGGTTCAGGTCTGGTGACTGTGGAGGCCAGGTCATCTGGCGAAGCACCCCATCACTCTTCTTGGTCAAATAGCCCTTACACAGCCTGGAGGGTGTGTTTGGGGTCATTGTCCTGTTGAAAAATAAATGATGGTCCAACTAAACGCAAACTGCAAGATGCTGTGGTAGCCATGCTGGTTCAGTATGCCTTCAATATTGAATAAATCCCCAACAGTGTCACAAGCAAAGCACCCCTACACCATCATACCTCCTCCTCCATTCTTCACGGTGGGAACAGGCATGTAGAGTCCATCCGTTCACTTTTCTGCGTCGCACAAAGACCGGTGGTTGGAACCAAAGATCTCAAATTTGGATCATCAGACCAAAGCACAGATTTCCACTGGTCTAATGTCCATTCCTTGTGTTCTTAGCTCAAACAAGTCTCTTCTGCTTGTTTCCTGTCCTTAGCAGTGGTTTCCTAGCAGCTATTTTATCATGAAGGCCTGCTGCACAAAGTCTCCTCTTAACAGTTGTTATAGAGATGTGTCTGCTGCTAGAACTCTGTGTGGCATTGACCTGGTCTCTAATCTGAACTGCTGTAAACCTGCGATTTCTGAGGCTGGAGACTCAGATAAACTTATCCTCAGAAGCAGAGGGGACTCTTGGTCTTCCTTTCCTGGGGCGATCCTCATGTGAGCCAGTTTCTTTGTAGCGCTTGATGGTTTTTGCAACTGCACTTGGGGACACTTTCAAAGTTTTCCCAATTTTTTGGACTGACTGACCTTCATTTCTAAAAGTAATGATGGCCACTCGTTTTTCTTTACTTAGCAGCTTTTTTTCTTGCCATAATACAAATTCTAACAGTCTATCCAATAGGACTATCAGCTGTGTATCCACCAGATTTCTGCACAACACAACTGATGGTCCCAACCCCATTTATAAGGCCAGAAATCCCACTTATTAAACCTGAACATTAACACATTTTCTGAATGCGGTGTTGAATACTTTGAGGGATGCTATTTTCAAAATAGGGTCTTGTTTGTGTTTTTTTGACAAATAGGCCCCTTACTTTAAAAATGAAGGTATCCCTAAAAACATATGTTTTGTAAATTTCATTATAAAAAATGAAAGTTTCTGCTAAATTTAAACTCTTCTAAAATCCTAACAAAAAAGTGGGTTAAAAAGTGATGTTTTTGTAAGTAAACATGTAGTTAATTATATTTACTCTGTATTTTCTGTGTTGTGTTTTATCTGTTTTAGGGTTCACTCGCAGTGTATAAATAGAACGAGTGCAGTTAAAAAGAAAGTTGGAATGCACTCGAACCAATGTTATTCAATGAGGCAGTGCAGATCTGCATATTTTTTTCAGCTGTATTCGGCATGAGAAAAAAATTGCAGCATGTTGCAATTACAGTCTGACATCGGATAGGTGCGAGAAAAAAGAAACGCATGTCATATCATATGTATCATCGGTGTGGCATCCGATTTTTATGGATACATTACAATTCTGAGTAAAAAAAAAAATAAATGGATGTCAAGTGAGAAATAGTCCTACTCTCCTGGATGAGGATCGTACTTATTTTTTATACTCTAGTGTGAACAAATCCGTAAAGGAATAAAAATATAAAGTTTGAAAATTGCAAATTTTTCAAAATTGTTATCAAATTTTAGGCATTTTCATAAATAAGTACAAATTCTTCTTACCTAAATTAACCTCTAACATAAAGTACAATGTGTTGAAAAACCAAATTATCAGAATTACTAACATATTCCAAAGTTATTACCACAGAAATTAACATGTCAGATTTTAAAAATTTGGTCTGTCAAGAAGGTGAAAATGGGCTTTGGCTCTAAGGGTTAGCACAGTATTATATTTTAGATGGTATTGAGATATCCAAGCCTTTGATTATGATGGTTTGGAGGGATAACAAGTATAGACTAGTATATTCAGTATTCTCTGCTTCGGAAATGTTTACAAGCCGGTGGCAGAATGACGTTCAACACTGGAAGTTTGGCTTGTGTTCTACCTAGCTTGTCCTTTTTTCACTTTTCATTTGCTACCTGTATTTCAATCTACTGAAAAATTGCTTTTAGCTCTTCGTATGGAACGGACAAATATTGAATATAATTCACCTTTCCTTGCTATAGAAGAGCATCACTATGCTTTTGAATTTTTCAAATTATTCATTTATATTGTTAATGTTCATCTTTTCATAAATAAGTGTTAATTGTCTAATGAGGATGTTTCTTTCCTTTTAGTTTCATTAAAATTAAATATTATCAGTCCTAGTATGGCTAGTTTAATAAATGGAGAAGCAATCATAATTAGTGTTGAGCGATACGATAATGCAAATATCGGCTATCGGCCGATATTAGCTCTATCGGCCTTTCGATAATTTGTTTCGATATTTTCGTCTTATCGAATACCGGAATCGGATTTGTCACTGTCACTGTCTGTGTCCGTCGGTCGGTTCTGTCACTGTCAGTGTCCGTCGGTCGGGTCTGTCAGGAGTCAGCGGCACTTACCTGGCAGAAGATCTCCGGCGGTCACGTCCTGGACTGCTTCATGGCCGCCATCCTCTTCTCCCCGGCGGTCACATGCAGTTTCTCGCGATAACTGCAGTGACTGCTGGGTAATCCCGGCCGTAAAGCAATCAGTCCGATGACGTCACCGCCGGGGAAGCAGGTAATCAGCTGTGCTGCGTCGCGATGACAGGCTCTGCCTGTCATTGCGATGTAGCAGAGCTGGATCGTCGTGGGACTGTCGTTACTATGGACTGCGTCGGACAGGTGGTATACTGTTGGTTTGTTTTTTTTCTTTTTTTACAGGAGATCGATGGCGTCGCAGGAATGAGAGTACAATAAAAGAAATGAAAACTGTGTTGTCTCTTTTATTTCATTAAAATACTTTTTTCTTGCTTTGTCTTTTTTTTATGCATTTAATAACTTTGGGATTAATAATGGATCGGTGTCTTATTGACGCCTCTCCATTATTAACCGGGCTTATTGTCACCGTGTCTTTTAATACCAGGCTGCAGCAGTCTGCATTTTACTTGGCTGGTTAACAAAAATAGGGGGGACCCCTATGCCGTTTTTTTCGAGGGGAACCCCTATTTTTGTTAACCAGCCAAGCTAAGCAGACTGCTGTGGCCTGGTATTATCAGGCTTGCAAGGTCCATGGATATTGGATCCTTACCAGCCTGAAAAACCAGGCCTCAGCGGTCTGCTTCATCTGGCTGGTTAACAAAAATAGGGGGGACCCCACGCCAATTTTTTTCGAGGGGATCCCCTATATTTGTTAATCAGCCAAGATATGCAGACTGCTGTGGCCTGGTATTATCAGGCTGGCAAGGTCCATGGATCTTGGCTTGTTAACAGCCTGAAAATCCAGGCCTCAGCGGTCTGCTTCATCTGGCTGGTTAACAAAAATAGGGGGGACCCCACGCCATTTTTTTTCGAGGGGATCCCCTATTTTTGTTAACCAGTTCCCTCTGACGTCACTGATTGTGTCCCTGGCTGACCTGAAGTGAAAGTGGAAAGCAATCAATTAAGCTTTCCACTTCCTCTCCTGTCAGCCAGGAGAGGAACTCATTCATTTGGGGGTTTACTGTGAGGCTGCAGCATTAGCTGCGGTCCCTGCAGTAAACATTAACCCTTTCTGATGGATTACACCGTGGGACCTGACTGTACATCGGATTGGTAAGAATAATTTTGCTTTATTATTTTATTTTTATTACAGGAAATGGTTTTAGCAGGTAAATAAAATATGGTCAAAAACTGTGTGATTATTTCATTAAACTTCTTTTTTATTAAAGTGTGTGTGTTTGATTTTTCTTTCATACAATAGGATTAATAATTGATAGTTGTCTGATTGACAGCTCTCAATTATTAACCTGGCTTAAAGTGACCTTTCAATTGCAAGGTCATTTTAACCCCTTATTAACCCATTCGCCACCGCTACAGGGCAATGGGAATAGACGGGCAAAGTGCCAGAAAGGGCAAATCTAATTACAGATTTGCCCTTTCTGGTGTGTCTGGGGGCAGATGTTAGTAGCCGGGGGGGAAAAAAATAATGGTCCCTCTCTGGGCTATTATTATCTGCCCCCACTCACTGGCTTTGTCTGTCTGGTTGCGAAAATAGGGCGGGAGCCCACGCATTTTTTTTCAGCAATTTTACACCTCATATATATATATATACATGTCATTGAATTTGTGACACATATATATATATATATATATTTATATTTATAGTTCATACACTTCTACATAGTATAATAGCCGCTAATTCAATTGCCGGCTTTTGTGAAAATGCAGAACCCGACATGAAATGACACTTGGTTTACATAGAGTTAACCATGTCTTTTCATGTAGTTTGATATCTGATTTGCACAAACAATTACATGAGTGTAAGTGTGCAAAATTTCACACCTGTAGGGGTTAATTAAAGGTGTAAATTCGTAGCAAAAAGTCCGTTTTTTTTACAACGAATTTACACCTTTAATTAACCCCTACAGGTGTGAAATTTTGCACACATAGACTGATGTAATTGTTTGTGCAAATCAGATTGCAAACGACATGAAAAGACATGGTTAACCCTATGTACACCAAGTGTCATTTCATGTCGGGTGCTTCTGTCTTTTCACAGAAGCCGGCTTTACCCGGCAATTGAATCAGAGGATATTTTACTATGTAGAAGTGTATAAACTATACATATATGTATATATATATGTCACAATGACATGTATATATATATATATATATATATATATGTTTTCTATGTGTGTATATTTAGTGTTTACAAGGAAATAAAGGCTTTTTTTAGTTGCGATATTTTGTTCCCATAGACTTACATTGGACTTCCGGTATCGAAATCAGATATCGACGATATTTAGTGCTATCGGCGATACAATTTCGATACGATATTTTTAGATATCTAGCACTATCGCTCAACACTAATCATAATGAATTAAATAAAAAAATTTGCAAACTATACTAATGCATGTTTTTAAGAATTTGCCTTTTATATTCCATTGTCAGATAAAATAGCTGACTGGTATGTATAATAGCCTCAGGAGAGATATATTAGGCAACAGTGGTGTAGTATGTTATGTATTAGAAAGAATATATAAAGAGGAACCAAGCCAAATGCATTTACTACTTATTATGCTGCAAATTATCATTTAACCTTTGAATAGCAACAAAATAATGGCTCATTCTTTAAAAATTCTTAGAATACTCATATCTGTTTCTCGTTTGCATAAGAATTGATACTGGCATGATAATACACTGCTTCATTTATATACATACATGATATACAGTATATATACATATATGAAATATATATATATATATATATATATATATATAAATAAATATACTGTATATATATTTATATATATATGTAAATGTATTTATAGCAAATATAAGTGTTGCAATGCAGTAAGCCGAATTTATCTAATAGCATTAAGTGCTTTGATGTAAAAGTAAACCTTATGAGTCACATTACCATAATGAATTATGTGCAGAAAAGAACCCATTTCAATGATAGATATATGAATTTAACCCCTTTATGAAATATAACATATAGGTATGTCACGTGTTGTGTATCCCAATTTGATGCAGGGTCTGGCACTGAGCCCACATCTTTTCCAAGGAAATGACAGCTGATTTGATCAACTGTCATGTGCCCCTAACAGTTGCAGGTGGAATTGCAATACATCCGAGGCTGTTAACATGTTTAATGTAGCAGTTAATCTCTGACAGCGGCATTTAATATCCTCGCGCCAGAAGAGCGTCACTAACCCCGCCCATTGGCACCCATCACATGATCGTGGGTTGATGTTGGGTTGGCTGATGCCCTGATGAAGATTGCATTTTCAAGTCTCCTAAGGAGACTATTAAAGCAAGTAAAAAGTCGAAAAAAAAAGTTTTATAAAAATTAGCAATATATAAAAGTTCAAATCACCCCCCTTTTGCCCCGTTCAAAATAAAGCAATTTAAATAAATAAAAAACCCACTTATTTGGTATCACTTAGTTCATAACTGCCAGATCTACCAAAATACAAAAATATTTAATCTGATCGGTAAATGGCGTAACCGGATAATGTTTGGTATCTAAAAAATCATAATGACCTGGAGAATCTTAATGGCAGGTCAACTTTAGCATTTAGTGAACATGGAAAAAACAAAAAAAAATGTGGAGTTGCACTTTTTTTGCAATTTCACTGCACTTGATTTTTTTTCCATTTTCCAGTACCCTATATGCTAAAATCAATGATATCTTTTGAAAAGGACAACTCGTCCATCAAAAAACAAGATCTTACATGGCCATATTGATTGGAAAATAAAAAAAAGTATGTCTCTGGTAAGAATGGGAGATAAAAGCAAAATTGAAAAAAAGGAAAGGGTCAAGGGGTTAAAACACCCCAGTTGCTTAGTGGTTCGCATTTTGCCTTGTATCCTGATTCACTGGGGTCAAGTGTTCAAATCTGATTAGCTTCACAATCGGTGAAGTTCTGTTCTGTTGCCCATCACCCTCTATTCAATTTGATTGTGAAGTGCTGACAATATGCCGTCGCAACTAGGGACTACAGAATGACTCAGTCACTCTTTGTACTCTTATTAAACTCATACTGAAGTATATAGCACAAGTGATCAAAAGACTGTAGGTTCAAATTCCTTACTTGCTTCTAATTAATGCTTCTAATTCAGGGTTCCCCAACTCCAGTCCTCAAGGCCCACCAACAGGTCATGTTTTCAGGATTTCCTTTGTGTTGCACAGGTGATTGTTATGTTACGGTAGCTGAGGAGTGCAGGTAAAAAAGGAAATACACCAGAGCAGTTGGAATCTATGAGATTGCAGTACCCTGACTAACCACCGCAACTAGAGGCAGCCGTGGAGCGTTCCTACGTTGGTCCTAGACGCCTCGTCACAGCCTGAGAAACTAACTACACCTAAAGATAGAAATAGGAAAGCTATCTGCCCCGGAGCAGAACCCCAAAGATAATAGAAAGCCCCCAAACATGTAATGGCGGTTAGACAAGAGGAAATACTGACACAGAAAGAAAATAGTATGAGCAAACGCTGGGGCCCAAACTATCTAAATAGAAAAGGATAGGAAGGGTACTTACTGCAATCTCAGAAAACCCTGAAAAAACACCAACTCTACTAATTTCAAAATCACCTGAGATCACACGACCTCTACCACCTAAATTAGTTCTCTGGTGTAACAAAAACAAAACAGCAGCCACTGAAAAAAAAACTGGAAAAAGCAAAAGTACAAAACACAGTGGCTGGACTAAACTGAGAGGGCAAAAGCCCCGGAGGGGACCCTGAAGGCCCCCACAGAAGTGCAGGACAAAATGCAAAAATATAGCAAAAACACAAAATAAGAAATTGTCTTATCTGATAGCAGGAGATGCAGACACGACACAGCAGGCTACAAGGGAAACTGGAAAGAAGGATTCAGACCAGAACAATTGATCACCGGCAACCCTGATGGGAAAATAACTCCCCTATATAAGACCAATCAGTAACACCTGATTCCCAGTCCTCACAATCCTCACTAGTACCGCTTGTAACCACCAGAGGGAGCCTCTGCTCAGAACTCATCTCAAACCCATTCACAACAGGTGATGCAATTATCACCTGGGCAATACTAAGGAAATCCTGAAAACATGACCTGTTGGTGGGCCTTGAGGACTGGAGTTGGGGAACCCTGTTCTAATTAGCTCCAAATTTATTCTGCAGCAGGAAAATGACCCACACTGTAAAGGGTTTACCATGACAGAGAGGAGCCAGAAGACCGCAGCGTTTGATTTCTCCTACTCCTGCACTGTTTAGAATCAATTCACCTTCATATTAAATGGTACAAGTTTCTTTTAGCAATGCAGTAGTTAATCTGCTCAGTTGAGAGCTCTTGAAATCTTTCCTGCATTAAGGCTCTGTCACGCTGGGTGAAGGATAAGTAAGTGTACAACAATAGGGAGAGGGAAGGGGAGAGTCCAAGCACTAGGGAAGGGGGAGTGGAGACCCCTAGACAGATCTAAAATCACCCCATCTGCCCTAATGTATATGTATAGGTTCTGCACCTATCACTGAGCAGAAACCTAATCCCTGCATCACCCTAGTGATAGGCCCTGATTAGGGAGAGGATAGGGTAGAACAAGTCCATCACCACTACAACTAGAGACAAAAGGGGGTAGACAAACGATGTAACGCTTAGCTTGAGAAAAACACTACTATATCCCGCCAGCAATCCACCGAGGGTCCTCAGGGAAGCCACATACCGACAGTTGGAGCTTCCAACAAGGCTGAATGAGGTAAGTAGAGCTAACACCAGCAGCATGCTACAGACGCTGAATGAATTTAATTTATCTAATTAGCAGCAGAAGGTGGAGGCAACCGATTGGTCCTAAAGGGAGAGAGATATCGCTCCACAACATAGATACAAAATTCAAAAAGGTGCTTGAGCTTATCACAATGACCTTCTACAGCCATATCCAGGACTACTATCAGTCACCTGTGACAGGCACTCAACTGTTCACTGTTAGCTTCTCCCATCTCCTATATAATCTGGGCCCTGGCTAGCACTCATTGCAAGAGTAGCTTATGCTGCATGGTTAGGAGATGGTGGTTTGTGGTTACTGTTTGAGAAGACGTTTGGTGGAATTATCTGAGGCTGTTGCTATGTTTGAGGTGTGTGCTAATTCCCCTTCTTCTCCTACTTTTGTTTTATCCCAACTTTCACTCCCCAAACCTTACCTCTGTTGTTTTTGTGAGTATATTTGTATGATTAGTATTATCCTTTATCCCTGTTTGTATTACCTTGTTAGTCTGGTTATTGTATTATGGAACACTACTACTCTCTTTTCCTTGGGTGGGGGAAGGGTTCAGACTGAGGGCTGAATTAGGAACTAAGGTGTAACATCCCTGCGGGCATCACTGCATGGCTTCCAATCTTCCATCAGGTTGATACACCATCTTACTCATCACTCCGGGTCATGCTGTGAGTTCTGCCCTCTGCCTGCTCAATGCTGTGAACCTCATGTTCTCTGCTGGCTGTGTACATAGTTCCTGGCTGTATGCTTAGGGCGGAGGCTTCTGCACTTTCTGAGTCTTATAGAGACCGTGTGCACACTCCTAATGTATCCCCAGCCTATTGCCAAGAGGTATCGGGTACTTAAGGCATCTCCACCCATAGGAAGTTGCCTGAGCAACAAACTCTCTCAGTCTGCTTTCTGCTACTGAGTTGCCAGGTCCTGTCCTGTCTCTGCCACCCTAGGGGCTGTATACCCAGGCCCGTACCTGTATTCTATGTATCTCGCTTGTTGCACCCTGGGGGCTTTATACCCAGGCCTGAATCCTTTGTCCTGAACTTGTTCCTATGTCTGACCTTGTCTGAACTAAGTCCTATTCCTGAATCTGTTTCTATCCTAGTCTGTAGCCTTTCCTACCCTGCTGTGTCTATCCTTGTGTCTACTCCTTTTGCTTGCAGATCCAGCACCTGCACGTGTCCCTATCTGGTTGTCACTGCACAACGTTAGTGTCCCTGGTGTTCACTTGGTACTTCACTGCAAGTTCTTGTGTTTATCTGGTCCTGCAGCTCTGCTCTGCTCTCTCTCCGCACCCTGTGGCTCTGATCTTGCTCTGCACCCTGTGGCTCTGCTCTCGCTCCACACCCTGCAGCTCTGCTCTGCTCTCACTCCACACCCTGCGGCTCTGCTCTGCTCTCGCTCGGCACCCTGTGGCTGTGATCTTGCTCTCACTCTGTGTTAGGGCTGGCGGAACGCACAAAATAAATATAAATAATAGGTGCTTCGCAGCCCGGGGTCCACCGTGCAGGCAGAGCCTTCTGCTAGTAAGATGGCAGTATGGCGAACTCTGTTACTTCACAGAGTCGCAACTATAGATACTGTGGCACTATATGGCGGTATAAGCGAACTCTGTTACACCACTGTTATGAATGTGCTAAAGATGGTTTCTGAGCAGAGGCTCCCTCTGGTGGTTACAGACAGTACTGAACCTCACAGCGAGGAATGGCAATCTGGGATCACAGACTGAACTGTAATAAGGGAGGTTCCCTCTCATGATGGTCGCCGGTGATCAATTGTTCTTGTCTCAATTGTGGTTCCTGGTTCATTTGGAAGTTTCCTGAGTCTTGCCTGCATCTTCTGCTTTCAGATAAGATATTTTCTGCTTTTATTTTTGTGCTTGCTTTTTGCATAGTTCCTTGCACTTCTCTGGAGGTCAGCCGGGTCCCCTCCTGGGGGCCTGTGCTCCTCTCAGTTTATCTGAAGCCACTGTTAAGGGTATGCCACACTGAACAATATCGCTAACGGGATCGCTAAAAAACGTCACTATTTAGCGATCCCGTTAGCGATGTTGTTCAGTGCGGCATCTGCCAGCGACGAGCTTCCTGCTGTGATCTCGCTCGTCGCTGGAATCGTTCCGGACCCTATTTTCTCGTCGGCGCTCCCGCTGGGTAAGTATATATCGCTAGTGTGGCACCTTTTCTTAGCGATTTAGCGGTACTTTTGTACCGCTAAAGTCGTTAAGAAGATCGCTAACGGCGATAGCGTCGTTAACTATATCGCTAAATGTGGCCGCACTTAGCGATATAGAAACAATCCCGCTAGCGATCGCATTAGTATGCGTCATTATCGTGATCGCTAGCGGGATTGTTTAGTGTGGCAGTACCTTTATTTGTTCATTTGCTTTTTCTCCTCAGCTACCTAAACATAACAGTATCACTGGCCAAGCTAAAATTATATGGTACTCACAGAAGGGAAAAATAGTGTGGAAAGAAAAAAAAAAAAAGTTGTCAGAGATTTTTTTTTTCTGTTTGTTGCATTTTTTCCTTCTTTTTCTCTGGGTGCTGAGGAGGATTTTTTTTTCTCTCAATGGAGTTTGCACAGTTGTCTGGCCATGTGGATCAGCTTGCCACTGAGGTTCGGAGTATTGCTACCTATCTTGCTGGGTTGCCGGTTGTGGAACCTAGGATTCCCATGCCAGATTTGTTTTTGGGGATCGGGCTAAATTTCTGAATTTCAAAAATAACTGTAAGTTGTTTTTTGCCTTGAAGCCTAAGTCTTCAGGGAACACAGCACAGCAGGTTCAAATTGTCATCTCTCTCCTGCGCGGCGACCTTCAGGATTGGGCTTTTTCCCTGACACCTGGGGATCTGTTTTGAATGATGTTGATGTATTTTTTCAGGCTCTGGTGTTGTTGTATGATGAACCTAATGTCACTAATCATGCTGAGAACACCTTGTTGGCATTAAGTCAGGGCTGTGAAGCTGCTGAACTGTACTGTCAGAAATTTCAAAAGTGGGCAGTCCTGACCAAATGGAATGATGATGCTTTGGCAGCCCTTTTTCGGAAGGGTCTGTCAGAAAATGTAAAGGACGTTATGGTGGGATTCCCTGTACCCTCTGGTCTCAATGATTCTATGTCATTGGCTATTCAAATTGACAGACGTTTGTGTGAGCACAGAGGAATGCGTGAGATGGTGTTGCCTTGTCGGCCAGCTCCTGAGCCCATGCAGTGTGATTGAGTCACTTCTGGGGCACAGCGTCATGAATTTAGAAAGCGCAATGGGTTATGTTTCTACTGTGGTGACGTCTCTCATGCTATTTCCATCTGCCCTATGCGGGGAAGACGTTTTGCGTGCTCAGTTGTCTTGGGTAGTGTTCAGACTAAATTTCTGTTGACTGTTACCCTGATTTGCTCCATGTCCACATTTTCTGCTCAGGCTTTTGTTGATTCTGGAGCAGCTATTAACCTGATGGATTTCGACTTTGCCAAACGTTGTGGCTTTCCCATGATACCCCTGCGGAAATCTATTCCCCTATTGGGCATTGATTCTACCCCTTTGGCGGAGAATAAACCCAAATTTTCTACTCAGGTGATAATGAGGGTTGAACCAGATCATCAGGAGAGTTGCAAATTTCTGGTGTTGCATAATCTGCATGACATTATTGATCTGGGTTTCCCTTGGTTGCAGATTCATAATCCTGTTTTGGATTGGAAATCTGTGTCTGTGACCAGTTGGGGCTGCCAATGTGTGAATGCTGGCACTCCTGTTTTTTCTGCCTCTCCCCAGTCTCAGGATGTTCCTGACTTTTTGACTGATTTTTCTGATGTGTTTAGTGAAAGTAAATCTGCATCCTTACCCCCTCACAGGAGCTACGATTGCGCCATTGAATTAGTGCCTGGTGGTAAATTTCCTAAAGGTCGCCTTTTTAATTTAGCTGGGGTCATATCAGACCATCCTCTTCACCCTTGGGCGCCGGTTTTTTCTTTGTGGCCAAAAAGGATGGTTCATTGAGGCTGTGTATTGATTATCGCCTTCTGAATAACATCACTGTGAAATATCAATATCTGTTACCCTTGATTTCTGATCTGTTTTCCAGAGTGAAAAGTGCTAGTTGGTTTACCAAGCTTGACCTCAGGGGGGCGTATAACCTTATTTGTATTAAGCACGGGGATGAATGGAAGACGACGTTTAATACCCCAGAGGGGCATTTTGAGTACCTAGTGATGCCCTTTGAGCTTACTAATGCCCCTTCCGTCTTCCAATCCTTCATGAATGATATTTTCAGGGATTTTGTGGATAAATTTCTGATTGTTTATTTGGATGATATCTTGATTTTTTCCAATGACTGGGACTCTCATGTGAAACATGTTCGGACTGTGTTCCAGATTTTGAGAGAGAATGCACTGTATGTGAAGGGATCAAAGTGTCTTTTTGGCGTACAGAAGGTCTCTTTTCTGGGATTCATTTTGTCTGACAGGACTGATATAAGGGAGGTTCCCTCCCATGATGGTCACCGGTGATCAATTGTTCTTGTCTCAATTGTGGCTCCTGGTTCATTTGGAAATTTGCTGAGTCTTGCCTGCATCTTCTGCTTTCAGATAAGATATTTTCTGCTTTTATTTTTGTGCTTGCTTTTTGCATAGTTCCCTGCACTTCTGTGGTGGTCAGACGGGTCACCTCCTGGGGGCCTGTGCTCCTCTCAGTTTATCTGAAGCCACTGTTATTTGTTCATTTGCTTTTTCTCCTCAGCTACCTAAACATAACACAACACAGAGTCGCTAAGGTAGAGACGCAGAGATATGGTCTGTGTCCTGTTAACTCCAGGGAATGCACAGACAACTGCTGTGCGGACAGCAGTCCGTTAGTAAGGCACTTAGTAGGCATCAACAATCTCCTCACCGGAGAAGCCGGTATTCTAGGGTCTTATTTCAGCCAAGCCCTAACTGATGAGTGCAAGATCACACTGGCGCAAAGCACATAATGCAATTGATACTAGCGCATGGCCGAATGGTCATACAACCCTTTTATAGCAGGAACTACAGGGCCTGCCAGAAAAGGACAAATAAGAAACTATTCCAGAACACATGTAGTTTCAGGACCTTCCTAGCAGACCAATAGGAGCTGCTGCAGCACCTGAGCATGTTACCCCTGATCTCCAATGAGAGATCTTACCCTGGGCATGCTCAGAAGGGGAAACGCAGGACTTAGTCCTAAAGACGTCTGCTCGCCGCTAACCAGTACTGGCTGCAATAGCAGAACCTGGAGAGGCAGCAGTAATCCTCTGCACAATGCTAGACTGGGCGAGACGCTGGGACCGACGTCTCTGCTGAGCAAAGTCCACTGCGGACGGAGACGGATGGGAGTCCGCAGCAGGGATGGTTCGAGACTCCCCTTGTGCAGAAGTGGGAATTCGACCCATAACACTCCGCACCCTGCGGCTCTTTATCTCTCTAGTCTGAACAGGTTCCTACCTATTCCCATATTCCACTCATAACTGTCCATGTTCCTGTCCTTCCCAAATCAGCTCCTGTTTCCCCAGTTTGATCCGTGCCAGCCTTGCCTGCCTGCCAGAGTACCAGCCGCACCCCCTACCTGCCAGAGTGCCAGCCGTGCCCGCCTGCCTGTCAGAGTGCCAGCCATGCCCTCCTGCCTGTCAGAGTGCCCATCTGTACTTGGCCGCACCTGTCATTAGTGTTCTGTCCCCCAGTGGGATCAAGTGCTACTGCCAGACACAGCCCTGGAGTTATACCTGGCAGCTACCTGCTGCACAAGCCTGATCTCACCACTAGAGGCTACAGTGAACACCAAGGTAGCTGCTTAGTCACGCCCCTCCAGGGTAGTCTGGTTTGTGGCACAGTGGGGACACAATCCTTGCTTGCACCATCCAGTCTGAGTGTGAGCATTACGTAAAGCAAGGTTCATTGCCCTGGCATCTTCGTAAGAAGGAAACCAGGGAACAGGGTGAGCTAGGGTGCCTCTAGTGTTGGGACAGCGAAGGAACTCCTGGTCATGGGATAACCAACAACAAAGTCGTCATATTAGCTCTGGCCAAAACCATTTTTTGATCCATTATGGATCTTATCTCTGCTTTGACGGGGCAACTACAGCAATTCAGCCTGGAGTTGGCAGACTTACGCACTGTTGTTTTGCAGCACATTAACACATCAGGTTTGGGGACCGTGACTCATAGGCAACCCTTAGTGGAGCCTAAAATTGCTTTGCCTGACAGGTTCTCTAGGAGGCATAACAAGTTTTTTGTTTTCAGGGAGGCTTGTAAGCTATACTTCAGGTTACATCCTTGATCCTCAGGAATCGAGGAGCAACAGATGGTGATAATAATCTCTCTCCTTCAGGGTGACCCCCAAACTTTGGCATTCTCTATCCCATCTGACTCACAGTCACTCCGGAAGGTGGAGAAATTTTTTCTGGCCCTAAGAAATATATGCGACGATCCTGATGTCAGCTTAAGCAGGGAGACCAGTCGGTGGAGTTTCGGAGGTGGTCCATTGACCCCAAGTAGAATGATCCTGTGCTTTGTAGCCTTAGCCCTGTATGAGATTTCAATTTCCCTTGAGTCGCCCATGTCTCTGGCTATGAGGGTGATTTGCCATCTTTGTCAGAGACATAAAGAGAGACCTCAATGTGTGGGAAGTCCGGGGTCAAGGGAAACCTGGTCTGAGTCATCTGAGGAACCCATGTACTTGGGTGGGATTACATATTCATGGAATCAAATAGTAGTTCGGCGTAAAAGGGGAATGTTTCTTTACTGTAGGAAAAGGGCTATTTCATGGGTGAATATCCTTCCCAACTCACTTTAAACATCTGCCAGAAAACTAAGGAGCCCTGGTTGCGGGGAGGTTAGTAACCTGGTTGTACAGTTGTACATATCTCCTCTGTGGGTAGGACACAAGTTTTTCTACCGGCTGAAATCCATCTGGGCAAAAAAAAGTAGTTATTTCTGCCTTTCTGGAAAGTTGGGTGGGGTTTAATTTGATCAATGTTAGTTTGTCCAGGTTCAGGGCCTCAAACCACATACACTGTCCAGATCTATAACCATAATAGCCTTCGACTCCTCACTCTTGAGACAGGGGGATTTTTCTCAAGGCGTCCAAGGGTTAAATCTACAGGTAGACACCATGCACTCAGAAGGTATTGACTGTTATGTGCTAGAGGATTTGCCCTTTCCTGTGGTTCTTGGACTACCTTGTCTCACGCTGCACAATCCTGTGGTAGATTGGCAGTCTTGGGAGGTTGTAAAGTGAAGTGACTATTGTCAATGACACTGCTTGGTCACTCGGCTTGCAAAGGTGGATACCCAGTCTGTGCTTAAATACCTGTCTGACTTTGGGGATTTGTTTTAGGAGCAATCGTGCCAAGAACTTTATTCCCATCATCCTTATGACTGCGCAATTAATCTTGTCTCTAGGGCCAAGCTGCCAAAGAGCAGACTATATAATATCTCTGGTCTAGAGAGACAGGCCATAAAGCACTATATTGAGGAAAGTTTGACAAAGGGTTATATCAGACCATCCTCATCCCCCATTGCTGGAGGGTTTTTCTTTGTAAAGAAGAAAGATGGGGGTTTACGACCCTACTTAAATTTCCGCAAACTCAATTAGATCATGGTCCGGGATCCATATCCGCTCTCTCCTATCTCGGATCTCTTTAATCAGATTGTAGGAGCAAAATGGTTTTCTAAACTATTTCTCAGTGGGGCGTATAATCTCATTTGTATTAAAGAAGGGGATGAGTGGAAAACAGCAATATGCCTGAGGGACACAATGAGAACCTTGTGATGCCACTTAGGTTGACTAATGCTTGCGCCATCTTTCAGCACTTTGAAAATGACATCTTTAGTCACGTGGTAGGTAGATTTGTTGTAATCTATCTTGGTGACATATTAATTTTTTCACTTGACTTTGAGGTACATGTAAGGCAGGTTCTCTAACAAATAGAGACAATAAATTATTTGTCAAACCAGAGCAAATTGTCTCTTCAGAGAGGAAGAGGACTAGAACTCTAGTGCCACCTATTGGAAGTAGCAATCCTAAAAGTCAATGTCGACCCTTTAACAAGCCTTGTCACATGACTTAGTATAAAAGTCAAACCAGCATCTCAATTTGCAGACACTGTGTTTCGGGGTACTGTCCCTCGTCAGTGCAAAGTGTGAGATGATCTTTTTTGGCTGTGTGAGAGGCATCTGACCGATATCCAAGCAGTATTGTTTCTACTTGCGGAGATTGACATGCTAAGCATGCCGAGATGAGGAGACTTAAAGCCGCAATGCTCCTCTGGGAAATATGCAAATTGTCTCTTCAGAGAGGAAGTGGACAAAAACTCTAGTGCCACCTATTGGAAGTAGCAATCCTATAAGTCAATGTCGACCCTTTAACGAGCCTTATCACATGACTTAGTATAAAAGCCAAACCAGGATCTCAATTTGCAGACACTGTGTTTCGGATATAATGTCAAACCAGAGAAATGTATGCTCTTGATTAAGGATATATCTTTTCTAGGATATGTTTTATCGTCTACCAATTTTCACATGGATCCATGGCAGATTGACAAAGAGTTTACAGCTGCTGGAGTCATTGCTTCAAGAGCCACCACACACAGATATATCCAGGACATAGGCTATAAGTGTCGCATTCCTTGTGTTAAGCCACTCATGACCATTAGACAACGCCAGAAGCGTCTTACCTGTGCCAAGTAGAAAAAGAACTGGACTGTTGCCCAGTGGTCCAAAGTGTTGTTTTCAGATTAAACTAAATTTTGCATTTCATTTGGAAATCTAGGTCCCAGAATCTGGAGAAGAGTGGAGAGGCACACAAAAAAGCTGCTTAAGGCGCAGTGTAAAGTATCCACAATCAGTGATGGTTTTTGGAGCCATGTCATCTGCTGGTGTAGGTCCACTGTGTTTTATCAAGAGCAAAGTCAGTGCAGCCATCTACTAGGAAATTTTAGAACACTTCATGCTTCCTTCTGCTGAAAAGCTTACTGGAGATGGAAATTTCATTCTCCAGCAGGACTTGGCACACTGCCAAAAGTACCAATTCCTGGTTTAAAAACAACAGTATCACTGTGCTTGATTGGCGAGCAAACTGATCTGACCTTAACGCCATAAAGAATCTATGTGGTATTGTCAAGAGGAAGATGAGAGACACCAGACCCAACAATACAGACAAGCTGAAGGCTACCATCAAAGCAACTTGGGCTTCCAAAACACCTCAGCAGTGCTACTTGCTGATCACCTCCATGCCATGCCGCATTGATGCAGTAATTGATGCCAAAGGAGCCTGCCCTCGACCAATTATTGAGTGCTGTTACTGAACATACATTTCAGTAGATTAATCCCATAGTCCTTAATCAAAAGTGGGCAAAACGACACTTCAATAAATTACATCAAAACATAATCTAAAGTGGATATAACCACCATTAGATAGGAAGTGAGGAGAACAGAACAACTGAAGATTAAAAATAACAATCTTTATTGATAATAATTAACAGTTAGTTAGATACAAAAGAGTAGGGGAGACTCCAAAAAGAAGGATCAGGAATGAGAGCTTCCACCGAAGTATATCAAGCTAATTATATTTATAGACACCATACAATAACAGAACTTTGATAAAGAGGGAAGCAAACAGATAATAGGCAATTGCTTTAATATTAAAGTGCAATAGTGCAAAAAGATTTAAAAAAAAAAAAATACAAAAAGATTTTTTTCAAGACCGTACCATTACAGTATTCAGTACTGTGTTACATAACATTAATAGATAGGTACTGCTTAGATCTATTCTTAAGGTACTGCCACACTACACAATCCCGCTAGCGATCTCGTTAGCGTCGCATACTAATGAGATCGCTAGCGGGATTATTTCTATATCGCTAGTAGCTACCTAATTTAGCGATATCGTTAAGGACGCTATCGCGGTTAGCGATCTCCTTAACGACTTTAGCGGTACAAAAGTACCGCTAAATCACTAAAAAAGGTGCCACACTCAGCGATTAGATACTTACCAGCGGGACGCCAGCGATGAAAATAGGGTCCGGAACGATCAGGACGACGGACGAGATCTCAGCAGGGGCCACGTCGCTGGTAGATGCCGCACACAACAACATCGCTAACTGGATCGCTAAATAGTGACGTTTTTTAGCGATCCCGTTAGCGATGTTGTTTAGTGTGGCATACCCTTAAAAGTGCACCAGTGCTCATATATTTTCCCTAGTTTATAGCATAGCTCAGTGGTGTCATATATATCAAAGATAAGTGCTCCACCTAAATCACACTCATACTAATAGCCTTAAACAAAGCCAGAGGTGGGGTGATTAATTGAGAGCTAAAAGATTATTTAGCTCAAACACTGAAATCTGCTGTGAGATCAATGGATACATTTAAACTTACATGGATGAAGTGTACCCAATTGTAGCAGCAGGCTGGAGGACTGTGTGCTAGGTGGAGAACAGGTGGGCTCCGCCCCCTCCCATTACACTCACATAACATCTTCATTCTTCCTCTTGTCTTTCCCCTGGTTAAGTGCGCACGTCCGAGGTGCGCGATTCCCCTAGCACTTCCGGATGTGCTCTAAAGCGACCGCTGGTGTATTTCACCGGCGGTACTCAGAGTGCAAATCCGGAAGTCCATGTTACTATGGGGACGCGTCCCTGTACAGCTTGCGCCGAGATTATACCAGACACAGTCGATTAGTCACCCAGCGCGCTGATGTAATGCGCACCATCTGCAGCTAATCATTCAAGCAGCAACCATCCTATTGCAGGCAGGCACTTTACATATATACCCCTAACACCTCCTCCTATGCATCACGCCCCGGAAGAAGTAACTTTTACTAAACGGTGCCCGTCGGGCGCAGGGATCAGAGCCCACTTGTTCTCCACCTAGCACACAGTCCTCCAGCCTGCTGCTACAATTGGGTACACTTCATCCATGTAAGTTTCAATTTATCCATTGATCTCACAGCAGATTTCAGTGTTTGAGCTAAATAATCTTTTAGCTCTCAATTAATCACCCCACCTCTGGCTTTGTTTAAGGCTATTAGTATGAGTGTGATTTAGGTGGAGCACTTATCTTTGATATATATGACACCACTGAGCTATATTATAAACTAGGGTGTCACGCAGCTGTAATGCAGGCTGGTGTGTGCTCCACCTGTATCTTACAGAGGGGAGAAGGGATTACACACTACCAGAGTAGGCCTGCACTGCAACAGCCAAAACCACCAACAGGTGGCAGCAAAAACGTCCAAAACTGAGTCAGGAATAATCAGTCATCTGAAGTATCACAGGTCTCAGCAAGCCCTCTACAGAGCAGAAACACAGGCGCCACAAAGTGGCGGGAGCGTGGTCAGGCAAGCCAAGTCAAAACCATACGGAGGCAGCAGGACAAAAGGAATAAGCAATATACGTGGTCAGGAGAAAGCCAGGAGGTCAGCTACGGTCAGAAGCAGATAAGACAAAGACAGAAAGCAGAAGCGAGTCCGAATACAGGCCGAGTCAAAAACCAGAGAATCAAACAGACAAACAGGGAAATGCAGGGAAAGGGGCAGACAGAGGGGAGCAACAGACAAGGGACAAGTCAGGGATAACAGCAGGACAAATCAAGGGTTACCAGTCAGGTTCAGAAGCCGAAGGTAGCAGTATAGCTCACACTGCTAGCAGGATGTGTGAGAACTAAATAGCCAACCTGAACCCAGAATGAGGCAGAGCAAAGTTAACCCTTGACATGATCCGCCCGGACCAACGGCAGACAGGACAAAACCCTGGAACGGATCATGACAGTACCCTCTTCTCAAGGGGGGCCACAGGACACCCAGACTTCCCAGTATAACATGAGTGAAATGCCCAAACCAATCGATCAGCATGTACCGATCGCGCCGGGACCCAAGATCGATCCTCAGGACCATAACCCTTCCAATGGACCAAATACTGAAGTGAACTACGGACCCTACGCGAATCCACAATCCGTTCCACTTCAAACTCGGTCTGACCATTAACAGAGACAGGAGCCGGAGCGGATGGAGGCCCTGTGGAAGATGCTACAAATGACTTAAGAAGGCATTTATGAAACACATTGGGGATCCGGAGTGACGGAGGAAGGCATAACCGAAAGGCAACAGGATTGACCACCTCCATGACCTCATAAGGACCAATAAATCTGGGACCTAGCTTAGCAGAGGGAACCTTTAGACGAATATTCTTGGTGGACAACCATACTTTATCTCCCACCAGGAACATAGGTCCTACAGACCGTCGCTTATCCGCAAAAAGTTTATGTTTGCCCTGAGCCTCCCCAATGTTCTTTTGGACCTCCCTCCACACCTCCCCCAATCTTTGCACTGCCGTATCAGCCCCTGGACATCCTGAATCCAGCCTAGAAAATTTGCCAAAATGGGGGTGAAAACCATAGTTACAAAAGAATGGAGAGGTGCCAGTGGACTGGTTAATCCAATTATTGAATGCAAATTCAGCCACGGGCAATGAAGAACACCAATCATCCTGCTGAGACGTAGCAAGACACCTCAAAATCTGTTCGAGTGACTGATTGGTCCTCTCCGTCTGCCCATTGGTCTCAGGATGGTAAGCAGAGGAGAAGGTTAAGCAAACACCCAGTCTTTTACAAAATGCCCTCCAAAATTTGGACACAAATTGTACCCCTCTATCAGAAACCACACTCAAAGGCACACCATGCAGTCGTACAACGTGCTCAACAAACAACCTAGATAGTGTCTCAGCATTAGGCAATCCTGCCAGAGGTACAAAATGCGCCTGTTTACTGAATCTGTCAACCACTACCCAGATTACAGTTTTGCCATTAGAAGGAGGGAGATCAGTGATGAAGTCCATGGACAAATGAGTCCAAGGTCTATCTGGAATTGGCAATGGCACCAATTCCCCGGCCGGCTGGTTATGTGAGCTCTTAGCACGGGCACAGGTATCACAAGCAGACACAAACAGTGATATCAGAGTTCATGGAGGACCACCAAAATAGCCTAGCAATGGCTTTCCGAGTGGCTGAGATCCCCGGGTGTCCACTGAGAGCAGAATCGTGGAATTCCCGGTGAACCCTCAACCTGTATTGAATGGAAACAAAGAGTTTATTATCAGGCAAAGAGGAAGGAGCAAGAGACTGAGCCTTCTGAATTTCCTGTTCCAATTCAGAGGATACCCCCGCAACAACCACCCCGTGCTGAAGAATGGAGGAAGGAGGTTCAGGGGGTGATATTGAATCAAAACTGCGAGATAAGGCATCAGCCTTGACATTCTTGGAACCAGGCCGAAAAGTGATTGAAAAATGAAAACGAGAAAAAAAAAGCGACCACCTAGCCTGTCTAGGAGTCAACCGTTTAGCAGATTCAAGATAAGACAAGTTTTTGTGATCCGTGATAACCGTGATCCGATGAACCGCCCCCTCCAAAAAATGCCTCCATTCTTCAAAAGCCAATTTTATGGCCAATAACTCCCGGTTACCCACATCATAGTTCCTCTCCGCAGAAGAGAACTTCCGGGAGAAAAAGGCACATGGTCTTAAATTAGTCAAGGTAACGGGTCCCTGTCACAACACAGCCCCCACTCCCACCTCAGATGCGTCCACCTCTACAATGAACGGTTCAGATGGATCAGGCTGAACCAATACAGGAGCAGACATAAAACATTTTTTTAGTGTAACAAATGCTTCAACTGCTAAGGTTGACCAAACTTTGAGATCAGCCCCCTTGCGAGTGAGATCGGTGAGTGGTTTGACCACCTGAGAAAACCCCTTGATGAATTTTCGATAATAATTGGCGAAATCCAGAAAACGCTGCAACCCCTTGAGGTCTCTGGGTTGCACCCAATCAACAATGGCCTGTACCTTTCCAGGATCCATCTGAAACCCATTGGCCGAAAGGATGATCCCCAGAAAGGAAAGCTCCTGGACACAAAACAAACATTTCTCGGGTTTAGCAAACAGAGAATTACCCCGTAACCTGTGAAGAACAGCACGTAGTTGACCAATGTGGGATTCCTTGTCAGGCGAGAAAACAAGGATATCATCCAAGTATACAACCATAAAGTGCCCGATAAAATCAGAGAAAACATCATTCATGAAATTCTGAAATACAGCAGGCGCGTTCGTGAGACCAAAGGGCGTGACCACATTTTCAAACAGACCTTCAGAGGTGAGAAATGCCGTTTTCCACTCATCCCCTTCCTGAATATGGATAAGGTAATATGCTCCCCTGAGATCAAGTTTGGAAAACCACTTAGCCCCAGACACTTGGTTATAAAGATCAGGAATGAGTGGGAGAGGGTAGGTATTTCTCACCGTAATTTTATTTAGTTCTCAGAAATCGAGGCACGGGCGTAAACCACCATCTTTTTTCTTAACAAAAAAGAATCCCACGGCCACAGGTGAGACAGAGGGACGGATGTGACCTTTGCGTAGGCTATCAGAGATATAGTTTTTCATAGCAGTACGTTCTGGGCCAGAAAGATTGTACAAACGGGCTTTGGGCAATTTAGAACCAGGAATAAGATTAATTACACAATCATAAGGACGGTGGGGTGGCAAAACCTCAGCCTCTTTTTCGGAGAACACGTCCCCAAAGTCCTTCAGGTACTCCAGAATACCCTCCGGACTAATGGCAGACACAAAAACAGCAGAAAGACAACCATTGGAACAATTAGGACCCCATTTAACAATATCACAAGATCCCCAGTCAATAACAGGATTATGCCTCTGCAACCAGGGGAACCCCAACACCAGTCCTGCAGGAAGATTATTCATAACATAACATGAAATTCGTTCCTGATGTAAGGAACCCACCTTGAGGAGGAACTCCTCAGAGACAAACTTAATGACATTTTGAGCCAACGGTGTCTTATCAATTGCAACGATATAGATGGGAGTCTCTAGCCTGACTGTCCCTAACTTTAACTTGGACACCATACTAGAGTTAATGAAATTCATGGAAGATCCACAGTCCACAAATGCTGAAGTGGAAGCACTACCACCTCCATAACACAGTTCCACCTCTAACAAAATTTTCTGAAAAGATGAAAATGGTACCTGAGAGTCTGGATGACCTCCTAGATCATCACCCAGGCTCGGCAGCTCTTTATTTGATGGACAAGAGGGGCAGTCCGTCTTCCAATGTCCCGGATCTCCACAATAAAAACATAATTTCTCATCTCGTCGCCGTCTCCTCTCTTTCTCCTTGAAATTAATGGTACCAACTTCCATAGTCTCCTTGAGTGACACCACCTCAGACTTGGCAGGCAATACGGGAATCTCATGCTGGATAATTCCTCTCTCCCGTAACCTCCGGTCCATACGAATGGCCTGGGTCATGGCCTCTTCCAGGGAACTGGGCGGCATATGAAGGGCCAGCGCGTCCTTGAGATGATCCGATAATCCTCTCTCAAACAGGCGTCTTAGAGCAGAGTCATTCCAGGACACCTCAACAGACCACCTCCTGAACTCAGAACAATACTGTTCAGCAGTGAGTTCATTCTGAGAAAGACCCATGATCATGTCCTCTGCTACCCTGACCCGGTCTGGTTCATCATAAATCAGTCCTAAAGCCTCAAAGAATCTGTCCACAGACACACGTTCAGGGGCAGAAGCAGGTAGAGAGAAAGCCCACGACTGAGGTCCCTCCCGCAATAAGGAAATGGTTATCCCCACCCGCTGACTCTCATCACCAGAAGATAGGGGTCTAAGTGAAAACCATAGTTTGCAACTCTCCCTGAAAGTACTGAATTTCTCCCTCTCCCCGGAGAAGGTATCTGGGAGCTTTACTGTAGGTTCAGGAGAGTGCAAAGAAACATCAACAGTATTAGAGTGCTTACAGTCAGTCTGCAATGATATTACTGTGTTAGAAAGCTCCCTCTGTTGCACAAATAGGTCTTGCATAATCAATGCCAAGCTATTCATGTGATCCGCCAAGGTATGGAGCGGATCCATAGCAAACAGAGCAGAGAAAAAAAAATGCAGAAATCCCTTTATATGTAGGGTGGAGCTATAGTGTCACGCAGCTGTAATGCAGGCTGGTGTGTGCTCCACCTGTAGGTTACAGAGGAGAGAAGGGATTACACACTACCAGAGTAGGCCTGCACTGCAACAGCCAACACCACCACCAGGTGGCAGCAAAACGTCCAAAACTGAGTCAGGAATAATCAGTCATCTGAAGTATCACAGGTCTCAGCAAGCCCTCTACAGAGCAGAAACACAGGCGCCACAAAGTGGCGGGAGCGTGGTCAGGCAAGCCAAGTCAAAACCGTACGGAGGCAGCAGGACAAAAGGAATAAGCAATATACGTGGTCAGGAGAAAGCCAGGAGGTCAGCTACGGTCAGAAGCAGATAAGACAAAGACAGAAAGCAGAAGCGAGTCCGAATACAGGCCGAGTCAAAAACCAGAGAATCAAACAGACAAACAGGGAAATGCAGGGAACAGGCAGACAGAGGGGAGCAACAGACACGGGACAAGTCAGGGATAACAGCAGGACAAATCAAGGGTTACCAGTCAGGTTCAGAAGCCGAAGGTAGCAGTATAGCTCACACTGCTAGCAGGATGTGTGAGAGCTAAATAGTCAACCTGAACCCAGAATGAGGCAGAGCAAAGTTAACCCTTGACATGATCCGCCCGGACCAAGGGCAGACAGGACTAAACCCTGGAACGGATCATGACATAGGGAACATATATGAGCACTGGTGCACTTTAAGAATAGATCTAAGCAGTACATATCTATTAGTGTTAAGTAACACAGTACTGAATAATCGTACGGTCTTGAAAAAAATCTTTTTGTATAATTTTTTTTTTTTTTTTTTTTTTTAAATCTTTTTGCACTATTGCACTTTAATATTAAAGCAATTGCCTATTATCTGTTTGCTTCCCTCTTTATCAAAGTTCTGTTATTGTATGGTGTCTATAAATAAATTAGCTTGATATACTTCTGTGGATGCTCTCATTCCTGATCCTTCTTTTTTGGAGTTTCCCCTACTCTTTTGTATCTAACTAACTGTTAATTATTATCAATAAAGATTGTTTATTTTTAATCTTCAGTTGTTCTGTTCTTCTCACTTCCTATCTAATGGTGGTTATATCCACTTTAGATTATGTTTTGATACATTTCAGTAGGCCAACATTTCGGTTTTTAAAATAATTTTTTCAAGCTGGTCTTATACAGTATTCAAATTTCACTGTTGATATGCCATTTTTGGAGTAATATGCAGAGCCTTTGACTTCCAAACATAATGTGTATTATGGCATCCAAAGAGTTCAATTTTGGTCTCATCTAACCAGACTATATTCTACCAGTATTTTACTGGCTTGTTTAAATGTTGTTGAAAACTGTAAATGCACTTGTACATACTTTTTGTTAAGCAATGGTGAATTGCATGATGAGCTTGCATGCAGGCCATGGATGCTGAGTGCATTACTTATAGGTTTCTTTTCACTCCTCTGTCTTAAATCTTGTGGGTTGTACCTGGTCATGACCAGTTTATGGTTTGTTCTTACCTCTTTCAGGTTATCAACCCAACAGTACTTACTGGAACTCACTGGAACCTTTAGCACTTCAGAAATTCTTCTGTAACCAATGCCATCAGAATGAGATGTTTCTTGTGTGGCACCTTTGTATTGAGATACCTGTTTATAGGCCATCGGTTGAACCAGCTGATATTATTTTTCACTAAGAGGAAGGATTGCATTCTAATTATCAACAGATTTCTGTTGGTGTCAGGACTTTAGATAGCTTTGTGCACCTCTCTTTCTTCTTGTGCATTTGTTCAATACTTTTTCCCACTGTGGTTTCTTATTATTCACATAAATTAATTTATCGACTAAGCTAAGTCATGATGGTAAAAAAAATAAAATTGTCCCTTCAAGAAGGGGTTAAACAAGTTTCTTATTATTAGACCTGATGAATATGCTATATATAGTCGGAAAATTCCTGAAAAAATATTTATAATTTTCTAAAAATTCATTTCCAGCAAAATTGTGAAAAAGATCAGGAATAGTGTTGAGCGATACTGCTCGATATCTAAAAATATCGGATCGGAATGGTATCGCCGATATCACTAAATATCGGCGATACCCGATACCGATACCGGACGTCCAATGTAAGTCTATGGGAACCAAATATCGACATTAAAAAAAACCCATTCTTGCCTTGTTGGTTAATTGTACATGAAGGAAAACAACAAAGAGTAATGTAGAATGTATTGGGGGAGGTTGAGGAGACAATAAAGGCATACATGTTTAACCCAATGCATTGGAATAGTATTAATATATTTTTTTTGGGAAATACGTTTGGATTGACGAACAAATTGACAATGTTGTTAACCTTTTTTCTATTTTGGCAAATATGTATGTTTCACAACTTCCATGCTCTTCACCTTTTTAACTTTTGCCAGTGCCACACTTTCTCCTTCATAATCTTCAGCAGCATCATCTTTCTCATCAAATTATTCTTCATCTTCACCTTCTTAATCTTCTTCTTAAACTTCTTGCTATTCATGTTTTTGTTTACATTACTCATATTGTTATTATTAAACTATTAATCTTCTTCATTTTCAAATTCTTCATCTTCTTCCTCTTCATCTTCTTCATCATATTCTTATTTGTGACAGAGATTCCTGTACTTGTAATCTGTAAAAGTATGAATTTTTCATTCTTCCGTTCTTGCTGTCACAAAAGATTTAAATTACAACAGTATTTGTCCGTGTTCAGTTTAGCCTGCAGCAGCAGGCATTTTCCAGGGGCACCACGAGGAGGAACGGACTCACCCCCATACACTGCTTAGTCTTCTTCTGCTTAGAATTTAGAGCATATATTTTGCTCTTCATTTTGGTCTTATACTTCATGTTCTTCTGCTTTTTGATCTTCTGCTTATTGTTCTTCTGTTTGTTGTTCTGTATCTTGTAGTTTGTCTTAACCTTCTTTGTCCTGTTGGTGATCTTCTTCAGGGTAATCTTTTATTTTTTCTTTGTGATGGTGTTCAGGCTGGTTGGCTTCATGCTCGTCGTCCTTGTTGTCGTCATCTTCTTCTGGGTGGTCTTTAAGGTCGTCTAATTTCCGAGAACCAGCTGACGTTACTGGAACCCGGACGGGTATCAGATGGAACAAGAGACAATAGAAGTAACGAGGACCAGCTGACTGTGCTGGAATCCGGAGGGGCAGCAGAAGGAAAAGAGGCAATGTCACAACCGAGTACCAGCTGACGTTACTGTGACACGGTTACTAAGCAGGAGGTACCTGTGCTCCAAAGCACTACCAAGGACCAGCAGACGTTGCTGGAATTCGTATACGGAGATGGAGGCACCTAGGCCAAAGGCACTGGGGAGAACCAGTTGACGGTACTGGACCCCGGACGGGTAGCAGAAGGAAAAGAGGCAATGTCACAACCGAGTACCAGCTGACGTTACTGTGACACGGTTACTAAGCAGGAGGTACCTGTGCTCCAAAGCACTACCAAGGACCAGCAGACGTTGCTGGAACTCGGATACGGAGATGGAGGCACCTAGGCCAAAGGCACTGGGGAGAACCAGTTGACGGTACTGGACCCCGGACGGGTAGCAGAAGGAAAAGAGGCAATGTCACAACCGAGTACCAGCTGACGTTACTGTGACACGGTTACTAAGCAGGAGGTACCTGTGCTCCAAAGCACTACCAAGGACCAGCAGACGTTGCTGGAACTCGGATACGGAGATGGAGGCACCTAGGCCAAAGGCACTGGGGAGAACCAGTTGACGGTACTGGACCCCGGACGGGTAGCAGAACGCACCCATGAAAATGTAAGTTGACAGGACGCAAGCCGTCCGCAGTTACCGAATCACACAGTCCTACAGTGGGTGCTTGTCCTATTGTCACAATGGAAACAGCCTTTATTTACATATCCCACAGCACACATAGGAATCACCTAAACTGCAGGCACCATAGAGTCGGCTAACCCGAATGCAACACGACAGCACAACTTATTGGAGGATAATTGACGTTCACACTGCCAGGAAACAGCTGTCGTGCTGTAACCAGGCTGGCCAGGAGTCAGTACCCCTGCCAATTACTTACGAGCAACAAATGGCGGTGTTGTAGCCCAGGGAGTAGAGTTCAGGTGGTAGAAAGATGAACATAACAGGAGACATGGAAAACGTTGCCAAACAGTTATTTAATCTGAAAACGGACAGGCAAATTCAGGTGAGATCCATGCCTTGTTCATTTTCAGAAAAGTAAGCAGGTCTACATTCTCTGAGGATAGTCGCATGCAAGGGTCTGTTAGTACACCACCTGCAGCACTAAAGACGCGCTCAGATAATACACTGGCAGCAGGGCAAGCCAGCACCTCCAATGCATACTGGCTAAGCTCTGGCCATGTATCCAACTTAGAGACCCAAAATTTGAAAGGGAAAGAGGCATCTGGGAGTACACTTAGAGGGAAAGACAAGTAGTCTGTCACCATCTTACGGAAACGTTGCTTCCTGGTGACTGGAGCCGTCTCGGATGGTGTAGATCTTGCTGGCGCTGTCACAAAACTTTGCCACATTTGTAACATACAGCTCTTGCCCTGTGCAGAGGCGCTGCTTGTGCTCCCTCTTGTTGTAGAGGTGTCTACACTGCCTCGACGCACAGAGCTGCTTTGCAAAGCAGTAGCAGCAGCATCTCTCTCGGCTGGAATGTACAACAGTATGGATTGCACCAGTGTGTCTTGGTACTCCCGGTCCCGGTTCCCCGGTGTGATGAGGGTTTGTAAGTTGTCCCAGTAGCGAGGGTCTAGGAGGGTGTACACCCAATAATCTGACATGGTGAGAATGTGGGCGATGCTTCGGTCGTTTCTCAGGCACTGAAGCATGAAATCAACCATGTGCTGCAGACTCCCAACTGGCCAACAAAAGCTGTCCTGTGGAAGAGGCGTCATCTCTGCCTCCTCTGCATCACCCCACCCTCGCTCTACATACTGACTAGAGCGTTGTGTACCTCCCTCTGTAGGGATTTCTTCCTCCTCCATTGACTCCTCCTCCTCCTCATCCTCCTCACAAAGTGAGCCCTGCCCAGCCCTTTGTGAGGAACCACGTTGCGCTGACTGTCCTGAAGGTAATTGAATTTGTGACTCCTCATCCTCCACCTCTTCCAAAACCTCTTCCTTTAGTGCTTTCAGTGATTTCTGAAGCAGGCAGATAAGGGGGACAGTCATGCTGACTAGTGCATCATCTGCACTCGCCATCCACGTTGAGACATCAAACGCACGCAAAACGTCGCAGATGTCCTTCATAGAGGCCCACTCAGTAGTGCTGAAGTGTGGACGGCGCAAAGAGCGACTTGATTGCGCCTGATGCAGCTGATACTCCATTACTGCTGTCTGCTGCTCACACAACCGCTCCAACATATGTAACGTGGAATTCCACCTGGTGGGTACGTCACATATGATGTGATGTTCAGGAAGGCGAAATCGGCGTTGCAGAGCAGTAATGCGCGATCTGGCTATGCTGGAACGTCGCAAGTGAGCGCACTCTAGGCGGACCTTCTGCAGCAGTCCAGCAAGATCCGGATAGTCCCTCAAAAAACTCTCCACGACCAAGTTGAGCACATGTGCCAGACATGGTATGTGAGTAAGGTTGCCAAGGCCCAGAGCTGCCACCAGATTTCGGCCATTGTCACACACTACCAAGCCTGGCTGGAGATTCGCAGGCAAAAACCACACGTTGCTCTCCTGCTTGATGGCATTCCAGACCTCCTGCGCTGTGTGGCTTAGATTCCCCATTGAAATCATTTTCAGGACGGCCTGTTGACATTTGGCCACGGCTGTGCTCATATCGGTCGCAACAGGTAAGCGTTCACGGGTCCATGTGGAGGTATACCGTGACGGCTCGTGCAGCGATGATTCTGAGGAACTGGAGTAGGAGGAGGAATCAATGTGTACAGACTGGATTCCTGCAATCCTTGGAGTTGGCAGAACACGTACAGCGCCACTGGCAAGATCTGTACCCGGTTCCACAACATTGACCCAATGGGCAGTGAGGGAAAGGTATCGTCCCTGGCCATGGGTACTGGTCCACGCATCGGTGGTCAGGTGGACCCTGCTACTGACGGCGTTTAGTAGCGCATGTTTAATGTTTCCCTCGACATGTTTTTGCAGAGCAGGGACGGCTTGCCTGCTGAAATAAAATCGGATTGGCACATTATATTGTGGGACTGCCAATGCCATTAAGTTCCTGAAACTGTCAGTCTCCACCAGCCTGAATGACAGCATTTCAAGGGACAGGAGTTTTGCAATGCCAGAATTCAGAGCCTGTGCTCGTGGATGGTTTGCCGAGTATGGCCGTCTTTTATCCCATGCCTGTGGTACCGATGGCTGTTTTGTGGCCTGGGAGTGTGACGATGACTGTGAACTTGCTGCTGTGGGTGGAATAACAGTTTGTCTATGGACAACAGTGACCGAGGTTCTTCCATGGAGATCCTGTGAGGAAGCCGAACCAGGAGTGTGTGAGCTGGAGGTAGAGGCTCCAACACGACCTGAAGATGTAGGTGCTGCTGTAGGTTGGCCTACATCTCCAGTGTGTCTTTGTAACTCAGCTACGTGCTTTGTCCGTACATGTTTCCACATATTTGTGGTATTCAGGTTACTGATATTTTTACCTCTTTTAACTTTTTGCTTACACAGCTTGCATTTAACATAGCAAATATCATCTACAAGTCTGTCAAAAAAGGACCACGCAGTGCAAGTCATGGGAGCGCCAATTTTGACATTTGTAAGAGAACTGCTCCCAACAGGTGCCAAACTGGAGGCTACAGGCAAGCGAGTCTGCAGCCTACCTCTCCCTCCTCTTTGTACCGTTGGGCCAATCTCTTCCTCAGAGCTGCTCCCACCACCTTCCTGTTGCTCATGCCATGTTGGGTCTCGGACTTCATCATCTCCACTACCCTCTTCCAACACCTGCTGCTGTTGGATTGTCTGGGCAGCACCATGCTCCACAAAACCTGGCACCTGAGTCTCATCATCATCATGAGATGCGTTCTGCGGTGTGCTGTCCATCGGCACTGGCTCACCCGCCTCTTCAGATTGAGAGAGACACAGCTGTTGAGCATCACTGCATACTCCCTCTTCTTCAAATTGCAGAATGCTGCTTGCCTGTGCCCGTGTTTGCGAGCCAACAGATTCTGAGAACAGAAGCAGAGACTCAGCTGGCTCCTGTACAGAACTCTCTGACTGCCTGTGCAATTTTGCAGGCAGTGAACAGACAGATGGTTGCTCAACAGTGTTGTGTTCCTGAGAGGAGGTGGAAGGAATTGAAGTTGATGCATTGGCTGCCATCCAACCAACAACGGCTTCAATTTGTTCTTCCCGCAGCAGGGGGGCACGCCGAGCTCCTACCAAAGTGCGCATAAAGGAACGCTCATGGGTAAAACTGGTGGATGCTGTGTCACTGAGGGCGGCAGCAGCCACAGAATCCCCACGTCCTCTCCCTGCTGAAACTCTACGGCCACGACCACGTGCCTTACTCACTGACTTCTTCATCTTGGTAGATTGATAAAGAAAGTCAGAAAAGTTATAAGGCCTAAGTGTGGTTATTACGCAGAGACTGAAGTGAACACTGAAACACAACTGTTCACAATCTGTGAAAGGCTACTCCTTTGTCTACTTCTATAGTGTTTGCAACCAATGTATTGATACGGATGGAAGCGCGTCACACTAATAGATTATATTTATTTTAAATGGAATGGAGCAGAACCAATTGGAGAGAAATGAAAAGGATGAGGCACTGAGACACGCTCAGCAGAGTACAAGTAGCAGTGCTTGAACAAGTAACTGGAGCGTGATGTGCACTCAAAAAATAAAAAACACAGACTGAAGTGAACACTGAAACACAACTGTTCACAATCTGTGAAAGGCTACTCCTTTGTCTACTTCTATAGTGTTTGCAACCAATGTATTGGATACGGATGGAAGCGCGTCACACTAATAGATTATATTTATTTTAAATGGAATGGAGCAGAACCAATTGGAGAGAAATGAAAAGGATGAGGCACTGAGACACGCTCAGCAGAGTACAAGCAGCAGTGCTTGAACAAGTAACTGGAGCGTGATGTGCACTCAAAAAATAAAAAACACAGACTGAAGTGAACACTGAAACACAACTGTTCACAATCTGTGAAAGGCTACTCCTTTGTCTACTTCTATAGTGTTTGCAACCAATGTATTGGATACGGATGGAAGTGCGTCACACTAAAATTTAAATTGCATGGAGCAGCAAGAATTACACTGAAGAAAAAAAAAAGAGTCTGTGAGTGACACGTGCAGATGCCTACAGACAGCGTTGCATGCAGAGCAAACTGCAGCGTCACCTGCACTCACACACACCTTGCAGAGCTGTTAAAACAACACTGCAGGCAAAAGGAAGCTTTACACAGCCGTTGGTGCTAGCCTGCCTAAAGCACAGTACACTAAATCGCAATCTCTAACTGTCCCTCAGAGTCAGCACAGCAGCGTTCTGTCCCTTACTGAATTCACAGCACAGTGACGCTAAAATGGCGGCGGCGCCTTTTATAGTGCATTCTGACATCATTTCAGCATCCAATCACAGCCATGCCATTAGTTAACATGACCACAGCAGTACAGGATGTGCCCACACTTCTTAGGATTCCTCATTGGCTGACTAAAATCACATTGCCTCTCAAAGAATTATGGGAACTTCCGATTCCGGTATACGATATATGGAAAATATCGGAACTAAGTATCAAAAGGCCGATACAGCTAATATCGGCCGATACCCGATACTTGCGGTATCGTATCGCTCAACACTAATCAGGAATGCAAATGTGTTCACGAGCTAAACTAAATTTACTCCTACATAAAAAAATATATTTTCTCAGTGTATCACTTCCCCTGTTGGCATCTCACACTGCTCTGTGCAAGCTGAAGCTTGCAGGTATGCTGCAATTTCATATTATTTCATGAACTCTTTCAGTTTCTTATATACAAGAAAATGTTGCACTCTATCGTGCTAAAGCATGTCAATGTGAAATATATGAAATACGAATAGCAATATGGATTTTGAATATTAGGAAATTATGAATGAGACGCTTTCCACAACATTTGGCCAAATAATGTCTGCCCATCATCCATTGTCAAGGTGGTATCAAAAACTGATGGGTCCCTAACCAGTGTGAATACCTTTCTTAGGCTGATGTCTGAATTACTGGGAAAATGTGGACACCTCTCTCATGAAAGCCTGCATTTATGGGTCGGTAGGAACCTCCTGTAATTAAAATCAGTCTGAATAGGTGCATACACTGCTAAGGGACCCATCAGTCTTTGAGACAACCTTGACGATGGTTGATGGGCAGACATAATTTGGCCAAATTTTGTGCAAAGCGTCTCATTCATTTTTTACTAATATTCAAAAGTCATATTGCTATTCATATTTCATATATTTGACATTGACATGCTTTAGAACGATAGAGTACAACCTTTTTTGTGTATTGTATATGGAGGTAGCTGGTATGCACCTATTCAGACTAGTTTGGATGCGCCAGTCAGTTTTTTGTTGGTTCTTTCAGTTTCTTGCTTGACTCAAGCTTTCAAAAAGGATTACACGGCCAATTTGACATTGTTTTAGTAAATGCAACAAGCTTATTAACTCTAAGATATCCAATTGATAATGTTGGAATTATGACAAATAGTAGTTCAAAACTTTTAAAATATTGTCTCTTTCTCTAGTTCATATAAATGTGGCTTTTTGATATTTCAACATTGTACACATGGATTTTTAGTTTTTCTCCTCTAATCTTACTAGAAATAATTTAGTTAAAATCATTTGTTCAATATTCCATGCTTACTAGTGTTTCTCCTTTCGAAAACCCTTTTTACATCACACTGGGAAAAATACTTGAGAGAATATCTTTAATTTTTTTTTTTGTTTTTAGTTTTATGGTAGTTTAAACAAATCTCAAAGCGTACTGGACCCTGAGAAATGTGGAAATAAATATTTAGGATGATACCTAACTTTGGTTGATTATGACCTTTCTGTCAAGGTTGTGCTGTAAAGGTTATGGCATGAGATGTACCTACTTACATTCCAATTTGTATTGTCCGATTGTACTATTCTTTTGTAAAGCGTTATTTACTGAAGTGAAGCTTCATGGAGTTTTACCAAGAACAAAGTTCGATTTAATTAATAGCTCTTACAATAAAAATAAGTTCCACAACTGGATATGTTTATAAAAAATGTTACTGTGTTGAGATAATCTTAGACGATTATCTTAGCAAAGGAATATTTATTTTAACATATCTAATTGTGAAATGTATTTTTATTTTAAGATCTATTGATTAAAGTGAACTTTGTTTGTGGCACAACCCCTTCAAGCTACACTTCCAACAAATGGTTGGCATTATCCTGAGCTGACTGTCAGTCATTGCTGGCGGCGAGCCACTCACTATGTGGTGACTGAAGCTGTGCTGACCCACCCTTATGTCTCAAAGCCTGAGGATGCCGCAAGGAATAAAATTAATTTCCTCCCAACAGCGGGGCTCTCATTGTGAGCGCCGGGCAGGTTCAGAACGCTATTAAACTACAGATTAACCCAAGGTTTTCTTACATCATGAGTCATGACAGGTTCCCTTGATGACAAATCCCAAACGCCTGCAGTATGGTGCAGAATAGTTATCAGGCATTTCTTATTAGCCAACAGACTAATAATTACTAGAGCTGAGAAAACCCAGTCTTTTCTCAATATAGCCTAAGTGATTTGAATAGCAGATTCTTCATTTCAAATGGAACATTGTCTGGCTATTAAAAGTGGGAAATTTCTTGATTGTCACCTTTGGTGTTGGATGTATTGAATAAATGGCATATTTGGTCCTCTTCACCTCAGTGTAAAAAACCCATGAGTAATTTTTTTTTCATTTTCTTTATAAAATACTATTACTATAGTGCATTAAAGATTTCCAGTTTCTGTTACAGTATATTTAAAAACTATTTTATCATTTTACAATTCCACAGTTGGAATCATATGGTTTATTTATCACTTCTTGATGATGTGTATTTATTTCATCTGACTGGACATAATCCTGTCAGTCATGATCTTATCACTACCTTCCCTTTTCCCCTTTCTCACTATTATTTCTTTTGGACTCTCGATGTATTGATTAAAGCTCTATAGAATAAATACATTCCTTTTAGAACTAATCCACAAACAATAAAGTCCGAATGGACATTTGTTTCATAGTAGGACTGCTGCTGTTAAAGAATTGTGAAAAGAGTATTTCACAAAATCAATTTTTAAGACTTTTGTCCTCACTTATTATTAATACTTAAAAAACAAATTTCTTGATATAAAAGCACATAACAATAAATGAAATCCAGGATTCCAAGGAATGAATTTGCTGTCATTGTTATTGATGAGTTTTCCTAACACACCTACACAATTAACCCTTTAATGTCATTCCAAGTCCTAATATTGTCCCTATTAGAATTAAGCAAATGTTTTGAAAGTTGAATTTGCCAAGCATGCAAGATTTTCCCAGGAAAGTCAATTTGCTGTAAGACTTCAAAGAAACCTGTCACCAGTTTTGTCATGTGTCAGCTAAAACTATCACCTTAATCAGCGCCTCTGCTGCTTTCCATAAATCGTTAAACAGTCATTGCCGAAAGTGTTGGCACCCTTGGATTGTTTCCAGAATATGAAGTAGTTCTCCCAGAAAATGATTGCAATTACACATGTTTTGTTATACATGTTAATTTCCTTTTTGTGTATTGGAAAAAACACAAAAAATGAGGAAAAACGGCAATTTGGACATAACCTCACACAAAAACCCAAAATGAGCCAGAGGAAATTGTTGGTAAACAACTTTGTTTCAAGCATATGATGCTCAAATCGGAAAATTACCAAATAATTTTGGGTTGCAATGTTGCAAGACAATGATCCCAAACATAATGCCGATACACCTTTTAACGGCGGCAGTCAAGGGGCCTTATTACTCAGTGTCGCTTTAGAACGACGCTGAGAAATAAGTGTATAGCGCCCCACAGTGTCGGAAGATCTCTGTGGTCTCAGGGTAGCTGAAACCCCAGAGAACATGATTCAAAAAGAAAATGACGAGCACATGCGCAATGCGTCCTCCATGATCTGTCGGCCGTTACCAGGGAACAATAGGAGATTTTTCCTATTGCTTCATTTTGATCACTGTGATAGACCCTATTAAAAAGTAGTAAATCAAACCTCCTTGGTGGCCCCGTTTTAGTTAGATAAAAATAATAATATAAAAAAATGTATTTTTTCCATGTTTTGCAGTTAGGGTTGGGGTTAGGGTTAGGATTTGGTTTGGGGTTGTTGTTAAAGTTGCATTTGGGGTTAGAGTTTAGCTTAGGGTTGTGTTAGGGTAAACGTTGGGGTTGTGCTGGGTTTAGGGTACTGTTGGGGTTAGGGCTGTGGTTAGGGTTGGGATTAGAGTTAGGGGTGTGTTGGGTTAGAATTGGGATTAGGGCTGTATTAGGGTTCGAGTTAGAATTTGGGTGTTTCCACTATTTTGGCATATCAGGGGGTCTCCAAATGTGACATGGTGACAACCATTGATTACAGCCAATTTTGCATTCAAAAAGTCAAACGGTGCTCCTTCTCTCCTGGGGTATCGGCATACTCAGGAGAAATTGCACAACAAATTTTGTGGTACATTTTCTGCTGATACCCTTGTGAAAATAAAAAGTTTGGGTCTAAAATAACTTTTTTGTGAAAAAAGTTAAATGTTATTTTTTCCATCCATATTGTTTTAGTTTTCGTGAACACCCAAAGGGTTAATAAACTTCTTGAATATGGTTTTGAGCACCTTGAGGGGTGCAGTATGTAGGATGGTGTCATTTTTGGGTATTTTCTGTCATATTAGCCCTCAAAGTCACTTCAAATGTGAGGTGATCCCTAAAAAAATAGTTTTGTAAATTTGTAAATTTTATTGGAATGATGAGAAATTTTCACCATTATAATGCCCTAACAAAAAATATGTTTCCAAAATTGTGCTGGTGTAAAGTAGACATGTGGGAAATGTTATTTATAAACTATTTTGTGTGACATAACTCTCTGATTTAAGGGCACAAAAATGAAAAGTTTGAAAATTGCAAAATTTTCAATATTTTTGCCACATTTCCATTTTTTACATAAATAAAGCAAAATCTTTTCAAAGAAATGTTACCACTATTATGAAGTACTGTATGTCACAAAAAAATATTCTCAATCATTGGGATATGTTGAAGCGTTCCAGGACCTATCCTCAGGCCCATAACCCCTCCAATCCACCATATAAAATTTTTTGCCTCGTACCACCTTCCACCCAACACCTCATGATCGTCGGAAGATGAACCCGACGTCCCAGCAGATGACTCGGAAAACCGGGAAATGGCCACGGGTTTCAGGAGGGACACGTGAAAGGTGTCGGTGATACCAAGGCGAGGTGGAAGGGCTAGGTGGTAAACCACCGGGTTCGCCTGCTCAAGAACTTTAAAGGGACCCAAAAAGCGAGGTGCCAACTTGGTGGACTCTACACGTAGCCTGATATTTTGGGCAGAGAGCCACACTAGGTCACCCAGAGCAAATGTAGGAGCGGGGCACCAATGGGCATCGGCCGAAGACCTCATCCTCTCTTTGGAGGCCTGAATGGTATCCTGGGTGCGGTCCCAAATGTCCCGTGCCTCCACAGCCCAGTCTGCCACCCTGAAATCGGCGGAAGACACGGGCACGGGCACTGGTACCCGCGGATGCTGACCGTAGTTCAGGAGGAATGGGGTCTGTCCGGTGGAGTCAGCCACAGCATTATTTAGAGCGAACTCAGCCCATGGTAGCAAGGATGCCCAGTCATCCTGCCTGGCAGAGACAAAATATCGCAAGTATGTGACCAAGGTCTGATTGGCCCTCTCTACCAACCCATTTGTCTTGGGATGATATGCCGAGGAGAGATTTAACTCAATGCTGAGTAGACGACATAGCTGTCTCCAGAACCGAGACGCAAATTGGGGACCTCGATCACTGACGATTTTGTCTGGCATTCTGTGTAAACGGAGAATATGTCTAATAAATAATGCTGCCAAGGCCCGTGCAGATGGTAATCGTGGTAAGGGCACCAAGTGCACCATTTTGGAGAAGTGGTCGGTTATCACCCAGATGATGGTGCAGCCCCGAGACTTGGGTAAGCCCACCACAAAATCCATCCCGACAATCTCCCAAGGCCTGTCTGCCACGGTAAAGGGAAAAGTAGCCTAGCTGGCAGTTGTCGAGGGGACTTATTCTTGGTGCAGGAGACGCACGCCTGAACGTATTCCCTGACGTCACGGACCATTTGTGGCCACCAGTATGTCCACGCCAGCAACTCAGATGTCCTTTTTGCCCCAAAATGTCCACCCACCCTGTACGAATGTGCCCAAGAGAGTACCTCCGGTCGCAAATTGGTGGGCACAAAAGTCTTGCCCGGAGGCACAGGCTCAAGCGAAACCGGGGCCACAGTTCTTAGGCTCTCTGTGGGGACAATCAACCAAGGCTCCTCCTCCACCTCTTCAGAGGACACCACGGAGCGAGAAAGAGCATCGGCCCAAATGTTCTTCTCACAGGAGAGGAAATGGAGGGTGAAATGGAACCGGGAGAAGAACAGGGACCATCTGGCCTGATGAGAATTTAGCATCTGGGCAGTCTGTAAATAGACCAAATTTTTGTGGTCAGTGAAAACTTGAAAGGGAAAGCGAGCCCCCTCCAGGAGATCTCTCCACTCGGAAAAGGCCAACTTCATGGCTAGCAACTCCCTATCCCCAATGAAATAATTCCTCTCCGCTGGTGTGAAGGTCTTGGAAAAGAAGAAACAAGGATGTTTCCGAGCTTGAGCATCCTTTTGAAAAAGGACTGCTCCAGTATCAACGGAGGAGGCATCAACCAACAATATAAAAGGCTTATCAACCTCGGCGTGATGTAAGATGGGAGTGCTAGCAAAATGGGACATAATTGAAGTAAAGGCCTTGGAGACCTCCTCTGACCACAATTTAGGATTGGCTCCCTTCTTGCTGAGAGCTACCAAGGGAGCTACAAAAGTGGAGAAGTGGAGAATGAATTGGCGTTAGTAATTAATGAACCCTATTAAGCGCTGCACCGCTTTAAGAGAATGGAGTTCTTGTCAATCCATCACAGCCTGTAGTTTGGCAGGATCCATAGCCAATCCCTGGGCGGAGATGATACAGCCCAGGAAAGGTAAAGACTCCTGCTCAAACATGCATTTCTCCAACTTTGCATAGAGGGAGTTCACCCGTAACAGGTCGAAGACTTTGCAGACATCCCTCCGGTGAGAGTCAATATCTGGAGAAAAGATGAGAATATCATCCAGATAGACTACTACAGAGGTGGAAAGCATATCCCTGAAGATGTCATTGACAAAGTCTTGGAAAATGGCTGGGGCATTACAGAGCCCGAAGGGCATCACCAGATATTCATAGTGCCCATCCCTGGTATTTAAAGCCATCTTCCACTCGTCCCCTCGCTTATGCGAATCAGGTTGTAAGCACCTCGCAGGTCTACTTTGATAAATACCCTTGCTCCCCGGAGCCTATCAAAGAGCTCAGAAATCAGAGGCAGCGGGTATTTATTCTTAACTGTGATGGCGTTAAGACCCCTGTAATCTATGCAGGGACGTAATTCTCTGTTCTTCTTTTGCACAAAGAAGGTCCCGCATACAATCTCCTCACCGGCGGTGCTGGTATTCTAGGGGCATATTTCAGCGGAGCCCTAACCACATGCGTGTAAGATCACACTGGCGCAAAGCACATAATGCAATTGACACTAGCGCATGGCAGCATGGCCATGCCACCCTTTTATAGTAGCAACTACAGGACCTACCAGAAAAGGACCAATGAGAAACTATACAAGAACACATGTAGTTTCAGGACCTTCCTGGCGGACCAATAGGAGCTGCTGCAGTAGCTGAGCATATGACCCCTGATCTCCTATGAGAGATCTTACCCTGGGCATGCTCAGAAAGGAATACATAGGACTTAGACCCAACTGAGTCTGCTTGCCACTGACCTGCACTGGCTACTATGGCAGGACCTGGAGAGGCAGCAGTCATCCTCTGCACAGCACTAGACTGAGCGAGATGCTGGGACTGACGTCTCTGCTGAGCAGGTTCCACTGCGACCGGAGACAAATGGGAGACCGCAGCGGGGATAGCTCGAGATTCCCTTGTGTAGGAGCGGGAACTCGACCCCTAACACAGTATAGCAGTAATAAATGAATACTAATGGGAAATTTGGTTTCATGTGGCCATCCAGTATGTCAGTTCAAAGTGTTATTGGGGTGCATGTAACTTTGGGGCAGGGCAGGCCTTGCATTCAATGAATAATCAAACAGTATGGAAGTACCAAATTACTAATAATGAGAGTAATGCTTTCAAGTGGTCATCCAGTACGTCTGTTCAAAGGGTTATTGGGGTGCATCCAAATGTGGGGCAGGTCAAATGTGGAGCAGGGCAATGCATAGGCAATAACAATATGGGATACCGACTGTTTAATAATGGGGTCAACAAAGCATAGCCAGCTGATGGCTCTATAAGAATAGAGAGGACCAACTGCCGTCTTTTTAAAAATATTAAATTCCGCCTGATGGCCCTTCTCCTTTAACAGTCCCTCATTCATGAATGAAACAGGATGTGTCTGATGATGTGTCACACACCACATGGCCAGCTAAGGTTGTAAAATGTTAAAATGACATTTCCCAGTGAATGCATTTGTCTTGGATGAAAGCAATGCTAAAGTTGATAAATGTATCAAAAACGCTACGTGTGAACATAGCCCAAGTGGTGGAGGAACATTTTTTTTTGGTTATTTACTTTGCCTTACATACAAATCATTACCCTGGAAAGGATGTTCCTTAACTTATTTCCAAGGAAAATTAATTTTGGTTTCGTTTTTGTATGTTTTTCTGTGCGCCAGGAAAAGTGTTTTACGACTCTGACAACATTTTTCACAGCAGTGATCTGAGAGTCAGAAATGCTTCCAGGGGTCTTCTCCATGATGTTCCCATGTCATTTGAGCACTGTTACCATAGATTTCCAACGTTTTGATACCCTAAAAAGACCTCCGGGGGGAGTCACGGCAAAAAAGCTCGGGTTTCCCATAGACTTACATTTGGCTCGTTGCTCGGGTTAAGCACCCGAGCATTCCAATTTGCTCAACCCGAGCAACGAGCACCCGAGTGTTTTAGTGCTCGTTCATCACTAGTGATTATTACAACTCATAACCTCAGATCTTTGCACCCATAATAATGCATCTGTTGGAAAATGGCACTTATATGTGGTAAATCTTGGGTCTGCATAACTTAGAATCACAATATGGTTGCATGTATGATCTATAAAGAAAATGAAAATACGTCTGTGTCTTAATTCAAAATGCATTTACAGTTTCGTTACAAATGTTTGTGTTAACTTGCTTTACTTTACTAAGAGTATTACACAAGTTTGGATCTATTTCTTGTTTCCCAAAATTCATTACTTAGTTGTATAGCTGAATTTTAACATTTTACTTGTTTAACCCCTTAATGACCACCGATACGCCTTTTAACGGCGGTCATTAAGGGTACTTAAACCACATCGCCGTTAATTAACGGCACTGTGGAAAAAGTGAATAGCGCCCCCAGAGGCGCATTTTCTCCGGGGTCTCGGCAACCGGGGGTAGCCGAGACCCCAGAGAACATGAATCGGGTCGGTTTTTACCGACCCGATGTTGCGGTCGCCATTATTAACCCTATAACGGCGACCGCAACAACAACAAAAAAAATCTGATGTGCCATTTAATTTCTCTGTCCCCTGATGTCATCGGACATCAGGGGACAGAGAAAAAGGGTCCCCAGGACCCCCATGTAGCCCCCGATCCAGTCCATGTGGCCCCCGGGCCCTCCGTTGTCCCCCGGTGCCGGCGCTGTTAAGAAAATGGCGGGCGCATGCTCAGTGCGCCAGCCGCTATGTGCCGCTGTGCTGGTGGGGGGATGGGCAAATATTCTCTGGGGTCTCGGCTACCGGGGGTAGCCGAGACCCCAGAGAACATGATCCGGGTTGGTATTCACCGATCCCGGTGTTGCGATCGCGTTTATGCAAGCATAGATGCGATTGCAAAAAAAAAAAAATGATTTCTCTCCCCTCTGATGTGATCGCACATCAGAGGGGAGAAAATGAGGGTCCCCGTGTCCCCCTGAACCCCCCCTATACTTACCGGTGTCCTCTGGCAGGTCCCCCTGGCCTCCGATCATCCCGGTCTTCTTCCTGCAAAAAAAAAATGGCGGGCGCATGCGCAGTGCACCCGCCGATCTGCTTGGCGGCAGATTCAAAAAAAGTTTCATTCATTCTCCAGAAAGTGCATTTTGATCACTGTGATAAACTATCACAGTGATCAAAATAAAAAAAACAGTACATAACCCCCCCATTTATCACCCCCTTAGTTAGGGACTAGTGTTGAGCGATACGATACCGCAAGTATCGGGTATCGGCCGATATTAGCTGTTTCGGCCTTTCGATACTTAGTTCCGATATTTTCCATATATCGTATACCGGAATCGGAAGTTCCCAGAATTCTTTGAGAGGCAATGTGATTTTAGTCAGCCAATGAGGAATCCTAAGAAGTGTGGGCACATCCTGTACTGCTGCGGTCATGTTAACTAATGGCATGGCTGTGATTGGATGCTGAAATGATGTCAGAATGCACTATAAAAGGCGCCGCCGCCATTTTAGCGTCACTGTGCTGTGAATTCAGTAAGGGACAGAACGCTGCTGTGCTGACTCTGAGGGACAGTTAGAGATTGCGATTTAGTGTACTGTGCTGTAGGCAGGCTAGCACCAACCGCTGTGTAAAGCTTCCTTTTGCCTGCAGTGTTGTTTTAACAGCTCTGCAAGGTGTGTGTGAGTGCAGGTGACGCTGCAGTTTGCTCTGCATGCAACGCTGTCTGTAGGCATCTGCACGTGTCACTCACAGACTCTTTTTTTTTTCTTCAGTGTAATTCTTGCTGCTCCATGCAATTTAACTATTAGTGTGACGCGCTTCCATCCATATCCAATACATTGGTTGCAAACACTATAGAAGTAGACAAAGGAGTAGCCTTTCACAGATTGTGAACAGTTGTGTTTCAGTGTTCACTTCAGTCTGTGTTTTTTATTTTTTGAGTGCACATCACGCTCCAGTTACTTGTTCAAGCACTGCTGCTTGTACTCTGCTGAGCGTGTCTCAGTGCCTCATCCTTTTAATTTCTCTCCAATTGGTTCTGCTCCATTCCATTTAAAATAAATATAATCTATTAGTGTGACGCGCTTCCATCCGTATCCAATACATTGGTTGCAAACACTATAGAAGTAGACAAAGGAGTAGCCTTTCACAGATTGTGAACAGTTGTGTTTCAGTGTTCACTTCAGTCTCTGCGTAATAACCACACTTAGGCCTTATAACTTTTCTGACTTTCTTTATCAATCTACCAAGATGAAGAAGGCAGGGAGTAAGGCACGTGGTCGTGGCCGTGGAGTTTCAGCAGGGAGAGGACGTGGGGATTCTGTGGCTGCTGCCGCCCTCAGTGACACAGCATCCACCAGTTTTACCCATGAGCGTTCCTTTATGCGCACTTTGGTAGGAGCTCGGCGTGCCCCCCTGCTGCGGGAAGAACAAATTGAAGCCGTTGTTGGTTGGATGGCAGCCAATGCATCAACTTCAATTCCTTCCACCTCCTCTCAGGAACACAACACTGTTGAGCAACCATCTGTCTGTTAACCGCCTGTCAAATTGCCCAGGCAGTCAGAGAGTTCTGTACAGGAGCCAGCTGAGTCTCTGCTTCTGTTCTCAGAATCTGTTGGCTCGCAAACACGGGCACAGGCAAGCAGCATTCTGCAATTTGAAGAAGAGGGAGTATGCAGTGATGCGCAACAGCTGTGTCTCTCTCAATCTGAAGAGGCGGGTGAGCCAGTGCCGATGGACAGCACACCGCAGAACGCATCTTATGATGATGATGAGACTCAGGTGCCAGGTTTTGTGGAGCATGGTGCTGCCCAGACCATCCAACAGCAGCAGGTGTTGGAAGAGGGTAGTGGAGATGATGAAGTCCGAGACCCAACATGGCGTGAGCAACAGGAAGGTGGTGGGAGCAGCTCTGAGGAAGAGATTGTCCCAATGGTACAAAGAGGGGGGAGAGGTAGGCTGCAGACTCGCTTGCCTGTAGCCTCCAGTTTGGCACCTGTTGGGAGCAGTTCTCTTAGAAATGTCAAAATGGCGCTCCCATGACTTGCACTGCGTGGTCCTTTTTTGACAGACTTGTAGATGATATTTGCTATTTTCAATGCAAGCTGTGTAAGCAAAAAGTTAAAAGAGGTAAAAATATCAGTAACCTGAATACCACAAATATGTGGAAACATGTACGGACAAAGAACGTAGCTGAGTTACAAAGACACACTGGAGATGTAGGCCAACCTACAGCAGCACCTACATCTTCAGGTCGTGTTGGAGCCTCTAACTCCAGCTCACACACACCTGGTTCGGCTTCCTCACAGGATCTCCATGGAAGAACCTCGGTCACTGTTGTCCATAGACAAACTGTTATTCCACCCACAGCAGCAAGTTCACAGTCATCGTCACACTCCCAGACCACAAAACAGCCATCGGTACCACAGGCATGGGATAAAAGACGGCCATACTCGGCAAACCATCCACGAGCACAGGCTCTGAATGCTGGCATTGCAAAACTCCTGTCCCTTGAAATGCTGTCATTCAGGCTGGTGGAGACTGACAGTTTCAGGAACTTTATGGCATTGGAGGTCCCACAATATAATGTGCCAAACCGATTTTATTTCAGCAGGCAAGCCGTCCCTGCTCTGCAAAAACATGTCGAGGGAAACATTAAACATGCGCTACTAAACGCCGTCAGTAGCAGGGTCCACCTGACCACCGATGCGTGGACCAGTACCCATGGCCAGGGACGATACCTTTCCCTCACTGCCCATTGGGTCAATGTTGTGGAGCCGGGTACAGATCTTGCCAGTGGCGCTGTACGTGTTCTGCCAACTCCAAGGATTGCAGGAATCCAGTCTGTACACATTGATTCCTCCTCCTACTCCAGTTCCTCAGAATCATCGCTGCACGAGCCGTCACGGTATACCTCCACATGGACCCGTGAACGCTTACCTGTTGCGACCGATATGAGCACAGCCGTGGCCAAATGTCAACAGGCCGTCCTGAAATTAATTTCCATGGGGAATCGAAGCCACACAGCGCAGGAGCTCTGGGATGCCATCAAGCAGGAGAGCGACGTGTGGTTTTTGTCAGCTAATCTCCAGCCAGGCTTGGTAGTGTGTGACAATGGCCGAAATCTGGTGGCAGCTCTGGGCCTTGGCAACCTCACTCACATACCATGTCTGGCACATGTGCTCAACTTGGTCGTGCAGAGTTTTTTGAGGGACTATCCGGATCTTGATGCACTGCTGCACAAGGTCCGCCTAGAGTGCGCTCACTTGCGACGTTCCAGCATGGCCAGATCGCGCATTGCAGCTCTGCAAGTCAGATTTCGCCTTCCTGAACATCGCATCATATGTGACGTACCCACCAGGTGGAATTCCACGTTACATATGTTGGAGCGGTTGTGTGAGCAGCAGCCAGCAGTAATGGAGTATCAGCTGCAACAGGCGCAATCAACTCGCAATTTGCGCCGTTCACACTTCACCACTACTGAGTGGGCCTCTATGAAGGACATCTGCGACGTTTTGCGTGCGTTTGATGTCTCAACGCGGATGGCGAGTGCAGATGGTGCACTAGTCAGCATGACTGTCCCCCTTATCTGCCTGCTTCAGAAATCACTGAAAGCACTAAAGGAAGAGGTTTTGGAAGAGGTGGAGGATGAGGAGTCACAAATTCAATTACCTTCAGGACAGTCAGTGCAACGTGGTTCCTCACAAAGGGCTGGGCAGGGCTCACTTTGTGAGGAGGATGAGGAGGAGGAGTCAATGGAGGAGGAAGAAATCCCTACAGAGGGAGGTACACAACGCTCTAGTCAGTATGTAGAGCGAGGGTGGGGTGATGCAGAGGAGGCAGAGATGACGCCTCTTCCAGAGGACAGCCTTTGTTGGCCAGTTGGGAGTCTGCAGCACATGGTTGATTTCATGCTTCAGTGCCTGAGAAACGACCGCCGCATCGCCCACATTCTCACCACGTCAGATTATTGGGTGTACACCCTCCTAGACCCTCGCTACCGGGACAACTTACAAACCCTCATCCCACCGGTGAACCGGGACCGTAAAATGCAGGAGTACCAAGACACACTGGTGCAATCCATACTGTTGTACATTCCAGCCGAGAGAGCTGCTGCTGCTGCTACTGCTTTACAAAGCAGCTCTGTGCGTCGAGGCAGTGTAGACACCTCTACAACAAGAGGGAGCAGAAGCAGCGCCTCTGCACAGGGCAAGAGCTGTATGTTACAAATGTGGCGAAGTTTTGTGACAGCGCCAGCAAGGTCTACACCATCCGAGACGGCTCCAGTCACCAGGAAGAAACTTTTCCGTAAGATGGTGACAGACTACTTGGCTTTCCCTCTAAGTGTACTCCCAGATGCCTCTTCCCCTTTCAAATTTTGGGTCTCTAAGTTGGATACATGGCCAGAGCTTAGCCAGTATGCATTGGAGGTGCTGGCTTGCCCTGCTGCCAGTGTATTATCTGAGCGCGTCTTTAGTGCTGCAGGTGGTGTAGTAACAGACCGTCGCATGCGACTATCCTCAGAGAATGTTGACCGGCTTACTTTTCTGAAAATGAACAAGGCATGGATCTCACCTGAATTTGCCTGTCCGTTTTCAGATTAAATAACTGTTTGGCAACGTTTTCCATGTCTCCTGTTATGTTCATCTTTCTACCACCTGAACTCTACTCCCTGGGCTACAACACCGCCATTTGTTGCTCGTAAGTAATTGGCAGGGGTACTGACTCCTGGCCAGCCTGGTTACAGCACGACAGCTGTTTCCTGGCAGTATGAACGTCAATTATCCTCCAATAAGTTGTGCTGTCGTGTTGCATTCGGGTTAGCCGACTCTATGGTGCCTGCAGTTTAGGTGATTCCTATGTGTGCTGTGGGATACGTAAATAAAGGCTGTTTCCATTGTGACAATAGGACAAGCACCCACTGTAGGACTGTGTGATTCGGTAACTGCGGACGGCTTGCGTCCTGTCAACTTACATTTTCATGGTGCGTTCTGCTACCCGTCCGGGGTCCAGTACCGTCAACTGGTTCTCCCCAGTGCCTTTGGCCTAGGTACCTCCATCTCCGTATCCGAGTTCCACCAACGTCTGCTGGTCCTTGGTAGTGCTTTGGAGCACAGGTACCTCCTGCTTAGTAACCGTGTCACAGTAACGTCAGCTGGTACTTGGTTGTGACATTGCCTCTTTTCCTTCTGCTACCCGTCCGGGGTCCAGTACCGTCAACTGGTTCTCCCCAGTGCCTTTGGCCTAGGTGCCTCCATCTCCGTATCCGAGTTCCACCAACGTCTGCTGGTCCTTGGTAGTGCTTTGCAGCACAGGTACCTCCTGCTTAGTAACCGTGTCACAGTAACGTCAGCTGGTACTCGGTTGTGACATTGCCTCTTTTCCTTCTGCTACCCGTCCGGGGTCCAGTACCATCAACTGGTTCTCCCCAGTGCCTTTGGCCTAGGTGCCTCCATCTCCGTATCCGAGTTCCACCAACGTCTGCTGGTCCTTGGTAGTGCTTTGGAGCACAGGTACCTCCTGCTTAGTAACCGTGTCACAGTAACGTCAGCTGGTACTCGGTTGTGACATTGCCTCTTTTCCTTCTGCTACCCGTCCGGGGTCCAGTACCGTCAACTGGTTCTCCCCAGTGCCTTTGGCCTAGGTGCCTCCATCTCCGTATCCGAGTTCCACCAACGTCTGCTGGTCCTTGGTAGTGCTTTGGAGCACAGGTACCTCCTGCTTAGTAACCGTGTGTCATGTGTGCATCGCCACGAAGATCGTCGCGGTTGCACATTCTGACTTCTCACAGCTGAGTTGCTGTTTCTTTGTGTTTGGCAGTGAGGGAGTTAATTCTGTCTGTGCTCGGTTCTGGGACTGGGTGCAGTTTCTCCCGGCTGCAATTGATTATTTGTTGATTGGTTTCCTTTAAATCCCTGGTTGTCTGCTTGGGGAGTTGCCAGTGAAATTTCAGGGACTGATAGGAGACAGGGTTAGGCTGGAGACTTGGACCTCTGAACCATTATCAGTACCTCCAAGGTGAGGGATTAGTTAGGACCCCAGTTTTAGGGTCAGGTTAGACCCCGGTCCTCCTCTTTCCTGTGACAGCGTATCAAGTCCTCAAGATTAACCCTGAGTTCAACGGATATCGTGTCAGGTAATTCTATTTTATATTTACATGCTGATGTTGCTAAACTATATGTTGTATAGAGTGTTGTTTCTGTAAGAATAGTTAACTGACATCGTACACATATCATTAGACAGCGTGACATTTTCACTGGCCAATAAAATTATCCCCAGTTGCCATGGATCCAGTAGCCCAGCTGGCTCTGCAGTTGCTCCCTCGGAGCAAACCAGATTTGAACCTAAAGTAGCTCTCCCGGACAGGTTCACTGGTGGGCGAGACAAATTTTTCACCTTCCGGGAAGCATGTAAATTGTATTTTCGGCTTCGGCCTCGATCATCAGGGAGTGAAGAGCAGAGAGTGGGAATTGTTATCTCGCTCCTACAAGGGGACCCTCAATCCTGGGCATTCTCCCTTCCTCCGGGATCCCCGGCTCTACAGTCTGTAGATCGATTTTTTACTGCCCTGGGTTTGGTATATGATGACCCAGATCGGGTCTCTCTTGCTGAGACAAAATTACGTAAGATACAGCAGGGAGATCGTCCGGCGGAGGAATTTGCTTCTGAGTTCCGTAGATGGGCCACAGATACTCAGTGGAATGACCCAGGTCTTAGGAGTCAGTTTTGTCATGGGCTTTCTGACAAATTAAAGGACGTTTTGACTCAGTATGATTCTCCTCCATCACTGGAGGCTGCTATGGCCCTAGCTATCCGTACTGATAGACGGCTTCGGGAGAGGGGTGAGGTAACTCCGCCCCCGGTTGTTGCTCCACCTACTACTAAAGTCCCTTATGTTGAGGTTCCCCTTGTCTGTTCGGAGGAGCCTATGCAGTTGGGAGGGACATCATTTCGTAGGAGGGATTGGCGGTACGCAGCAGGACTAGAAGGTGTTTCTTCTGCGGGAAAGAGGGACATTTTGTTGGGGGATGTCCATCCCGTGCCTTGTTGAGCAAAAAGTTGCCGGAAAACTGTTAATCCCAGGTTGTGTGGTGGACGACAACCTGGAGTATGTATTTCGTCCGCTAGTTCTTCTCAGTTCCTTGTACCAGTGGAGATGGTGGTTGGTACGAGAGTGGAGAGATTTTCTGTTCTTCTTGATAGTGGGTCCGGGGCTAATCTGGTTGACGCTCAGTTTGCTCAGGCTCAAGGTATGCCTCTGAGTGTATTGGCCAAACCGATCCCTATATTCTCCATTGACGCCAGGCCTCTCGGCCAAGGTAGCTTTGTTCATGAGGTCCATAACATTGACATTCGGGTAGGGGCGATACATAGGGAACAATTATCTTGTTATGTGTTGGAGGGTCTACCTACTCATATTGTGTTGGGACTTCCTTGGTTGGTTAAACATAACCCTGTGATTAATTGGCAGTCCAGAGAGATAAGCCAATGGGGTGAGTTTTGCAAAAGTAACTGCATGAACACAGTCATCAGTGCGGTCGTGCCTAGTACATTGCCTCCTTTTTTGGAGGACTTTGGGGATGTGTTCTCTGAGGAGGGGTGTCAGGAGTTGCCTCCTCATCGCGTGTATGACTGCTCTATTAATTTACTTCCTGATGCTAAGTTACCTAAAGCTAGGTTATATAACCTTTCTGGTCCTGAGAGGCAGGCTATGAAAGACTATATTTTGGAAAGTCTGGCCAAAGGGCATATTAGACCTTCATCTTCCCCAGTGGCCGCGGGGTTCTTCTTTGTGAAGAAAAAAGATGGAGGCCTACGCCCTTGCTTGGATTTCCGCGAACTTAATCGGATTACTGTTCGAGATCCGTATCCTCTCCCTCTTATTCCTGATCTCTTCAATCAAATTGTTGGCGCCAAATGGTTCTCTAAATTGGATCTCAGGGGGGCGTATAATTTGATTAGGATAAAAGAGGGGGATGAGTGGAAAACGGCGTTTAACACGCCGGAGGGACATTATGAGAACCTTGTCATGCCTTTTGGTCTGACTACTGCACCAGCAGTATTCCAACATTTTATTAATGACATTTTTCGTCACCTTGTGGGGCTGTTTGTGGTCGTATATTTGGATGACATTTTAATTTACTCGCCAGATCTTGTGTCTCACCAGGAGCATGTGAGACAGGTGTTGCAGATCTTGCGAGACAATAAACTATACGCCAAACTGGAAAAGTGTGTATTTGCCGTACAGGAACTTCAGTTTTTGGGTTTCTTGGTGTCAGCCTCCGGTTTCCGTATGGACCCTGAAAAAGTGAGAGCAGTGCTTGAATGGGATCAGCCAGAGGATCTTAAGGCTCTGCAGCGTTTTCTGGGGTTTGCTAACTGCTACCGGAAATTTATTTGTAATTTCTCATCTGTTGTCAAACCTCTCACTGACATGACAAGAAAAGGGATGGATTTTTCTAAATGGTCGGACAACGCTTGCCAAGCTTTTTCCTCTTTGAAAAAATGTTTTGCTTCGGCACCCGTTCTCATCCAACCAGATGCATCACAGCCGTTCATTGTGGAGGTGGACGCGTCTGACGTAGGGGTCGGTGCAATATTGTCCCAGGGTCCGTCCCCTGGTAAATGGCATCCGTGCGCTTTCTTTTCTAAGAAGTTGTCGTCCGCCGAAAGGAATTATGATATCGGCAATAGGGAACTTTTGGCCATTAAGTTGGTTTTTGAAGAATGGCGTCACTTTTTGGAGGGGGCGGTCCACCAGGTCACCGTCATTACTGATCACAAAAACCTGCTGTATTTGGAATCTGCTAAGCGTCTGAATTCCAGACAAGCTCGATGGTCGTTGTTTTTTACCAGGTTTAATTTTGTCGTCACATATCGCCCTGGGTCTAAGAATTTTAAGGCTGATGCCTTGTCTCGCAGTTTCCCAGGGGCAGGAAAAACGGATGACCCGATTCCTATCCTTCAGGAGGGGGTGGTAGTGTCGGCTGTATGTTCTGAGCTTGAGGAGGAGGTATTAGAGGCTCAGGGGACGCCCCTGCAGGACCTTCAGGGAGACTGTTTTTCCCAAATCAGTTGAGACAAAAGGTTATTGAGGCACATCATAATTCTGCTTTAGCAGGACATCCAGGGAGTAAGGCTACTTTAGATCTCCTTTCTCGCCGGTTTTGGTGGCCTAACGTTAATAAAGATGTTATAACTTTTGTCGCGTCCTGTGGGGTTTGTGCTCGCTCTAAGACCCCGCATACCCGTCCGTCTGGGACCCTCTTACCCTTGAAACTTCCGGAGCGTCCATGGACTCATTTGTCTATGGACTTCATTACGGATCTTCCTCCGTCGTCAGGGAAAACTGTCATTCTGGTGGTTGTTGACAGGTTCAGTAAGATGGCACATTTCATTGCTCTTCCTGCCCTCCCTAATGCTAAAACTCTGGCGCAGGTGTTCATTGGGGAGATTGTGAGACTTCATGGGTTGCCTTCTGATGTGGTGTCAGATAGGGGGTCTCAGTTTGTGTCTAAATTTTGGAGGGCATTTTGTTTACGTCGGGGGATGCAATTGTCATTTTCCTCGGCTTTTCATCCGCAGACCAATGGTCAGACAGAGCGTCTGAATCAAAGCCTTGAGACTTATCTTCGGTGTTTTGTCTCAGAGAACCAGGAGGACTGGTCTTCTTTCTTGCCTCTGGCAGAGTTCGCTCTTAACAACAGGCGGAGCGAGTCCACTGGTAAATCCCGTTTTTTGGGGCATATGGTTTTCATCCCCAGTTTTGTACTTTCAATGGGGGGGCCCTTCTGGGGTTCCTGAGGAGGAGCGTTTCTCGTCGTCACTTGCTTCAGTGTGGAGAGGTGTATTGAATAATCTGAGTGCTATGGGGAACCGTTATAAACGTATGGCTGATAGGAGGAGAGTTTCTGGTCCAGATCTGAATGTGAACGATCTGGTATGGTTGTCTACCAGGAATATAAAACTTAAAGTTCCCTCCTGGAAACTGGGTCCCAGATTCATCGGGCCGTACAGGATCAGTTCCATAATTAATCCTGTGGCATTTCGTCTGGACCTCCCTCCTACGTTTAAAATCCACAATGTGTTCCACAAGTCATTACTTAAGAGGTACGTGGCACCAGTCATACCGTCACCTCTACCTCCTCCTCCAGTGGTGGTCAATGGTAACTTGGAGTTTCAAGTGTCAAAGATCATTGACTCACGTCTGAATCGCCGGTCCCTTCAGTACTTGGTGCATTGGAAGGGGTATGGTCCAGAGGAGAGGACGTGGGTTCCTGCGTCTGACATTAACGCAGATCGTTTGGTTCGGACCTTCCACAGAACTCACCCGGGCAGACCTGGCCCTGAGGGTCCGGAGGCCCCTCGTAGAAGGGGGGGTACTGTCATGTGTGCATCGCCACGAAGATCGTCGTGGTTGCACATTCTGACTTCTCACAGCTGAGTTGCTGTTTCTTTGTGTTTGGCAGTGAGGGAGTTAATTCTGTCTGTGCTCGGTTCTGGGACTGGGTGCAGTTTCTCCCGGCTGCAATTGATTATTTGTTGATTGGTTTCCTTTAAATCCCTGGTTGTCTGCTTGGGGAGTTGCCAGTGAAATTCTTCATGCAGACCACAGATAGGATTGAATCTGGATAGACTTAAGTTAAAGAGCTCCTTAGTTGTTTTAAGCTCAACTTGCTTAGAGTTTTATATCCCAGACCATTTATGTTCCTTCTGTGTTTGAGTGTGTATGCGAGTCTGTGTTTTCTCCAGTCTGTCTTATATGTCTAATCGGTGTATTTAGCAGAGATCAGCCCATATCCCTTTGGTGGTAATCAGGGTCCTTCTTAGGACTGATTACAGGGTTCGGGGACTGATAGGAGACAGGGTTAGGCTGGAGACTTGGACCTCTGAACCATTATCAGTACCTCCAAGGTGAGGGATTAGTTAGGACCCCAGTTTTAGGGTCAGGTTAGACCCCGGTCCTCCTCTTTCCTGTGACAGCGTATCAAGTCCTCAAGATTAACCCTGAGTTCAACGGATATCGTGTCAGGTAATTCTATTCTATATTTACATGCTGATGTTGCTAAACTATATGTTGTATAGAGTGTTGTTTCTGTAAGAATAGTTAACTGACATCGTACACATATCATTAGACAGCGTGACACCGTGTCACAGTAACGTCAGCTGGTACTCGGTTGTGACATTGCCTCTTTTCCTTCTGCTACCCGTCCGGGGTCCAGTACCGTCAACTGGTTCTCCCCAGTGCCTTTGGCCTAGGTGCCTCCATCTCCGTATCCGAGTACCACCAACGTCTGCTGTTCCTTGGTAGTGCTTTGGAGCACAGGTACCTCCTGCTTAGTAACCGTGTCACAGTAACGTCAGCTGGTACTCGGTTGTGACATTGCCTCTTTTCCTTCTGCTGCCCCTCCGGGTTCCAGCACAGTCAGCTGGTCCTCGTTACTTCCATTGTCTCTTGCTCCATCTGATACCCGTCAGGGTTCCAGTAACGTCAGCTGGTTCTCGGAAATTAGACGACCTTAAAGACCACCCAGAAGAAGATGACGACAACAAGGACGACGAGCATGAAGCCAACCAGCCTGAACACCATCACAAAGAAAAAATAAAAGATTACCCAGAAGAAGATCACCAACAGGACAAAGAAGGTTAAGACAAACTACAAGATACAGAACAAGAGACAGAAGAACAATAAGCAGAAGATCAAAAAGCAGAAGAACATGAAGTATAAGACCAAAATGAAGAGCAAAATATATGCTCTAAATTCTAAGCAGAAGAAGACTAAGCAGTGTATGGAGGTGAGTCCGTTCCTCCTCGTGGTGCCCCTGGAAAATGCCTGCTGCTGCAGGCTAAACTGAACACGGACAAATACTGTTGTAATTTAAATCTTTTGTGACAGCAAGAACGGAAGGATGAACAATTCATACTTTTACAGATTACAAGTACAGGAATCTCTGTCACAAATAAGAATATGATGAAGAAGATGAAGAGGAAGAAGATGAAGAATTTGAATATGAAGAAGATTAATTAGTTTAATAATAACAATATGAGTAATGTAAACAAAAACATGAATAGCAAGAAGTTTAAGAAGAAGATTAAGAAGGTGAAGATGAAGAATAATTTGATGAGAAAGATGATGCTGCTGAAGATTATGAAGGAGAAAGTGTGGCACTGGCAAAAGTTAAAAAGGTGAAGAGCATGGAAGTTGTGAAACATACATATTTGCCAAAATAGAAAAAAGGTTAACAACATTGTCAATTTGTTAGTCAATCCAAACGTATTTAAAAAAAAAAATATATTAATGCTATTCCAATGCATTGGATTAAACATGTATGCCTTTATTGTCTCCTCAACCTCCCCCAATACATTCTACATTAGTCTTTGTTGTTTTCCTTCATGTACAATTAACCAACAAGGCAAGAATGGTTTTTTTTAATGTCGATATTTGGTTCCCATAGACTTACATGGGACTTCCGGTATCGGAATCGGATATCGACGATATTTAGTGATATCGGCGATACCATTCCGATCCGATATTTTTAGATATCGAGCAGTATCGCTCAACACTATTAGGGACATATAATAAAAAATAGAAATTATATTTATTTTCATTTTTCTATTAGGGTTAGGGTTATAATTAGGGTTAGGGTTATAATTAGTGTTAGGGTTATAATTAGGGTTAGGGTTAGCATTAGGGTTAGGGTTAGCATTAGGGTTAGGGTTATAATTAGCGTTAGGGTTAAGCTGGGTTCATATTGCGTTATGGCAGTCCGTTAGACGGACTGCGCTACACCGCGGTATAACGCGGTGTAACGCAGTCTGTTAACGCTGCCATTCACCCCCATTTGAGGGCGCATCGCGACGCATGCCGTAAAGCGGCATGCGTTTTCGACGTGCCATCATTCAGTGACGGAGCCTCGGACGCGGGCTGCAGCGTCTGGGCTCCGTCACCGCTTGCGTAGATGAATCATCTGCTGATTCCTCTGCGCTAGCGGGTATAGCATAACGCGATCACGTTATGCTATACCGTTACCAGCCCGTCAACGCTATGTGTTGAACGGGCTGGTAAAACGCAAAATGAACCCAGCCTTAGGGTTAGGGTTATAATTAGGGTTAGAATTAGGGTTAGGGTTACAATTAGGGTTAGGGTTACAATTAGAGTTAGGGTTACAATTAGGGTTGGAATTAGGGTTGGGATTTAGGTTACGATTAGGGTTGGGATTAGGGTTAGGGGTGTGTTGGGATTAGGGTTGGAGCTAGAATTGAGGGATTTCCACTATTTAGGCACATCAGGGGGTCTCCAAACACGACGTGGCGTTCAAAAAGTCAAATGGCGCTCCCTCCCTTCCGAGCCCTGCCGTGCGCCCAAACAGTGGTTTACCCCAACATATGGGGTATCAGCATACTCAGGACAAATTGCACACCAATTTTGGGGTTCTAATTTCTCCGGTTACCCTTGGGAAAATAAAAAATAGCTGGCTAAAAAAATCATTTTTGAGAAAAAAAATTATTTTTCATTTTCACGGTTCTGCGTTTATAAATTTCTGTGAAGCACTTGGGGGTTCAAAGTGCTCACCACACATCTAGATAAGCTCCTTAACGGGTCTAGTTTCCAAAATGGGGTCACTTGTGGGGGGTTTCCACTGTTTAGACACATCAGGGGGTCTCCAAACACGACGTGGCTTTCAAAAAGTCAAATGGCGCTCCCTCCCTTCCGAGCCACGCCGTGCGCCCAAACAGTGGTTTACCCCAACATATTGGGTATCAGCATACTCAGGACAAATTGCACACCAATTTTGGGGTTCTAATTTCTCCGGTTACCCTTGGGAAAATAAAAAATAGCTGGCTAAAAAAATCATTTTTGGAAAAAAAAATGATTTTTCATTTTCACGGTTCTGCGTTTATAAATTTCTGTGAAGCACTTGGGGGTTCAAAGTGCTCACCACACATCTAGATAAGCTCCTTAAGGGGTCTAGTTTCCAAAATGGGGTCACTTGTGGGGGTTTCCACTGTTTAGACCCATCAGGGGGTCTCCAAACACGACGTGGCTTTCAAAAAATCAAATGGCGCTCCCTCCCTTCCGAGCCCTGCCGTGCGCCCAAACAGTGGTTTACCCCAACATATGGGGTATCAGCGTACTCAGGACAAATTGCACACCAATTTTGGGGTTCTAATTTCTCCAGTTACCCTTGGGAAAATAAAAAATAGCTGGGTAAAAAAATCATTTTTGAGAAAAAAAATGATTTTTCATTTTCACGGCTCTGCGTTTATAAATTTCTGTGAAGCACTTGGGGGTTCAAAGTGCTCACCACACATCTAGATAAGCTCCTTGGGGGGTCTAGTTTCCAAAATGGTGTCACTTGCAGGGGGTTTCTACTGTTTAGGTACATCAAGGGCTCTGCAAACACAACATGCCTGCAGAACATTCTATCAAAGTCTGCATTACAAAATGGCGCTCCTTCCCTTCCAAGCACTCCCATGCGCCCAAACAGTGGTTTCACGCCACATATGGGGTATCAGCGTACACAGGAAAAATTGCACAACAACTTTTTGGGTCCAATTTCTCCTGTTACCCTTGGGAAAATAAAAAAATAGCGGGCTAAAGAATAATTTTTGAGGAAAAAAATGATTTTTTATTTTCACGGCTCTACGTTTATTAATTTCTGTGAAGCCCTTGGGGGTTCAAAGTGCTCACCACACATCTAGATAAGTTCCTTAATGGTCTAGTTTCCAAAATGGTGTGATTTGTGGGGGGTTTCGACTGTTTAGGCGTATCAGGGGCTCTCCAAACGCGACATGGCGTCCAATTTCAATTCCAGCCAATTTTGGTTTGAAAAAGTCAAACGGCGCTCCTTCCCTTCCAAGCCCTGCCGTGCGCCCAAACAGTGGTCCCACCCCACATATGGGGTATCAGCGTACTCAGGACAAATTGGACAACAACTTTTGTGGTCTAATTTCTCCTGTTACCCTTGGAAAAATAAAAAATTGGGGACTAAACTATCAGGTTTGTGGAAAAAATATGACTTTTTATTTTCATGCCCGGGAGTTATAAACTTCTGTGAAGCACTTGGGGGTTCAAAGTGCTCACCACACATCTATATAAGTTCCTTAGGGGTTCTAGTTTCCAAAATGGTGTCACTTGTGGGGGGTTTCCACTGTTTAGACACATTAGGGCCTCTACAAACGCGACATGGCTTCCAGCCAATTCTGAGTTGAAAAAGTCAAACGGCGCTCCTTCCCTTCCAAGCTCTGCCATGCACCCAAACAGTGGTTTACCCCCACATATGGGGTATCAGCATGCTCAGGACATATTGCACAAAAACTTTTGGGGTCTTGTTACCCTTGGGAAAATAAAAATTGGGGTGAACAGATTGTTTTTGTGGAAAAAATATGATTTTTTATTTTCACGGCTCTATGTTATAAACTTCTGTGAAGCACTTGGAGGTTCAAAGTGCTCACCACAGATCTAGATAAGTTCCATAGGGGGTCTAATTTCCAAAATGGGGTCACTTGTGGGGGTTTCCACTGTTTAGACACATCAGGGCCTCTACAAACACGACATGGCGTCCAGCCAATTCTGCGCTGAAAAAGTCAAATGTCGCTCCTTCCCTTGCGACCTCTGCCGTGCGCCCAAAAAGTGGTTTACCCCCACATATGGGATATCGGCTTATTCAGGAGAAATTGCACAACAAATTTTGTGGTTCATTTTTTCTTTTAACACTTGTGAAAATAAAAAAAATAGGTTCCAAAGTAAAGTTTTTGCAAAAAAAGTTAAATGTTAATTTTTTCCTTCCACATTGCTTCAGTTCCTGTGAAGCACGTAAAGGGTTAATAAACTTTTTGAATGTGGTTTTGAGCACCTTGAGGGGTGCAGTTTTTAGAATGGTGTCACTTTTGGGTATTCTCTATCATATAGACCCCTCAAAGTGACTTCAAATGTGATGTGGTCCCTAAAAAAAAATGGTGTTGTAAAAATGAGAAATCGCTGGTCAACTTTTAACCATTATAACTTTGTAAAAAAAAAAATTTTTGGTCCCAAAATTGTGCTGATGTAAAGTAGACATGTGGGCAATGTTATTTATTAAGAAATTTGTGTGACATATCTCTCTGATTTAAGGGCATAAAAATTTAAAGTTTTAAAATTGTTAAATTTTCAAAATTTTCGCCATATTTCCGTTTTTTTCATAAATAAACACAAGTCATATCAAAGAAGTTTTACCAGTAACGTGAAGTACAATATGTCACGAAAAAACAATCTCAGAATCAGCGGGATTCGTTAAAGCGTTCCAGAGTTATAACCTCATAAAATGACAGTGGTCAGAATTGTAAAAATTGGCCCGGTCATTAAGCTGCAAAATGGCTCTGTCACTAAGGGGTTAATGGAAACTATTTGTTTTCTTGAGCATTGGCAAACAAAGTTAACTTGTGCATATTTTATGTTCATTTTTTTACCCTTCATTTAGTAAATTACATATATTTGGTTCTACTGTTTTGTTCATAATAAACACCCAATATGTTCAGCTTTTCCTAAGGGAGATACAAAGAGGTGCATAGCACTTCTGCCAACTTATGTAATATAAAACAGTCAGTAAAACTCTTCCCTTACAACTTATGGCATTCTATAAAATGGGCTCCCTTCTGCAGTGAATAGTGGATATAGCTCAGTATTTTAAATTGTACTGTACAAAGTGGCAATTTGCCTGTGTTTATGTCCTGCAGTAAAGAGAAAAAAATGTTATGACTGTGTGTGCCTTTAATAACCCTAAACCCAGATTAATTGTAGAACTGTTGATCTATAAGTACAACAGCAAGATAGATGTGGCACATTCAAAGTAACATATTCATGCTATGGCATAAAATAAAAATAAATTCTTTAATACTAAAGATGAGCGAATATATTCAAGTAGAATTGAAATCTACAAAAATCATTATTTACCAAAAAGAAGATTTTTTTTTTGTAAATCACTTTCAGTCAAACTATACAGTGTAATCAAAAAGTACAAAAAAAAAAACCCTTTATACTCACCTAACTATAGCTAACTATAGATCTCGCTGGCCCCAGAGGTGAGCTGTGAGATTAGTATAAGAAATTCTTTTATTTTCTACATCTTACCTTTATTATTTTTTAGGGTCTCTTCACAGTGCTGTCAGCACTGCTGTACTGCCCCTTCTCCCACACTTGCTGCCTTGAGATGAAAACTGAAGAAGTGTTAGTAATCACACTTGTGTGCTCCCAGCACATGCACAGCTCTGAAATGTGAACAGTGAGGAGAGCAGAAAATCTTTCAGTACATGCTTCATGCAAATCTCTAATCTAATGTCTAGGCATGTTCTTCTTTCTCCTGAGTGTTTCTTTCTCCTGAGTGCTCTTCTTTTTCCAAAAAATGTGACTGCTTTTGATTGGCCAATTTCATGCAGGGGAAGAAGTACATACTCACTGTGAAAAATTTCTCTTAATGCCCCGTTTTACTTATCATAAATTATAATAACCTAAACTTTACAAGTTAATAGCTCTGCCATGGGGCGGAAATTTTTTTTTTTACTCAGTGCTACAGCCAATATTCCATAATGTGGCCTGTTCAACATTCTCAAACTGGTAACGGTCATATTTAGAGTTGAGCGATACTTTCCGATATCCAAAAATATCGGATCGGAATGGTATCGCCGATATCACTAAAATATCGGCGATACCCGATACCAATACCGGAAGTCCCATGTAAGTCTATGGGAACAAAATATCGCAACTAAAAAAACACTTTCTTTCCTTGTAAACACAAAATATACACACATAGAATACATATATATATATATATATATATATATATATATATATACACATGTCATTGTGACATATATATATATATACATATATTTATAGTTTATTCACTTCTACATAGTAAAATAGCCTCTGATTCAATTGCCGGGTAAAGCCGGCATATGTGAAAAGACAGAAGCACCCGAGGGTCCAGTCGCCACAGAGATGTTGCATCGCACCCAGCGGTGTGACAACTTACTCTCAGGTAAGGAGGAAACACCCCATTGACTCCAACCACTGCATTCAACAGTACACTATGCCAGCTGAGTGTAGGCGGACCCAATGGGATGGTCTAGCTCAGGCTGGTTAGAACAGGGTGTAGCTAGTTGGATGGGAGGGGTTGAGGCAGCCTTATGCTGCATGTCTTTGTAGTAAGAATTGTTTCCTTTCCTGCTTTCTTACTACGTCGCATACTCCACTCTGCTACATCACTCTGCACCATTGCTCTATCTCACATCTATCTGCCCTGGAAGGATAGCGTGTTACCTGTAGAAGACTTATCACCTACCTGCACTACACCATCCCTTCCAGAGGACCTGCACAGCAGCGCTGGACACCCTGACCAGGTACTACAGGTGGCGTCACGACAAACTACACGAACATTCTATCATCCCCTGGAAATATCCCACATTCCAGTGATCGCCCAGGGCACGGACATAGCTGTGCTACTCGTGACATCCCCCATAGAAGTCGACGTGATCGGTGCCGAGTACCCCCAAAACCCCTGTCTCTGTGCGACTCAACTTCCCTCACTGTGCTGGCACTTTACATTTACAATGCCTCTGGGTTTTTTTTTTGGGGGGGGTGGGGAACATTCAGACTTTTGCTATGGGGCCCCATGATTTATATGTACGCCCCTGCTGCTGAGGCATGGTATTTAAGGCTGTTAAGGAGCCAACATACATGGACCTTGCCAGCAGCGTCGGACTGGAGTACCTTGGGCCCACCAGAGAAAATATATTCTTGCGGCCCAACATCATACTTCCCAACCTTTGAATAAGGGAAAGAGGGACAAAGGCTGTGGCATGCTGTGCATGCTGCAGAAAATTTTAGGCCACGCCCCGACAACACCCATTTCACAGCTAATCACACCCATATCCTCGCCCCAAGCGTAACCATTTAGCACTGCTGATCACACTGACTGGTAAAGAGGGCACAGTGGCTGGTACTGAGGAAAAGAAAGAAAGAGCAGTGAGAGAGAAAGAACAAACAGAGAAAGAAAGAGAGGAAAGAAAGAAAAGAGAAAAAGAAAGAACAGAGAGAAAAAAGAACAGAGAGCGAGAAGGAAAGAACAGAGAGCGAGAAAGAAAGACTAGAGAGAGAGCCATAGGCGTAGCTAGGGTTTTGGTTTAGTGGGGGCAAAACTTCTGAGTGGGCCCATCATCAGAGAACCTCAGCAAATGACCGCGCTGTTGGCCAAAATAATCTATATATAAAAAGACCAATATTGATATTACCGCCATATGGTCTGTGTTAAATAATACCAGTCCTACAGAACATATAGATTACAGCACAGGTACAGATAATGACTTACCGCTGATGTTCTTTCTAATGGAATTGTTCACTTTTCATGTCTTTTCCATCTGGCCCACACCGACATGACGACTTCTCCAGCCAGGACTCGACTGCACCCCCATTAAAAAAAAAATCAAAAAAAAAACTCACCTCCCGGCTCCTGTGCTGCTCACTGTTCTCCCTCTCAGCGTCTGACAGCGGGCGCCGGCAGGTGATGTTATTGCGCCCGCTGTCATACGCTGAGAGGGGGATTATGGGAGAGAAGGAGCGCTCGCTCCTTCTCTCTCTATGCGGTCAGCTTTATCGGCTGGATGCCGATACAGCTGACCCTCCGATGACGGGTGGGGGGCCCACTGCTGGCACCGGGCCCCCCCAACGCCTGTTCAGGCCCCATAGCTTCCAGGCGGCAGAGCAGGGAGAGCGATTCTCCCTGCTCTGCCGCAGAATGTAACTGTATCGTAGCTCCGGGTGGGCCCCCTCAGAGCGCGGGCCCTGAGGCCACCGCCCCCTCTACCCAGCGACCTATCCTTTCAAATCAGGGCCCACCACGCAGGAGCTGGGGCCCACCGTAGGTTTCTCCGGTGTCCCGGTGCCTCAGTCCGACCCTGCTTGCCAGCCTGATAATACCAGGCCACAGCAGTCTGCTTATCTTTGCTGGTTAACAAAAATAGGGGATCCGCTCGAAAAAAAATTGGCGTGGGGTCCTCCCTATTTTTGTTAACCAGCCAGATGAAGCAGACTGCTGAGGCCTGGTTTTTCAGGCTGGTAATGAGCCAATATCCATGGACCTTGCCAGCCTGATAATACCAGGCCACAGCAGTCTGCTTAGCTTGGCTGGTTAACAAAAATAGGGGATCCCCTCGAAAAAAAAAACGGCGTAGGGGTCCCCCTATTTTTGTTAACCAGCCAAGTAAAATGCAGACTGCTGCGGCCTGGTATTAAAAGACTTTCAAGGCCCATGGATTTTGGCCCTCAACAGCCTGATAATACCAGGCTACAGCAGTCCCACATTTGGCGCATCAAAAGATGTGCCAATTGTGGCACTTTACCCGGCTCTTCCCACTGCCCTGTAGCGGTGGCAAGTGGGGTAATAAGGGGTTAATGTCACCGTTGATTGCACGGTGACAGTAAGCCCGGTTAATAATGGAGAGGTGTCAATAAGACACCGATCCATTATTAATCCCAAAGTTTTTAAATGTATAAAAAAAAGACACAGCAAGAAAAAAGTATTTTAATGAAATAAAAGAGACAACACAGTTTTCATTTCTTTTATTATACTCTCATTCCTGCGACGCCATCGATCTCCTGTAAAAAAAGAAAAAAAACAAACCAACAGTATACCACCTGTCCGACGCAGTCCATAGTAACGACTGTCCCACGACGATCCAGCTCTGCTACATCGGAATGACAGGCAGAGGCTGTCATCCCGGCGCAGCACAGCTGATTACCTGCTTCCCCGGCGGTGACGTCATCGGACTGACTGCTTTACGGCCGGGATTACCCAGCAGTCACTGCAGTTATCGCGAGAAACTGCATGTGACCGCGGGGGAAAGATGATGGCGGCCATCAACCAGTCCAGGCCGTGAGCACCGGAGATCTTCTGCCAGGTAAGTGCCGCTGACTCCTGACAGACCTGACCGACGGACACTCACAGTGACAGTGACAATTCCGATTCCGGTATACGATATATGGGAAATATCGAAAGTCAATATCGAAAGTCCGATACAGCTAATATCGGCCGATACCCGATACTTGCGGTATCGTATCGCTCAACACTAGTCATATTTAAAGGACATTTTTGCATAACTTCAATCATAAAGTCCATTTGGAGACGTGTTTTTGGGTGTTTTGCCCACTTCATCAGTATAGAGAAGAAGAACCCATTTGGCTGAATAAAAGATCTTTGACAGGTAATGTAAGGGGCAAAGTTTCTCCTTGTGGAGAACACCAAGTTGGTGTATGGAGACTTAGAGGCTATACAATCTTCAAATTAACCAGAGAGAACAAGAGGTCAACAACATGCAGTAAAAATAATAACTTGACTGGTTACAATTCTCATTACAATTGTAATAATGCCACTACATTTATTTTTCACAGTGAACTATTTATAAATCAGTCTTTTATTCTTCCACTTTAAAAAATAAATTTAATTTACCTGTGCTCCTTTCTGTTCCCCTAAGAAAATTGCGCTAATGATCAATTAATTGTTTCAATAACACTTTGAGTTACATGGTAACACTGAAAGGCAAACTATTAGACCTAAATAAATTTTAGATGTAGAGGTATCCAGCACCTAGCCTGAAAAAAAAAAAAATATATATATATATATATACAGTACAGACCAAAAGTTTGGACATTACACTTTACAAAAAAGTGTGAAACAACTGAAATATGCTTTGCACGCAGAAAAGGTGAACGGATGGACTCTACATGCCTAGTTCCCACCGTGAAGCATGGAGGAGGTGGTGTGATAGTGTGGGGGTGCTTTGCTGGTGACACTGTTGGGGATTATTTAAAATTGAAGCGGTGAGCGGTTCAGCTCACCCCAAACCATCTCAATTGGGTTCAGGTCTGGTGACTGTGGAGGCCAGGTCATCTGGCATAAGCACCCCATCACTCTCCTTCTTGGTCAAACAGCCCTTACACAGCCTGGAGGTGTGCTTGGGGTCATTGCCCTGTTGAAAAATAAATGATGGTCCAACTAAACGCAAACCGGATGGAATAGCATGCTGCTGCAAGATGCTGTGGTAGCCATGCTGGTTCAGTATGCCTTCAATTTTGAATAAATCCCCAACAGTGTCACCAGCAAAGCACCCCCACACCATCACATCTCCTCCTCCATGCTTCACGGTGGGAACCAGGCATGTAGAGTCCATCCGTTCACCTTTTCTGCATGCAAAGCAGTAATCAAAGAAAAAGGTGGCTACTTTGAAGAACCTAGAATATAAGACATATTTTCAGTTGTTTCACACTTTTTTGTAAAGTGTATTGTATAATTCCACATGTGTTACTTCATAGTTTTGATGTCTTCAGTGTGATTCTACAATTTTCATAGTCGTGAAAATACAGAAAAATAGTTGAATGAGAAGGTGTGTCCAAACTTTTGGTCTGTACTGTATATATATTAGAAAAACGTAAAATTTGCCATAATAAAGAGTTATTTTATAAAGTGAATAGAGTGGCTATGATGTATGGCAGAGCATTATTTCACAATTTAGAAGCAGCATGATTTTTATTTTTACTTGTTTAATAACTATTCAATAAATATACATAAGATCCGTTCTATTAGTTAAGCCATTTAGTACTCTAGTATTTAATTTGAGAATTGTGGATGCTTCTTTATACTTTAAAATACATGATCTGTCACCTCACTTTTGGATGGAGGAACCTTTTCAATAGCATTAACTTTAAAAGCACTGACATCTCCCTGATGACAGTTTAGAAAATGTTGAAAGGCTCCAGATAAACTCTGAGTAGTTTTATTTTGTTCATCATTAAGATGTTCAGAAATTCATTTTCTCAATGTTCTAGTGGTGCAACCCAGGTACTGGAGTCTACATTTTTCACATTTTATCAGATAGATTTAGTGTTGAGCGATACGATAATGCAAATATCGGCTATCGGCCGATATTAGCTCTATCGGCCTTTCGATAATTTGTTTCGATATTTTCGTCTTATCGAATACCGTAATCGGATTTGTCACTGTCACTGTGAGTGTCCGTCGGTCGGGTCTGTCAGGAGTCAGCGGCACTTACCTGGCAGAAGATCTCCGGCGGTCACGTCCTGGACTGCTTGATGGCCGCCATTATCTTCTCCCTGGCGGTCACATGCAGTTTTTCGCGATAACTGCAGTGACTGCAGGGTAATCCCGGCCGTAAACCAGTCCGATGACGTCACCGCCGGGGAAGCAGGTAATCAGCTGTGCTGCGCCGGGATTCTGATGTAGCAGAGCTGGATCGTCGTGGGACACTCGTTACTATGGACTGCGTCGGACAGGTGGTATACTGCTGGGTTTTTTTTTCATTTTTTTACAGGAGATCGATGGCGTCGCAGGATGAGACTGTAATAATATGAAAACTGTGTTTTTTTTTTTTTATTAAATTAAAAAACTTTTTTATAAACATTCACCCGTCCGGGTACATAAACAATTTAACTATTTATCAACAATTTAACTATTTACATACAGGGACCCTGTCCGGGTTATTTATACTTCTTTGGCAGGGGTGTTCCAGGTACCACCTGGTACTCTTCTGATGCTTGCCAAACATCCGAGGCACCAAGGACCACCAGGACCTGATGACGTCGTGTGGCCTGTACAGTCAAGTCGTGACCCGCTATCTGGGTCTGTGTGGCCACCTCTTTCATCTCCCTCCGGGTCTGGAGCCCTATGTCCCGGACTGAACGAACCCCAGGGGGCCTAACAGGCGCCGGGTACGGGCCAGCTATACTTATCATGTCCATAGCTGGGGCTGCTATGGAGACCACTGAGGGAGGCTTGGGAGATTTACGGCGTGGGGTGGGCACTTTTGCAGAGGCCTGGATGTGGGAGGCTGAAGGCTCAGAGGGTCTCACAGGTTCCTGACACACTGGGGAGTAGGGGTCGCACCTGGTAACATTTAGGGCGTACCATCCATTGTAACCCCAGTGTCGGGTGTAAGTCACCAAGTCTCCTGGCAACAGGTCCCTCCCCGGGTGTCCTTCTGGGAGGTGAGCCTGCACGTCCCGCCGGTTCACAAAGACTTCTAAATAAAGTCCAGGCTCCTTGATGAAGCCCCACCCACCTTTCAATTTAAAGCTCCGTACTGCACCCTTACGCCGCGGCTCACACAGGGTTCCTTTATCCTTTCTCATCCGGTCCTTATCTGCCCGGTCCTTCTCCAGGTTACGTTGCCGAAGTTTTTGGGATTCTCGCTGCTCCCTTTGTCGCTCTGCTTCCCGCTCCCAACGTCTCCACTCTTCCTCCTGACGCCGGTTGAAATTCTCCTCCACCAGCTGCTCCATGTCTCCACCACTCCACTGCAGCTTACAGTGTCCGGTTTGCGGCAGCTCTCCTGTCGCCCCCCAGTCCTGGCGGCGCTCCCCTGCGGAGTAAGCAGACGGCTCTAAATCAGATGACAGTCGGGGCTCCGGTACAGGCAGGTAGTGCTCTGGTGCCTGCGCGGCCTCCTCCATGAGGACGGATGTCGCTTCTTCTGTCTCAGCGACGGGGGCAGACAGCGGGATCTGGGGTGCTGACGGTGCTGCGGTTTTTGCAGGAACGGGTGCCTCCACTGCGACAACGTCAACCGGATCACATTGCAAGGACTCCTCTACTAGAACGGGTGCCTCACCTTCCGGTACAGACACTTCAGGTAAGAGGGATTGGCGCCGCTCCAAGTTTAGTTTTAGTGCATGCCAGCTCGCTTCCATCCTGGAGACCTCCTCCCGGTGCCGGGCCAGGCCTCTTAGGGTATCCGCCGCTTCTTGCAGCGTAGGAGGGTTTCCAGGCCGGGTGCCCAACGGTGGTTCCGTGGCGATCGGGTCGCTTCCGTGGGGGGAGAGCTCTGACTGCTCCATCCCTTCACACTTCTGCTCGTGTCCATTAGCCATCTCTGCCAAGTCACATGTGTCATTAGCATCTGGAGAGGGCCCCTCTTTTGTAGGGAGGCGGGACCTTCGTGTTAGTTTCCACACACTGAGGAGGATGAGGAGGCGGAACTGAAGAGCTGTGGGGCACGATCTTACATTGCAGTACCATTTAGAGCCATCGTTTTCGCGTCACTGAGTGAGTGTACAGTACACCCATGAAGAGCACGCCCTTCTTCTTCACCAGTGCCTCGTCGTGACGCAGATATGGCGGAAAAATGGCAAATACATTCTCTGATGATTTTAGCAATTCTCAAGCACAAAACCAGTTCAATTCAGGCACACAGGACTCGCTTATAGCGAGCTACAGAATCCTGTTCGTGACGCCCAAGTTGAGTCGCACAGAGCCAGAGGTTTTGGGGGTACTCGGCACCGAGCCCGTCGACTTCTATGGGGTATGTCACGGCTTTACCCGGCAATTGAATCAGAGTCTATTTTACTATGTAGAAGTGTATAAACTATAAATATATGTATATATATATGTCACAATGACATGTATATATATATATATATGTATTCTATGTGTGTATATTTTGTGTTTACAACGTAAGAAAGGGTTTTTTTTGTTGCGATATTTTGTTCCCATAGACTTACATGGGACTTCCGCTATCGAAATCGATTATCGACGATATTTAGTGCTATCGGCGATACAATTTCGATACGATATTTTTAGATATCGAGCAATAGCGCTCAACACTAGATAGATTACAAATGTGATACTGCATTTTGTAAAATCATTAATATCAAATTCTTTGTTTTCACTAGTTGAAGTATATCTTTTGGTGTTGTACATGTAAGGACATAAACCACATAGTCTCTGTCCACATTTGTAATTAACTACCTGTTGACAGACAGTTTTTCGTAGTTTTTGTTTTACCAATGTTTGGTCACTTGGCGAGACATAATTGCCTATTGTAGTGCCTTTTTGGAGACAAATTTATACTCTTGAGCTAAGATTACTTTTAGGGCTCTGTTAGTATATAAAATTAGTAAATACTTTTTAACAATATTTATTATTTGGTAATAGTTCGGGTTATATTGAGTAGAAAAACTACTGGCTGTTCAGTGGATATTATAGTGCAGTTTAGTCTGCAATAACTATTCTGTTCTTGTTTTAGAATTATCAACCTGTTTGGCATGATTTATACTTTTGTCAGAGTTTCCATGTTTTTTGAAACGTGAACCAATATTGGAGCATTCCTCAGTGTAGATATGCTCCAGAGTACAACACCGGTTAGCCCCAATATATTCCCAGACAGGTACATGTTTCGGGTGACAACTAGTAGCAAAGAACAATGAATTAAAAGCAGTAGGATTTTCTAAATAGGCCTAAGGGTATGTGCTCAAGGTTTTTTATACAGTTGTGCGAACTTGTTAATGTCAAGTCTCCACCAGAACCTGCTCCTCCGACTCCTTCTTCTCTCACCAGATGCCGCCATATTCACTTCTAGTGATAGAGGAGATGTAGGAACAAGAATCTTTGGATGGCAGGCTCTGTCTAGCTACGAAGGTTAAAGTGGTCGGGACCTGTAGTGCCGTCCAGTCTGTCAGTGTGAGTGTCTGAAGCTGAAGTTATCAGCTCCTTGCTCCAGCCAATTGGAGAGCACCAAACCTTACTAAGGCTACCATCTTGCTGCTGGAAGCTGCTAGACAAAGCTTAGTGTTTCCCTGGCTAGGTGTACATATTCTGCTCCTGTTTGGTTTAGTGTATTCCTGTTTTGACCCTGGCCTGTTTCTGACTATTCTTGCGGATCATACAAGAAGAAAAGGTAGCACACTGTAGCGCTATAGCTTGCAAACACGAAATATGAAAAATATGAAAAATGAATTACATCATTACCTTAGAAATATGAAAAATTGAGAAGTCTTAGCGCATAAGATGGCCAAATTATGTGAGCCTGATAGCCACGTCAAGGCTCTTCTCGTATATCAGGTCCCTAACTAATGCCTATCCTCGCTTTAGAAAAGTCTGTCTGCATGGGAACCTATGAATCCTCTTTTCAGACTAAAATCTACATCTCTGTGGAGGGGTGATGAACCTGCTGTAATTAAAAGGCCTGTGACCACCAGGTGGAGTGCTCAGGCAGAAGGTTAATGAATACATATCAAAAAACAGACCGGCACATCCAAACTTAGATTCAGTGTGAACAGGTGCTAAACCTAGAGTCACCAACTCATATACATACAAGAAGAAAAGGTAGCACACTGTAGCGCTATAGCTTGCAAACACGAAATATGAAAAATATGAAAAATGAATTACATCATTACCTTAGAAATATGAAAAATTGAGAAGTCTTAGCGCATAAGATGGCCAAATTATGTGAGCCTGATAGCCACGTCAAGGCTCTTCTCGTACATCAGGTCCCTAACTAATGCCTATCCTCGCTCTAGAAAAGTCTGTCTGCATGGGAACCTATGAATCCTCTTTTCAGACTAAAATCTACATCTCTGTGGAGGGGTGATGAACCTGCTGTAATTAAAAGGCCTGTGACCACCAGGTGGAGTGCTCAGGCAGAAGGTTAATGAATACATATCAAAAAACTGACCGGCACATCCAAACTTAGATTCAGTGTGAACAGGTGCTAAACCTAGAGTCACCAACTCATTGGTGTCCTTTTCCTTGGAACATCTTTTTGGTGTACTTTCAGCCATTTCCCTATTCCTCTCTGTGATGTCTTTAGCATTGTTGTCTTTCTTTTTACTCGTAATGTATAAACTAGCATGCAGACTGATACAATAAACATGTGACATGGCCACCTAAGCAATAATGGTGCCAATAATAATAATGTCATGCAAATAGCAAATCACCCAATGCCACCACAATAACTATAATCACAGATCACTTCTAATATGGATAAATTGCCTTAAAATATAGGGGTTTAAAACCCACACTAAGCCTTAATAATGTATTACTGATGTATATGCGCACCTGCAAGTCACCCTATGCCATACATGACTATAAACACAGACTAATTATAATGGGATATACTTATAATGACATACAAGGGTTAAACCCCCGAAAAATGCCTTAGAGGCGTATTGCTGTTACGTATCAGCGTCTATCCCCCTGCTATATAAATAAACTCCCAGTGGAGTAGCATTATCGGGCAAAAAAACAGATATACCTATCAGGTGTCTATGCAGCCTATATATCAATACACAAGGCAAGTTAATCCCAATAGTATGCTGACATGCTAACACTACCAGGCAAGCTGTCAAATAGGCAATGAAAATCCTGTATAGATAATAATAGAAAAAGCTAATATGGTGATATTTACCGGTGATGACAGCGTGACTCGGCGTCCCCTCACCCCGACACGCGTTTCGCCTCCTGCTTCTTCCGGGGGCGTGTCTGGGTGAGGGGTATCAGACTATTTAATGAACCGTTAGCCAATCAAACCAAGATCAAACAAGAAAGGAACGGCACTATCATCACATGACGGCGCATGACGCGCTAAGCCCGCCTCATACAATGACTCACTTCCTCTTAACGCTCAATGACATGCTGGCAGACGTCAGCCTGCGTGTCAGTGTAAGAACGTCTATGGAAGTAAGTGAGGATGGGATAGCATGCGCATGCGCTCATGACGATAAGTATGCTGAAGCAAACAGAAAGGTGTAGAGTGCCCTAATAGCCTAATGCAGAGTGCGATAACATCCTGGTGCAGTGAGCTCTAACAATCTGGCGCACAGTGCTATAACATACTGGTATATAGTGCCCCTAAAACCTGGTGTAGAGTGCCATAACAGTGCAGTAACAGCCTGGTGCAGAGCGCAAAAACAGCTTGATGCAGCATGGGTACATTTAGTTCTATATAAGCCTCTAAAAACTTTTTCAAAAATGTATAGATATTATAATGCTCACCTATAGATTATTCTGTGATCTAGAGTACATTTCATTGCTATATACAGGTGCTTCTCACAAAATTAGAATATAATCAAAAAGATTATTTATTTCAGTTCTTCAATGCAAACATGAAACTCATATATTATGTAGAGCAGGGGTGGGAAGTTAAACATGAGAAACTGGCACTGTTGTAGAGGGCCGAACCAATTGGCTGAACTTAAAGCGGCGGACCACAACAATGGGTAAATTTCATACTAAATGTACCCATTTAGTGTAATATAATCTCATTACATTCTGATTTCCTCTCTGTCTTTTATTTTTAAAACTTCCAGCGACATTTTGCTTGAGATTCACCAGTGCATGCTGGGATACTCAAATGAGCTGTTAACAGGAGGCAAAGGTCTGCGTGACTCAGCAGAGATACTGTAACCTGCAGTGGTGACCCACTGTAAAAAGCTTACCGCAGGTCAGCAGGCGCTGGCTGATGATAGACTACTCCTCCCATTGACTATGCTGTCACTGATAACAGTGATAGCAGGAGCCGCTTATGGGAGAAGTAGTCTCTCATCAGCTGGTGCCTGTGCTCAAAGTTAAAAAAAACACATTATACTCACCTAACACCAAATCCCCGACGACCTATAAAAAATGTAAAATAAAAAACATATACTCCCCTTAATGTCTAATTACTGATGCCCATGTCTCCTTGAAAAATTCAAAAATAATAAACCACCATATACTCATCTGTCTGCCGTAGTCCACATAATCCTGAGTGTCCCACGGCAATCTCAAGTGTCGAACAGTCACATTAGGAGATGTGACTGATTTACCTGGCCACCGGCAATACACTTTTTTATCAACTTATTTGGAAACCTGTAGTGGTTAAAAGAAGCTCAAATCACTGAATCTATGCACAGGAAGTCATTTTAATAATAAATGCATATGCCCATTATTTTTAGCATTTGTTTTTAGGTGGGTTATGAAAAATTTGCCAGAAAAATGTGTTGTGTGTGGATAACCTAAGTCAGCTGCATACGGCAGATCTGTGTTAGGTCCCTAGCTACAAGTCATTGACCAATGGGCTGAAAGGTGGACTTCCCATTCTCTGTCGAACTTCTTAGACATTACAGTCACTATTGACTGGTATTTAAGAGGATAAACTATCAAAACTATCAAAAATCAATTTTATTTATCATTGTTTGTTGCCCAAAGATGCTAGCATCAACTAGGACATCATTATGGAGGATCACACAGAAATGCAATCTTTTTGGAGACTGCCCCTTAAAAAGTCAGAACAACAGAAGAATTACCCTTAATGGCCACTGTAAAAACCCTATACCAAGTTTGTTAATGGGTTAATTTTCAAATACATAACAGTAAACATCAAAATACAGTTTTTTTTTTCATTTCTCTTTTTAATTACTATTATTTAGGTTAAAGCCTTTTGGAATATCACAGCACTGCAAGTTTTGCCCCACTGGTTATTGCTCTTCCAAAACGTAGACTGACGAATTATTTTGTTTGATATTTTTAATGGGAACAAACTTTAGTTGGTTTGTGGCTCTAATTTCTTTTTTCTCTGAAAGCATAATCAGCAGTTATGAGCCATACTGTACAGTACTTTATTCTCTGTTTGCAAACTTAAACTTTTAAGAGGTGTTTTGTATGTTTAATAATCAAACTCCAATAAAGATACTTTGCTTAGCACATTTTTAAGAAAGTAAGTACTGGTCTGTGCTAAACATCCACTAATTAAGATAATGTTACTACAGAGTAATGGAAATTGCATTATTTGTATTTAGTCATTGTTTGTTGTGTCATTTATCGCTTGACAGATGCTTTAACATATGGTTTGATGTCATTAAATAGCTTCATAAAGTTGTTGCACAAGAGTGTGATACATTATCTTAATACTTAAGTAAAAGGCAAAGGTACATAAAAGTGGCTAGTAATCAATGAAGAAGTACATAAAAACGTTGCAAATGATGCCTCCTTATTTGTTCACAAGATTTTGTTACAGTCCTACATTTACATATGAAGTAAGATACATGAATGTGGGCATTTTAGAAAACTGAATTTCACATTGATATCCAAGTATCTGCATGCATTTTCTAATTAATATCTTGTGATGAGCAAGTTGCTCGGGTGTCCTCCGAGTGTTTGCGTGTGCTCGAAGATTTAGTTTTTGTCGCCGCAGCTGCATGATTTGCAGCTGGTAGACAGCCTGAATACATGAGGGGATTTCCTAACAAACAGGCAACCCCCACATGAATTCAGGCTGTCTAGCAATAGCAAATCATGCAGCTGCAGCAACAAAAACTAAATCTCTGAACACGCCCAAATACTCGGAGAACACCCGAGCAACGAGCATACTCGCTCATCACTATTAATATCTAATTATGCATCTACACTTAGTGAAAAAATCTAAAGTGCATTAAGAGCAGATTTTAGTGCAACTGAACTAATGAACTAATGTACATTTTACAGTATAGATAATATTTTAACACTACTTTTATGCCAATATCAGATAGATATAATTTTTATTTATTAACTTTGAACACATGATATTTCATAAAAAATGTTTGCATTACCAGATTCTTCAAGGTAACTTTTTTTTACTTTTCCATTCATATGGCTCCAAGTGGCTTGTTTTTTTTGGGAGACGGTATATTTTTCAATTATACAATACTGGGGAGCATTTGATTACTTTTTTGTGTTTTTAGGAAGGTTAATGCAATAATAAAAGTCACTTCAAAGACCATTCCTTATTTTTTTATTACTTTAAATATTTGGAATACGAGTTAATTTTTATTATAGAAATATTTCATTTCTTTAAATGGTAATTAAGGATTGTGTCCAGCATGGAAAGCTATGGAATTTTATTTGAAAAATTGTCTTTATTTAAAAAAAATCAAATAAGTTGTTTCCAAACCTGTTGTGAATATGCTGGAGGCGGCTTCTGAGCTGGGGCTCCCTCCGGTGGTTGCTAAGGGTAGTGAACTGATTAATGAATGGCCTTCAACTGGCGCTGAATGGTAGGATATAAGTGGCCTGAGTTCCCAGCAGCCTTGCCGGTTATCAATTGTTCCTTCTGGTCTTGCTTGAAGCTCTGCTAGTTTCCTGCTCTCCTTCATATAAGTGTTTGCTGTTTTTTTTCCTCTATTTGATTTTCTTTGCTGGTTTGCTGCCTGCAGTGGACTGCAGCCTGTCCCCTTTTGGGGGTCTGGCGCTGCAATTGTGCTCCGTTTGTGTCTGCACTTTTGCTTTGCTCTTTTGTTACTTTTTATTTGCTGAATAGCGTTTTGTTACACCAGAGATCTGATTTAGGTGGATGAGATCGTGTGATCTCAGGTTTTTTGGCAATCAGAAGTGTTGGTATTTTTGGTAGGGTTTTGTTGGATTGCATTCACAATTCTTTCCTGTACTTTTCTGTCTAGACAGATTGGGCCCCAGCGTTTGCTCATTCTATTTTCTGTCTGTGTCCGTGCTTTCTTCTTGTCTGGCCGCCATTACATGTTTGGGGCTTCCTAATTTCTTTTGGGATCTTCTCTGGGGCAGATAGCTTTCATTTTTCTGCCTTTAGGTGTAGTTATCTCTCAGGCTGTGACGAGGCGTCTAGGATCACCGTAGGAACACTCCACAGCTACCTCTAGTTGTGTGGTTAGTTCAGGTTACTGCAATCCAATAGGTTCCAGCCTCTCTGGTGTATTACCGCTTTTGCTATTTTTTGCTATTTCTACTCAGTTACCAAAACATAACACAAACCCCTGCTTTTCCCACATCTATTTGTCTGTCTTCAGCTGCATTTACATCAGATCATAGGTAGAAAATTAGTAAGGTCACAAAATCGCACAAGACCAGAAGGTGATCACCACTTTAGGTGCAAAGGAAAGTAAAAGGAAGGTGCTCACCTGAACAGGTTGTGTGTGCGCATGCACAACTTTTCTGAACACCTGATGAAAACAGCTACTGATGCCTCATGGCTGGGGGATGATCTCCTCCAAGACAGTTGATCAATTTGGACTATAACATAATATTAGGCTATTCTGCTGTAATGAAGAATTCTTAGGACCAAGATGAGTTGAATGTTTTTTATTTCCACATTACATTTCATAGCTGGACTAGAGTCTTTTTCAAGTGAAAAAAAAAATTGCGTCAAATGTTTTAGAAAATACTCATTCTGAGCATAGATTCTGGCAGTGAAACAATCAGCTCAGCTCCCGGTCTCTCTAACTCTGGGGATAAACAACAAGTATAAAACTCAGAGAAGAGGACAGGTGCTGATCCTTTCACTGCCATTATCAGTACTGCAAATAAGTATGTTCTGGCACAAATGCAGCTGAAGGCTGGTAAGCTTAAAAGTAGGGGTTTGGAAGTGGAAGTCACTTACATTCTAACTTTTAATATTAAGAAAAACAAATCATGTAAGAAAGTGATTTGCAAAGCTTTATGACTTTTCATGCTGGACATTGTAAAAATAAAATGAAAGTTTAATCACTCTTTAAATATAAGCTTTTTTTTAAATAGGCTAATGTTATTTTTTTATTCATTTATTTTTTATCCCTACTATGTTACCAGACTGCACAGTTTTCTTATTGATCATATAATACTCTGCAATATTGGAGTTTTGCAGTGCATTATGTGATCAATAGGTAAATGTATTTAACTGTCTGAATACCAATGTTTTAGAATGGCTATTGGAAGCCATTGGTCTGCTTACTAGACCTACACTTTTTCTACCATAAAATGACTTCTTTTATAAAGCTTTACATGGTATACACCTTATACTATTTTGATTTTTCTTGCACTACTGACTTCTGGTTTATCTATTGCCTCTCATTGTTTTGCTGACAAGTAATCTTATAAGATTCTAATTACCATGATACTACATCAACATTCTGGAATAGTGTAACTGTGGTAGTGATAGAGTGACAAAGAAGAGCTTCTCCACTTGCTAACCTCCATAGAAACTGTGGTTATTGATGAATGCATTTAAGGGTTATAGCTAGAGTAATTCTCTAATCCCAATGCTTAAAGCAAGTTGTTAGCGTTTAGTTGCAGCTCCAAAGTTTCTTCTAAGTTCAGCAATCTGCAAAGAGAACAGTTCAAAAAATTTACAATTAACTCAAGCACAGTAATCATTATAATCATCATGGGGGGCCATCACGCGAAACGCGAAATGCGCGTCGGGGCAATAGATATACACAACCTCATAAATCCCTTCTCTACTACATGGGTAAGAACTTTTTGTTTACTTTACTATGAGTGGCACTATATATCCAGGGTATAGCAGCAACAAGTGTCATTGTGTATATACTATGCATCCTATGGATTATGTTCACGGCTAATTATTTTTTGGTGGTGTTTACATATTGATGCACTTTTGCACTTTGTGCTATCTCTTGTTGCACCTTGAGAAGTTTATGAGGATGTGATGTATTAGTATCTTTCCCCTTCTTATACTCATATTTTGTATCTTGTTGAGGGTTATTGTTACCCAGATCTATGCTTGTAAGTGAGCAAATAAAATTGTTTAATTGTTTATAATATTCTTGTCTCACCACATTTATTCATTGAGATTGCATTGCTCCATTTTTTTGTAGGGCCTGCTAATAGCAGGTTCGAATCATATATCGATGTGTATTCCACAGTCAGTTTTTGTTAACTAATAATGGTGGTGTATCATGAGCGTGGGGCACATGTTTGATGAGGGGAAGGGGTTTGCAGAGCTCAGAGACACGGCTTGCTTGTGAATAGTAATTTTTTTTCCCTAACTTTATGCGTTCACATTGCGGCTAGCCAATCAGGGTGCAGGAAATATCCACAATGTCCTGACACAACGGCTTGTGTCATTGGCTGCTGAAATCACATGTCTCTCTCCATATAAAGAGAGGACATTTTGTTTTAGCGCCATTTTGACACTGTAACCGAACAGAGAGACTGCTCTGTCCTGATGCAGGCAGTGCTAGCAGCTAGATTTTAGGTAGTTAGTTAGGCGGGTGTTTCTTACTCAAATAGTTTAGCTAGGTAGTGTCCTGTGTTGCTGTGAAATTGACCTTACAGCATTTTTTTGGGCCATTACTGAGGTTCACAGACAAAGACAGCAGGACAAATGTCATACAGCAGGGCAAATGTCATACAAGTGTGTTGCCCATTGCTTCTTTTGTGCTCCATGCACAAGTATACCATTCTAAATCTTATTTTTTCACTAGCCCTAATGTGAAACAGCATGCCATATCCCATTTTGTCATTTAGTGGTGAGGTGAAATTGTTCTGTGATTTCAGCTGTTGCGCATGAAGACATTTTTTTTGTGCAGTTGCTAGCGTGATTTACCATGCCATATCTCACCTTGTTGTTAGTGGCAGTGAAATTCCACAGTGTGCATGGCTCATGCACATTAAAAAAATTATTTTTTTCATGTTGCTAAATGTGATACAGACTGCCGTATCCCGCACTGTGATTGTGTGGCGGTGATATGAAGCTGTCTGCAGACTTCATGCACACTAAAATATATAATTTTTTTCTGTTGCTAAATGTGATATAGCCCGCTTTATCGAACCATTTAGTGGCATTGAAATTATTCTGTGTGCAGAGCTGTGCACGTTATTTTTTTTTTATTTTACAATCGTGATACAGCAGCCGAGATCTGAGTTTATAATTGTTTTGAACCTATCTTCTAGATTATGTGCATCTTTGGCATCCAATTTTTCACGTGCATCTCTTATTCCTAGCTTTAGATGCATACATGTTACAATTATCTTCTGGTAATTGGTGTTGGGCAAATGACTAATCGCTGTAGTCTGGATCCTGGATCTCAAACCTCCCATATCCTTCCTGTTATTGATCCTGTTGTACGTTCCCATTGCCCTCATCTTCATGCCACTTTTCCTGAACAGTTCATAAAACGATTCGCAAGTCAGCCATATTTCACCGGGAAACCTGCACCGTACCTGCAGCAACTGTACAATCTTCTAGATTATACAGGCCTCATCCATACTAAATTTTTTTTTTTTCTGTTACTAATGTTATACAGAAGAGGAGATCTCAGTTTGAATTTGTTTTCATCATCCAGTCAATGTTATACAGGCCTCATCGACAGCCCCCCCAAAAGTCATACAGTAGGGGACGTCTCACCTTTAAATTGTTAAATTGTTTGTAGCATGTAGTCAATATTATACATAGCTTATCAACAGGCCAAAAAATATTCTTCTGTTACCAACGTCATACAGTAGGAGAATTTCACTTTGAAATTGTTTTGGAGCATGTAGTCAATGTTATACAGGCCTCATCCACAGGTCCCCCAAATTCTTCTGTTATTTACATCATACAATAGGAGACATCTCACTTTGAAATTGTTTTGGAGCATGTAGTCAATGTTATACAAGCCTCATCGACAGTCCCCCCAAAAAATCTTCTGTTACTAACGCCAAGCAGTAGGGAACAATCCACTTTGAAGCTGTTTGGAGCATGTAGTCAATGTTATACAGGCCTCATCGACATGCCAGAGGAGGAGGAATTGCTGTACCATCATGTTGAGGATGCGAGCCATGCAAGGCATGTTTGTAAGGCTGGCATGACGTAGGGCTGCCACCAGGTTTGCACCGTTATTGCACACGACCTTCCCTGGCTCCATGTTGAGTGTAGACACAGCCATTTTTCAAACTCGGCATGGATAGCTGTCCACCACTGTTGATCTGTATGACTGCGATTTCCAAGGCATATTAATGTAAACACTGCCTGATTGCGGTGAGCCCTAGCTGTGCAGGATGGAGGTGGAGGGATTCTCTCTGCAGTGTTGGAACGTGTGTTTCATTAAGGCAGAGTTTGAGGGAGCAGGTGGAGGTCCTAGAGAAGGTGAAGGAGGAAGAAGCACTGGAGGAGCTGTTACATGCAGAGGTTTGTTCCAGAACCCCTGTTGATTCCAAGACTTGCTGTCTTATGACACCTTGTTTTCTACTGCTTTAGTTCTCCATCCCATGATGTGTACTAGTTAAGTTCTCCAACCCAAGCTGATTAGTAGTTTAGTTCTCAACCTTTTATCTATTAGTTTAATTCTCCATATTTTGGTGTGTATTTCTTTCCTTCTGCATTCATAACTGTTTAGTAGTTTAGTTCTACAACCTCTGTTGTCTAGTAGTTTAGATATTCATCTTATGGTGTGTAGTGGTTTAGTTCTACTACCCTAGCTGTTTCGTAGATTAGTTCTCCACCCTCTTTTGTCTAGTAGCTTAGTTATCCATCTTATGGTTTGTAGTGGTTTATTTCTCCATTCCCAAGCATCCTGCAAGCCTTGGGGATCGCAAGACTTGTGGAGCAGCCCCTTCCTCGACTGCACAAACAGCCACGAGGGTCACCCAGTGTCCAGTAACTCCCCTGTCAACGCTCGCTTGTCAAGATGTCAGTGTTGAAATGTACTCTGGCAGACATACAAAATTTCAGGTAATGGGTAACATTTAGTGATGGGCAAGCACTAAAATGCTAGGGTGCTTATTGCTCGGGTCAAGCAAATTGGATTACTTGGGTACTTGGACAGAACAACGAGCACAATGTAAGTCTATGGGAGACACGAGCATTTTTACCGCGACCCCCAGAGGGTCCTTTTCAAGTCTAAAAACATCTGAAAATGATGGAAACACTGCTCAAATGACACAGGAACATCATGGCAACTGCCCCTGGAAGCTTTTCTGACTCCTAGGTCACAGCTCTAAACAATGTTGTCAGAGTTTCATGCCCTTTTTACAGGCGCACCAAAAAACCTACAAAAACGAAACCAAAATGGATTTTGTTGGGAAATATGTTAAGGAACATCTTTTCCAGGGGAATGATTTGTATATAAGCCAAAACAAATAACCCAAAACAAAAATGTTCCTTCACCAACTGGGCTATGTTCACACACAGCGTTTTTGATGTGTTTTTCAACTTTAGCATTGCTTTCAATCAATACAAATGCAATCACTAGGAAATGTCATTTTAACAAGTAAAAATTCTAGCTTGCCATGTGGTGTGTGACACATAAGCAGACACATCTTATTTCATTTATGAAAGAGGGACTCTTAAAATCACAGAGCCTATTTTTAGAGGGCCATCAGGAAGCCTTAATATTCTTAACCCCTTAGTGACAGAGCCAATTTGCTGCTTAATGACAGAGCCTATTTTTACAATTCTGACCACTGTCACTTTATGAGGTTATAAATCTGGAACGCTTTGACGAATCCCGGTGATTCTGAGAATGTTTTTTCATGACATATTGTACTTCACGTTAGTGGTAATTTTTATTTTATATGACTTGCATTTATTTATGAAAAAAAATGGAAATATGGCAAAAATTTTGAAAATTTAGCAATTTTCAAACTTTAAATTTTTATGCCCTTAACCCCTTCATGACCCAGCCTATTTTGACCTTAAAGACCTTGCCATTTTTTGCAATTCTGACCAGTGTCCCTTTATGAGGTAATAACTCAGGAACGCTTCAACGGATCCTAGCGATTCTGAGATTGTTTTTTCGTGACATATTGGGCTTCATGATAGTGGTAAATTTAGGTCGATAATTTTTGCGTTTATTTGTGAAAAAAATGGAAATTTGGTGAAAATTTTGAAAATTTTGTAATTTTCCAATTTTTAATTTTTATTCTGTTAAACCAGAGAGTTATGTGGCACAAAATAGTTAATAAATAACATTTCCCACATGTCTACTTTACATCAGCACAATTTTGGGAACAACATTTTTTTTTGTTAGGAAGTTATAAGGGTTAAAAGTTGACCAGCGATTTCTCATTTTTACAGCAAAATTTACAAAACCATTTTTTTTAGGGACCACCTCACATTTGAAGTCACTTTGAAGGGTCTATATGGCAGAAAATACCCAAAAGTGACACCTTTATAAAAACTGCACCCCTCAAGCTACTCAAAACTACATTCAAGAAGATTATTAACCCTTCAGGTGCTTCACAGGAACTAAAGCAACGTGGAAGGAAAAAATGGACATTTTAATTTTTCCAACAAAAATTTTCTTTTAGCATCAATTTTTTCATTTTTACATGGGCAACAGGATAAAATGGATCCTAAAATTTGTTGGGCAATTTCTCCTGAGTACACAGATACCTCATATGTGGTCATAAACCACTGTATGGGCGCACGGCAGTGCTCAGAAGGGAAGGAGCGCCATTTGACTTTTTGAATGGAAAATATGCTGGAATATTTAGCGGTTGCCATGTCGCATTTGGAGAGTTCCTGTGTGCCTAAACATTGGAGCTCCCCCACAAGTGACCCCATTTTGGAAACTAGACCCCCTAAGGAACTTATCTAGATGCATAGTGATCACTTTGAACCCCCAGGTGCTTCACAAATTGATCTGTAAAAAAAGGAAAGTACTTTTTTTTCACAAAAATTTTCTTTTAGCCTCAGTTTTTTCAATTTCACATGGGCAACAGTATAAATTGGATCCTAAAATTTGTTGGGCAATCTCTCCTGAGTACACAGATACCTCATATGTGGTCATAAACCACTGTTTGGGCGGACGGCAGGGCTCAGAAGGGAAGGAGCGCCATTTGACTTTTTGAATGGAAAATATGCTGGAATATTTAGCGGTTGCCATGTCGCATTTGGAGAGTCCCTGTGTGCCTAAACATTGGAGCTCCCCCTCAAGTGACCCCATTTTGGAAACTAGACCCCCTAAGGAACTTATACAGATGCATAGTGAGCACTTTGAACCCCCAGGTGCTTCACAAATTGATCCGAAAAAAAAGAAAGTACTTTTTTTTCACAAAAATTTTCTTTTAGCCTCAGTTTTTTTCATTTTCACATGGGCAACAGTATAAATTGGATCCTAAAATTTGTTGGGCAATTTCTCCTGAGTACACAGATACTTCATATGGGGTCATAAATCACTGTTTGGGCGCACGGCAGGGCTCAGAAGGGAAGGAGCGCCATTTGACTTTTTGAATAGAAAATATGCTGGAATATTTAGCGGTTGCCATGTCGCATTTGGAGAGTTCCTGTGTGCCTAAACATTGGAGCTCCCCCACAAGTGACCCCATTTTGGAAACTAGACCCCCTAAGGAACTTATCTAGATGCATAGTGATCACTTTGAACCCCCAGGTGCTTCACAAATTGATCCGTAAAAAAAAGAAAGTACTTTTTTTTCACAAAAATTTTCTTTTAGCCTCAGTTTTTTTCATTTTCACATGGGTAACAGTATAAATTGGATCCTAAAATTTGTTGGGCAATTTCTCCTGAGTACACAGATACCTCATATGTGGTCATAAACCACTGTTTGGGCGCACGGCAGGGCTCAGAAGGGAAGGAGCGCCATTTGACTTTTTGAATGGAAAATATGCTGGAATATTTAGCGGTTGCCATGTCGCATTTGGAGAGTTCCTGTGTGCCTAAACATTGGAGCTCCCCCACAAGTGACCCCATTTTGGAAACTAGACGCCCTAAGGAACTTATCTAGATGCATAGTGAGCACTTTGAACCCCCAGGTGCTTCACAGAAGTTTATAACGCAGAGCCGTGAAAATAAAAAATCATTTTTTTTTCTCAAAAAATGATTTTTTAGCCCACTATTTTTTATTTTCACAATGGTTACAGGAGAAATTGGACCCCAAAAGTTGTTGTCCAGTTTGTCCTGAGTAAGCTAGTACCCCATATGTGGGGGGGAATCACTGTTTGGGCACACGTCAGGGCTCGGAAGGGATGTAGTGACGCTTTGAAATGCCGACTTGATGGAATGGTCTGCGGGCATCTTGTTACTTTTGCAGAGCCCCTGATGTGCCTAAACAGTAGAAACTCCCAACAAGTGACCCCATTTTGGAAACTAGACCCCGCAAAGAAGTTATCTAGATGTGTGGTGAGCACTTTGAACCCCCAAGGGCTACACAGATGTTTATAACACCCGGGCATGAAAATAAAAAAATCATATTTTTTCCACAATCAGGATCTTTTAGTCCCCAAATTTTTTTATTTTCCCAAGGGTAACATGAGAAATTAGACCCCAAAAGTTGTTGTCCGATTTGTCCTGAGTATGCTGATATCCCATTTGTGGGAAAAAACTACTGTATGGGCACACATCGGGGCTCGGATGGGAAGTAGTGACGTTTTGAAATGCCCACTTGATGGAATGGTCTTCGGGCGTCATGTTACGTTTGCAGAGTCCCTGATGTGCCTAAACAGTAGAAACTCCCCACAAGTGACCCCATTTTGGAAACTAGATCCCCCATTGAACTCCTATAGATGTGTGGTAAGTACTTTGAATCTCCAAGTCCTTCACAGAAGTTTATAACGCAGAGCCGTGAAAATATAAAATCATTTTTTTTCCACAAAAATAATTTTTTAGTCCCCAATTTTTTTTCCCAATGTTAACAGGAGAAATTAGAACCCCCAAAGTTGTTGTGCAATTTTTCCTGAGTACGCTGATACCCCATATGTGGGGATAAACCACTGTTTGGGCATACGTCGGGGCTTGGAATAAAGGGAGCACTGTTTGACTTTTTGAACGCAAAATTTGCAGGAATCAATGGTGGCGCCATGTCGCGTATGGAGACCCCCCTGATGTGCCTAAATAGTGGAAACCCCTCAATTCTAACTCCAACCCTAACACACCCCTAACCCCAACCCTAACCCCTACACACACCTAACCCTAATACAAACCCTAACCATAACCCTAATCCCAACTCTAACCATAAACCTAACCACAAGCCTAACCCTAATTCCAACCCTAACCCAAATTCCAACCCTAATTCTAACCTTAACCCTAATGCTAACCCTAACCCTAGTTCTAACCCTAAGGCTGGGTTCATATTGCGTTTTACCAGCCCGTTCAACACGTAGCGTTGACCGGCTGGTAACGGTATAGCATAACGCGATCGCGTTATGCTATACCCGCTAGCGCAGATGAATCAGCAGATGATTCATCTGTGCTAGCGGTGACGGAGCCCAGACGCTGCATCCCGTGTCCGAGGCTCCGTCACTGAATGACGGCACGTCGCGAACGCATGCCGCTTTATGGCATGTGTTGCGATGCGCCGAACAATGGGGTTCAATGGCAGCGTTAACGGACTGCGTTACACCGCGTTATACCGCGGTGAAACGCAGTCCATCTAACGGACTGTCATAATGCAATATGAACCCAGCCTAACCCTAACCCTGAGGCCCCGTGCACACGTTGTGGATTCACTTGCGGATTTTTCTTAAATCCGCAGGTAAAATGACCTGCGTTTTACCTGCTAATTTAGCGCGGATTTGTTGCGGTTTTTCCCTGCGGTTTTACACCTATAATGGAATAGGTGTAAAACCTCTGCGGAATCCGCACAAAGAGTTGACATGCTGCGGTTTTAAAACCGCAGCAAATCCGCATGTGCACAGTGTTTTTTTTAACCATTTATTTGCATTGTACTGTACATGGTTTCTGGATCTGCTGTGGATCCACAGCGCCAAATACGCTGTGGATCCGCAGCGCCAAATCCGCTGTGGATCCGCAGTGCCAAATCCGCTGTGGATCCGCAGCGCCAAATCCGCTGCGGATCCGCAGCAAAATCCTCCGCGGATCAGCAGCAAAATCCGTCGCGGATCAGCAGCAAAATCCGTCGCGGATCAGCAGCAAAATCCGCCGCGGATCCGCAGCAAATTCCGCCGCCGATCAGCAGCAATAACCGCCACGGATCAGCAGCAATATCCGCCACGGATCAGCAGCAAGATCCGCCGCGGATCCGCAGCAAGATCCGCCGCGGATCAGCAGCTAAAATCCGCCGCGGATCCGCAGCAAATTCCGCCGCCGATCAGCAGCAATAACCGCCGCGGATCAGCAGCAATATCCGCCGCGGATCCGCAGCAAGATCCGCCGCGGATCAGCAGCAAAATCCGCCGCGGATCAGCAGCAAAATCCGCCGCGGATCAGCAGCAAAATCCGCCGCTGACCAGCAGCAAAATCCGCCGCTGATCAGCAGCAAAATCCGCCGCTGATCAGCAGCAAAATCCGCCGCTGATCAGTAGCAAAATCCGCCGCTGATCAGCAGCAAAATCCGCCGCGGATCAGCAGCAAAATCCGCAGCGGATCAGCAGCAAAATCCGCCGCTGATCAGCAGCAAAATCCGCCTCGGATCAGCAGCAAAATCCGCCGCGGATCAGCAGCAAAATCCGCCGCGGATCAGCAGCAATAACCGCCGCGGATCAGCAGCAATATCCGCCGCGGATCAGCAGCAATATCCGCCGCGGATCCACAGCAAGATCCGCCGCGGATCAGCAGCAAAATCCACCGCGGATCAGCAGCCAAAATCCGCCGCGGATCAGCAGCAAAATCCGCCGCTGACCAGCAGCAAAATCCGCCGCTGATCAGCAGCAAATTCCGCCGTGGATCAGCAGCAAAATCCGCCGCTGATCAGCAGCAAAATCCGCCGCTGATCAGCAGCAAAATCCGCCGCTGATCAGCAGCAAAATCCGCCGCGGATCAGCAGCAAAATCCGCCGTGGATCAGCAGCAAAATCCGCCGCGGATCAGCAGCAAAATCCGCCGCGGATCAGCAGCAAAATCCACCGCTGATCAGCAGCAAAATCCCCTAGGGAAAAAAAAAAAAATCTTTATTTTATTATTTGCCCCTACCTATGACAGGGGGGGTTCATTTACTTTTTTTTATTTTGATCACTGTGACAGTTTATCACAGTGATCAAAATAAATTTTTGTACAATGGTGGGCGCACTGCGCATGCGCCGGCCGGCGGGCGCACTGCGCATGCGCCGGCCGGCGGGCGCACTGCGCATGCGCCCGCCATTTTCCAAGATGGCGGCGCCCATGAAGAATCCTGGCCAGCCGCCGGGACCGATCCAGGGACGTCGGTGGACCGGGAGAGGTGAGTAGGGGGGGTCGGATAGTGAGGGGGGGGATCGGAAGGTGGGGGCAGCAGATCAGAGGAGCAGGGGAGCAGACAATGACGGCGGTGACCAATCGCTGCCATCTTTCGGTGGCGGCGGCCGATCACAGCCGTGACTCGATGTGGGGGGGTCTGATCGCGGTCTCCAGCCATGGCAGATGCTATTGCAGCATCGGCCATGGCTGGATTGTAATATTTCACCAATTTCATTCGTGAAATATTACAAATCGCTCTGATTGGCTGTTTCACTTTTAACAGCCAATCAGAGCGATCGTCGCCACGTGGGGGTTAAGCCAACCCCCCTGTGGTGATGCACTAAGGGTCCTGTGCCTGGGGGTCGGGTGACCTTTCAGTGACCCCGGTCTCCCGACCCCCAGGAACATGATTTATAGCATGACGCCGACGCCGGCGTCATGGGTCGGGATGGCACAGGTTTTCATGACGCCGACGTCAGCGTCATGGGTCGGGAAGGGGTTAACCCCTTCAAGACCTGTGACACAGCGTATGTGTCATGAAAGGATCGCGTTCCTGCGGGTCGGGTGACCGGGGTCACTGAAAGGTCACCCGACCCGCAGGCACAAGACCCTTTATGCTTCACCACAAGAGGGTTGGTTTAACCCCCATGTGGCTACGATCGCTCTGATTGGCTGTTAAAAGTGAAACAGTGCTCCCTTTATTCCGAGCCCCGACGTGTGCCAAAACAGTGGTTTACACCCATATATGGGGTATCAGCGTACTCAGGAAAAATTGCACATCAACTTTGGGGGTCTAATTTCTCCTGTTACCCTTGGGAAAAAAAAACTGGGGACTAAAAAAATTATTTTTGTGGAAAAAAAATGATTTTTTATTTTCACCGCTCTGCGTTATAAACTTCTGTGAAGAACCTGGAGATTCAAAGTGCTCACCACACATCTAGAGGATAGAGTTGAGCGATACTTTCCGATATCCAAAAGTATCGGATCGGAATGTTATCGCCGATACACAAGAAATATCGGCGATACCCGATACCGATACCGGAAATCCAATGTAAGTCTATGGAAAAAAAATATCGGAATTAAAAAAAGCCCATTCTTGCCTTGTTGGTTAATTGTACATGAAGGAAAACAACAAAGAGTAATGTAGAATGTATTGGGGGAGGTTGAGGAGACATTAAAGGCATAGATATTTAACCCAATCAAATGGAATAGCATTAATATTTTTTTTTGTAAAGATGTTCGGATTGACGAACAAATTGACAATGTTGTTAACCTTTTTTCTATTTTGGCAAATATGTATGTTTCACAACTTCAATGCTCTTCACCTTTTTAACTTTTGACACACTTTCTCCTTCATAATCTTCAGCAGCATCATCTTTTTCATCAAATTATTCTTCATCTTCACCTTCTTTATCTTCTTCTTAAACTTCTTGCTATTCATCTTTTTGTTAACATTACTCATATTGTTCTTATTCAACTATTATTCTTCTTCATATTCTACTTCATCTTCATCTTCTTCATCATATTCTTATTTTTGACAGAGATTCCTGTACTTGTAATCTGTAAAAGTATGAATTTTTCATTCTTGCGTTCTTGCTGTCACAAAAGTTTTAAATTACAACAGTATTTGTCCGTGTTGAGTTTAGCCTGCAGCAGCAGGCATTTTCCAGGGGCACCACGAGGAGGAACGGACTCACCCCCATACACTGCTTAGTCTTCTTCTGCTTAGAATTTAGAGCATATATTTTGCTCTTCATTTTGGTCTTATACTTCATGTTGTTATGCTTTTTCATCTTCTGCTTATTGTTCTTCTGTCTCTTGTTCTGTATCTTGTAGTTTGTCTTAACCTTCTTTGTCCTGTTGATGATCTTCTTCTGGGTAATCTTTTATTTCTTCTTTGTGATGGTGTTCAGGCTGGTTGGCTTCATGCTCGTCGTCCTTGTGGTCGTCATCTTCTTCGGGGTGGTCATCAGGGTCGTCGTCTTCATTGTTGGAGATCCAGAGTGATTACCCAAAAAAACATTTAAAAAATCTTCAATTTGTAAATGTAGCTGAAGGTACAAGAAGGCTGACTAACTTCCGAGAACCAGCTGACGTTACTGGAACCCGGACGGGTATCAGATGGTACAAGAGACAATGGAAGTAACGATGACCAGCTGACTGTGCTGGAACCCGGAGGGGCAGCAGAAGGAAAAGAGCCAATGGCACAACCGAGGACCAGCTGACGTTACTGGGACACGGTTACTAAGCAGGAGGTACCTGTGCGCCAAAGCACTACCAAGGACCAGCAGACGTTGCTGGAACTCGGATACCGAGATGGAGGCACCTAGGCCAAAGGCACTGCAGAGAACCAGTTGACGGTACTGGAACCCGGACGGCTACCATAAGGCACTCATGAAAATGTAAGTTGACAGGCCGCAAGCCGTCCGCAGTTACCGAATCACTCAGTCCTACAGTGGGTGCTTGTCCTATTGTCACAACGGAAACAGCCTTTATTTACTTATCACAGAGCACACATAGGAATCACCTAAACTGCAGGCACCATACAGTCGGCTAACCCGAAAGCAACATGACAGGACAACTTATTGTAGGCTAATTGACGTTGACACTGCCAGGAAACAGCTGTCGTGCTGTAAACAGGCTAGGCAGGAGTCAGTACCCCTGCCAATTACTTCTGAGCAACAACTGTCGGTGTTGGAGCCCAGGGATGAGAAGAGAACAGGGTGGAGGCAGCAGGACTTTTGCCGTACACACAGCAGGGGAACAGCTGACATTACTGAACCCCAGTAACACAGGAGCAAGTGTTGACTGTGCTAACAGCACTTCCGAGCAACAACTGGCGGTGTTGGAGCACAGGGTCAAGGAGGGTGTAGGCAGAGGCCTAGTATGACAACTTCATGGACACAGGATAAAAATAGATGGAAGCAGGCTAAGGCTGACTTTGACCTATGGGTAGATCGACGCGAGAGAACCAGTAATTTGAATTATAGTGCCGATCTATATCGTTATGGTAGCAAATCAGGGATACTATTAGCTCGACTAGCGAAAGCAAATCACATTCCTCAACATATTACAGCGTTAATGAGTAAACATGGGATCATGATGAACGATCATGGTGATATTGAGGAAAGCCTTATATTTTAACATGATCGGAGAAATGAATGTAAAGGTGGCGAGAATTTGAAAAAATACACGCCACAGAAGGATGACGAGTGAAATAGTTTAATCAGGATCACAGCAAAGTTAGAGAAGGAAGATGACGGGAGGAATCCTACAAGTTAGGGGTTTCCTTACAATTATTAACGAGTTTCGGTTTTTTGTTCTCTTGTTACTTTGACTTTTAGAATGTTTATTTTATGACCATATCGGCTGCGACCGAGATGTGTACCGCCTTATGTGGCCTTTTTGTTTTTGAAAATCCAAATAAAAAGGAACTTAAAAAAAAAAATAAATAAAAATAAAAATTCCCTCTTCAACAATCTACAAGACAAACAAGCATCATGGGTGACGCTGCCTTTATTGAGGTACAGTATTAGATCGACATTGTCCATGAGTAACTATGCACTGTGATAGCTATATAGCATTATTAATTTAAATCTGTTGTGGTTGTTTCAACAGCACTTGCAGGTATAAATACCTATTGTCAGTATGCATGATGCACTTTCTTGGTGTAATTATTTATTATTGCGCATTATTACCAGGTTTACATGATGGCCATTTCATATATGGTGTGTGAAGTTACAGTTGTCCTCAGTCTGTGTATTTTATTATGTCTGTCATTAATAAAACTCGTGAGGATGATGATGATGATGATGTTTATGATTCGTACATCCATTGACTGCATTATCTTACAGGTACAGATAACGTTCCTTTAGAAGCATTAATTGATAATTATGAAATGTATTTTTATGCATTAATTTAAAAAAGTAAACACTATGTTTTATTTTTTGTTACCATTTCTACTAGCCATGTGCAGATATGCGCTGTGATGACAAATTAATATTTGTCCATATTTCTTATTAAAATTTTTCATTTTAGCCCTTGAAAACTTCAATCTTTCCTGTTTTAAGCATACCAATCAGGGTGACGGCTCTTCCCTATTTGGAGCATGTTCGACATGGGTTTTTCTGTGCATGTGTAGGGAACAGGAGACTTCTTGCCGCGTGGGTACACCAAAGGGGATCTTGCTGGATGTGAGATATATTTCTTCTAGCAGACTGAAGTTTGCTCAGGATTTTCCATGATCACAAGGACCTGTGATAAGGTCATAGTCACGTGATCTGGTCATCTGATGTGTACCTCACCTGAGGGTGTGGAGTAGGCCTATAAAACAAGGAGCTGTTGTAGTTGGTGTGTGGAAGGAAGGAGTTTGGCTGGAGTCAGCCTGGAAGATTGTTTTGTTACTGTGTGCCAGTGTGCACCAGGAAGCGAGTACCAGACCACCCGGAATGGGACCTGGCGGTCTCTGCTGACCTGCAGCCGCTTAGTTAAGCCCGTCCCAAGCAAGGGTGAGTCTGGCACCAGTGGTTCTCCAAACTGGGGTGATTTATGTTCTGTTTTTATTTTGTTATCTGGACTTTTTGTTGAACTCATGATTAAAACCACTGAAATTTGAAGTAAAAGGCGGTGTGTTTGCCTCATTACTGCGGCCCAGCCCTGCCTACCAGAGCGGATTCCTACAATTGGTGGCTTCAATGCGGGCAACGCAGTGAGGACAGGCTGTTTTTTCCTGCATGACAGTAAATGTCCTAGGTAAATAAAGTGACGCAAAACCCGGTGGATAACTGTCCCAAGATGGAGAACACAGTAAAAATGCTGGAGGAGGCCATGTGGCAGCAACAGCAGGCTATGCAGCAGCAGCAGCAGGCTATACAGCAGCAGGCTGTGGAGCAGCAGCAGGCTATACAGCAGCAGGCTATGGAGCAGCAGCAGGCTATACAGCAGCAGGCTATGGAGCAGCAGCAGATATTTAATCGACAGCAACAGGAAACCAATAGTCTAGTGATGCAGCACATCACAGCGCCGCAAACAGCAGGAGCTGCCCGGGGATGGCAGGATGTCCGGAAAGCGGTGCGTACAGCGATCCGAAAGATGGAGCAATCAGATGACGTCGAGGTGTACCTGGAGGTGTTTGAAGGCGTGGCTAAAAGGGAGAGACTGCCCCAGTACCAGTGGGCCGAGATCGTGGCTCTGTTTTTTTAATTCAGGACCCGCAAAAGCCTCTAGGGACCTACCCCCCCGAGCAACAGGAGGACTATGAGAGCGTCAAGGGTGAGATACTTGCACGTCTTGGGGTAAATGTTTTGGTCCAGGCACAGCGGGTACACCAGTGGAACTTTTCCCCTTCCGAGCCAGCTCGGTCACAGTATTATGACTTGATACACCTGATAGAAAAGTGGTTGCAGCCGGAGGTGTTGTCACACCGCGCTATGCTGGATCGTATAGTGACTGATAAATTCTTGAGAAATTTGCCACACACCCTTCAAACATGGCTTGGACAGGCAGCCCCTACTGATGGTCTCCAAATGGTAGACCTCATTGAAAGATATGGGGCTACCAAGGAGATACAGAGAGAGACTACCTGGAAGGTACCAAGTAAATTCCACAAACCTTCACCCACAGCTCGTCGAGCAGAGACTCGGAGGGCTGCCCAGGACGGGTCGGGGAACGAAAGGGGCCCCATAATCTGTTGGTGGTGCCAACAACCAGGACATGTGAGAGCTGTTTGCCCCCACCTGACAGAGCCCATGGACAACAACTTTGGCTACTATCAGTCTCACTATGCAGAACACATGTGTGCAGTGGTCAAACCAGAGGGACCCAATATGAACCATTTGTGTAAAGTGCAGGTGGAGGGTAACCCTGCTGTGGCTCTAGTGGACTCAGGGAGTCTCGTGAGTGACCCTAATACGAGCCAGCCACGTCCAAATCAGCGAGTATACTGCTGTGAAAATGGGTGTGTTGTGTATACATGGTAACTTAAAACATTATCCTACCACCCTGGTGATGATAAACACGCCAGCAGGGAGGAGGTGACACGAGGTGGGGGTGGTGGTTAATTAGCATTAATAATGGGGAGAGATTTTCCGTTATTTTCTGTGCTTTGGCCTGTAATTACCCATCCCACAGAACAGTCGTCGGCACCAGTGGCAAACAGGTTGCATTCTCCAGAAATCGGGCATGAACATGGTGGCCCAGAGGAAGATGTACTGGCGGTAGGAGTACCTTTGCCTTCGGTGGAGGAGGAAAACCCCTCTCCTATAGAAGTGTTAGGTGGGGAGATGGAAGATTTGCCACCGGGACCAGAATTGTCATACTTAAATGTGGCAGGTGACAATTTTGGTACGGCGCAACTACGGGACCCTACGTTGACTCGAGCCCCGGAAAATGTACTGGTTGTCAATGGGGAACCCCAACACCCCAGGGCAGCTAAAGTATTTCCCCGATTTGAGCTGAACCAAGATTTGCTGTATGGGGTTGAAAAAATACATGGGGAAATTGTCGAGCAATTGCTGGTACCGCAGTCATATCGGAGGTTGGTAATAGACTTAGCTCATGCGCATGTACTAGGGGGACATTTGGGACCAAAGAAAACCCTAGACAGAATTCTACAACGGTTTTACTGGCTATGGGTCTATGAAGAAGTTAAACGGTATTGTTACTCTTGTCCCGTGTGCTAGGTAACCAGTCCGCAGCCTCATTTTCAGAGTCCCTTGGTGCCATTACTAATTATAGAGGTACCGTTTCAGAGAATAGCCTATGGATCTGGTGTGGACGGTTAATAAATCAGCAAGGGGTCATCAACATATCCTCGTAGTTCTAGATTACGCTACCAGGTATCCTGAGGCTATTCCCCTGCGACACACCTCGGCAAAACTGATCGCAAAAGAACTCATGGGTATGTTCTCTCGGGTGGGAATCCCTCAAGAAATCTTAACAGATCAGGTGACCCCCTTTATGTCAAAAATCATGAAGGAACTCTGCCACGTGTTAAACAGTTGCGCACATCGATCTATCATCCCCAAACAGACGGTTTAGTAGAAAGGTTCAATAAAACCCTGAAGAATATGTTGAAAAAAAAAGTCTCTAAAGATGCTAAGGACTGGGATCTCTTGTTGCCATACCTGATGTTTGCAGTGCGGGAGGTGCCCCAGGCATCTACGGGGTTCTCGCCCTTTGAACTATTATATGGCAGACATCCCCGTGGCTTACTCGATATAGCTAAAGAGGCCTGGGAAAACCATACAACTCCCCACAAAAGTGTGATAGAACATGTGGCCAAAATGCAAGAGAGAATGGAGACAGTGTTACCATTAGTCCGAGAACATATGGAATCAGCACAAAGGTCACAGAGGCAGGTCTATAACCGGGAGGCACGGGTAAGGTCCTTTAACCCTGGGGATCGGGTGTTGGTACTTGTGCCTACAGTGGATAGTAAGTTCCTTGCAAGGTGGCAGGGACCCTACGACATTATAGAGAAGGTGGGACCAGTAAACTATAAAGTACACCAACCAGGGCAGAGAAAGCCAGAACACGTATACCATGTGAATCTGCTCAAACCATGGAAAGACAGAGACCCGCTTGGTGAGGATTGTCCACGGCCTGCATTTCCAGTACAGATGGCTTCCTTGCCTCAGGAGAAGGCAAGAGAAGTCCTCTCCGCCGTCAAAATATCAGACACTTTGTCGCACAGACAAGTTCAGGAAGTCCGAGAGTTTGTTAGCCGAAATACAGATGTTTTTTCGGAACTTTCTGGTCGTACCTCCCTAATACAACATGACATTGTCACTGAGCCGCAGGGCAAAGTACGATTAAAGCCATATTGGGTGCCTGAGGCCCGGCGACAAGCCATCAAGGAGAGGTCAAGAAGATGCTGCAGTTAGGGGTCATTGAAGAGTCCCAGAGTGAGTGGGCCAGCCCAATAGTCCTAATACCAAAGCCAGATGGGACACTAAGGTTCTGTAATGACTTCAGAAAACTGAATGAAATTTCTAACTTTGACGCCTACCCCATGCCCCGGGTCGATGAGTTAATAGAGCGGTTTGGGCAGGCACGTTATTTTTCACTCATTGACCTCACAAAAGGGTATTGGCAGGTGCCACTAACAAAAGCAGCGAGAGAGAAAACGGCTTTTGTAACACCCGAGGGACTGTTCCAGTATATAGTCCTACCCTTAGGGGTTGCATGGCGTTCCAGCGACATTCCAGAGGTTAATGGACGTTGTTCTTCGTCCTCATCGCCGATATGCCGCGGCTAATCTGGACGATATTGTGGTGTACAGTACAGACTGGGAAAGTCACTTAGCCAAGGTACAGGCGGTGATAGATTCGCTGAGACAAGCAGAGCTAACTGCCAACCCAAAGAAGTGTTCCATAGGGTTGGAGGAAGCTCGCTACATGGGGTATGTGATTGTGAGAGGAGTTATCAAAGCCCAAATAAACAAAGTGGAGGCAATCCAAAACTGGCCCCGTCCCCTCACCACAAAACAAGTGAAAGGGTTTTTGGGGTTAGTGGGATACTACCGGCGGTTTATTCACAATTTTGCAACACTGTCGGCGCCGTTAAATGACTGCCTAAAAGGCAGGAAGTTAGTAATGGTGCGATGGAATGATCAGCTTGAAGAAGCGTTTGTAAAACTAAAAGGGGCACTGTGTGTGTGTCACCATTTTTGATCACACTCGACTTCAAAAGAGAATTCATTGTCCAGACTGATGCGACAGAGGTAGGTGTGGGTGTCGTTTTGTCTCAGGAGGTTAACGGGGAGGAGCATCACATTACTTTCCAGAGTCGAAAGCTAACTCCAGCTGAAACCAGATACAGCATTGTAGAGAGAGAGAGTGCCTGGCGATCAAGTGGGCACTGGAGTCGTTGCGCTACTATCTGTTGGGGAGAACATTTTGGATGTTAACTGATCATTCCCCTCAGACTGGCAGTGTTGTAGCCCAGGGAGTAGAGTTCAGGTGGTAGATAGATGAACATAACAGGAGAAATTGATAACGTTGCCAACCAGTTATTTAATCTGAAAACGAACAGGCAAATTCTGGCGAGATCCATGCCTTGTTCATTTTCAGAAAAGTAAGCCGGTCTACATTATCGGAGGATAGTCGCATGCGACGGTCTGTTAGTACACCACCTGCAGCACTAAAGACGCGCTCCGATAATACACTGGCAGCAGGGCAAGCCAGCACCTACAATGCATACTGGCTAAGCTCTGGCCATGTATCCAGCTTAGAGACCCAAAACTTGAAAGGGGAAGAGCCATCTGGGAGTACACTGAGAGGGCAAGACAAGTAGTCTGTCACCATCTTACGGAAACGTTGCCTCCTGGTGACTGGAGGCGTCTCGGATGGTGTAGACATTGGTGGCGCTGCCACAAAACTTCGCCACATTTGGAACATACTGGTCTTGCCCTCTGTGCAGAGGCGCTGCTTGTGCTCCTCTTGTTGCAGAGCTGTCTCTACTGCCTCCACGCACAGAGCTGCTTTGTAAAGCAGTATCAGCAGCACTGCTCTCGGCTGGAATGGAGAACATTATGGATTTCACCAGTGTGTCTTGGTACTCCCGCATTTTACGCTCCCGGTTCAACGTTGTGATGAGGCTTTGTAAGTTGTCCCGGTAGCGAGGGTCTAGGAGGGTGTACACCAATAATCAGATGTGGTGAGAATGTGGGCGATGCGGCGGTCGTTTCTCAGGCACTGCAGCATGAAATCAACCATGTGCTGCAGACTCCCAACTGGCCAACAAACGCTGTCCTCTGTAAGAGGCGTCATCTGTACCTGCTCTGCATCACCCCACCCTCGCTCTACATACTGACTAGAGCGTTGTGTACCTCCCTCTGTAGCGATTTCTTCCTCCTCCATTGACTCCTCCTGATCCTCCTCACAAAGTGAGCCCTGCAAAGCCCTTTGGGAGGAACCACGTTGCGCTGACTGTCCAGAAGGTGATGGAATTTGTGTCTCCTCATCCTCTACCTCTTCCAAAACCTTATCCCTTAGTGCTTGCTGTGTTTTTTGAAGCAGGCAGATAAGGGGGACAGTCAGGCTGACTAGTGCATCATCTGCACTCGCCATCCGCGTTGAGTCATCAAACGCACGCAAAACGTGGCAGATGTCCTTCATAGAGGCCCACTCAGTAGTGGTGAAGTGTGAACGGCGCAAATTGCGTGTTGATTGCGCCTGTTGCAGCTGATACTCCATTACTGCTGTCTGCTTCCCACACAACCGCTCCAACATATGTAACGTGGAATTCCACCTGGTGGGTATGTCACATATGATGCGATGTTCAGGAAGGCGAAATCTGCGTTGCAGAGCTGCAATGCGCGATCTGGCCATGCTTGAACGTCGCAAGTGAGCGCACTCTAGGCGGACCTTGTGCAGCAGTGCATCAACATCCGGATAGTCCCTCAAAAAACTCTGCACGACCAAGTTAAGCACATGTTCCAGACATGGTATGTGAGTGAGGTTGCCAAGGGCCAGAGCTGCCACCAGATTTCGGCCATTGTCACACACTACCAAGCCTGGCTGAAGATTCACTGGCAAAAACCACACGTCGCTCTCCTGCTTGATGGCATTCCAGACCTCCTGCGCTGTGTGGCTTCGATTCCCCATGGAAATTAATTTCAGGACGGCCTGTTGACGTTTGGCCACGGCTGTGCTCATATCGGTCTCAACAGGTAAGCGTTCACGGGTCCATGTGGAGGTAGACCGTGACAGCTCCTGCAGCGATGATTCTGAGGAACTGGAGTAGGAGGAGGAGTCAATGTGTACAGACTGGATTCCTGCAATCCTTGGAGTTGGCAGAACACGTACAGCGCCACTCGCAAGATCTGTACCCAGCTCCACAACATTGACCCAATGGGCAGTGAGGGAAAGGTATCGTCCCTGGCCATGGGTACTGGTCCACGCATCGGTGGTCAGGTGGACCTTGCTACTGACGGCGTTTAGTAGCACATGTTTAATTTTTCCCTCAACATGCTTTTGCAGAGCAGGGACGGCTTGCCTGCTGAAATAAAATCGGCTTGGCACATTGTATTGTGGGACTGCCAATGCCATTAAGTTCCGGAAACTGTCAGTCTCCACCAGCCTGAATGACAGCATTTCAAGGGACAGGAGTTTTGCAATGCCAGCATTCAGAGCCTGTGCTCGTGGATGGTTTGCCGAGTATGGCCGTCTTTTATCCCATGCCTGTGCTACCGATGGCTGTTTTGTGGCCTGGGAGTGTGAGGATGACAGGGAACTTGCAGCTGTGGGTGGAATAACACTTTGTCTCTGGACAACAGTGACCGAGGTTCTTCCATGGCGATCGTGTGAGGAAGCCGAACCAGCTGTGTGTGAGCTGGAGGAAGAGGCTCCAACACGAGCTGAAGATGTAGGTGCTGCTGTAGGTTGGCCTACATCTCCATGTGTCTTTGTAACTCAACTACGTGCTTTGTCCGCACATGTTTCCACATATTAGTGGTATTGAGGTTACTGACACTTTTACCTCTTTTACTTTTTGCTTACACAGCTTGCGTTTAACATAGCAAATATCATCTGCAAGTGTGTCAAAAAAGGACCACGCAGTGCAAGTCCTGGGAGCGCCCGTTTTGACTTTTGGAAGAGAACTGCACCCAACAGGTGCCAAACTGGAGGCTACAGGCAACCGAGTCTGCAGCCTACCTCTCCCTCCTGTTTGTACCGTTGGGCCAATCTCTTCCTCAGAGCTGCTCCCACCACCTTCCTGTTCCTCACGCCATGTTGGGTCTTGGACCTCATCATCTCCACTACCCTCTTCCAACACCTGCTACTTTTGGGTGGTCTGGACAGCACCATGCTCAACAGAAACTGGCAACTGAGTCTCATCATCATCAGATGCGTTCTGCGGTGTGCTGACCATCGGCACTGGCTCACCCGCCTCTTCAGATTCAGAGAGACACAACTGTTGCGCATCACTGCATACTCCCTCTTCTTCAAATTCCAGAATGCTGCTTGGCTGGGCCTCTGTTTGCAAGCCAAAAGATTCTGAGAACAGAAGCAAAGACTCAGCTGGCTCCAGTTCAGAACTCTCTGACTGCCTGGGCAATTTGACAGGCAGTGAACAGACAGATGGTTGCTCAACAGTGTTGTGGTCCTGAGAGGAGGTGGAAGCAATTGAAGTCGATGCATTGGCTGCCATCCAATCAACAACGGCTTCAATTTGTTCTTCCCGCAGCAGGGGGTACGCCGAGCTCCTACAAAACTGCACATAAAGGAACGCTCACGGGAAAAACTGGTGGATGCTGTGTCACTGGGGGCGGCAGCAGCCACAGAATCCCCACGTCCTCTCCCTGCTGAAACTCCACGGCCACGACCACGTGCCTTACTCCCTGCCTTCTTCATCTTGGTAGATTGTTAAAGAAAGTCAGAAAAGTTATAAGGCCTAAGTGTGGTTATTACGCAGAGACTGCAGTGAACACTGCACACAACTGTTCAGTATCTCTGAAAGGCTCCTTTCTGTAATTCTATAGTGTTTGCAACCAATGTATTGGATACGGATGGAAGCGCGTCACACTAATAGATTTGAGTTATTTGAAATGGAATGGAGCAGCACCAATTAGAGAAAAATGACAAGGATGAGGCAGTGACACACGTTCAGCAGACTACAACCAGCAGTGGTTGAAGAACTAACTGGAGCGTGATCTGCACTCAAAAAAAAAAAAACCTCACAGACTAGAGTGAACACTGAACACAACTGTTCACTATCTCTGAAAGGCTCCTTTCTGTAATTCTATAGTGTTTGCAACCAATGTATTGGATACGGATGGAAGCGCGTCACACTAATAGATTTGAGTTATTTGAAATGGAATGGAGCAGCACCAATTAGAGAAAAATGACAAGGATGAGGCAGTGACACACGTTCAGCAGACTACAACCAGCAGTGGTTGAAGAACTAACTGGAGCGTGATCTGCACTCAAAAAAAAAAAAAACCTCACAGACTAGAGTGAACACTGAACACAACTGTTCACTATCTCTGAAAGGCTCCTTTCTGTAATTCTATAGTGTTTGCAACCAATGTATTGGATACGGATGGAAGCGCGTCACCCTAATAGATTTGAGTTATTTGAAATGGAATGGAGCAGCACCAATTAGAGAAAAATGACAAGGATGAGGCAGTGACACACGTTCAGCAGACTACAACCAGCAGTGGTTGAAGAACTAACTGGAGCGTGATCTGCACTCAAAAAAAAAAAAACCTCACAGACTAGAGTGAACACTGAACACAACGAACACAACTGTTCACTATCTCTGAAAGGCTCCTTTCTGTAATTTATAGTGTTTGCAACCAATGTATTGGATACGGATGGAAGCGCGTCACACTATAATTTCAATTGAATGGAGCAGCAAGAATTACACTAAAGAAAAAAAAAAAAGAGTCTGTGAGTGACACGTGCAGATGCCTACAAACAGCGTTGGATGCAGAGCAAACTGCAGCGTCACCTGCACTCTCACACACACACCTTGCACAGAGCTGTTAAAACAACACTGGCAAAAGGAAGCTTTACACAGCGGTTGGTAAACTAGCCTGCCTAGAGCACTTACACAAAATCGCAATCTCTAACTGTCCCTCAGAGTCAGCAGAGCAGCGTTCTGGCCCTTACTGAATTCACAGCACAGTGATGCTAAAATGGCGGCGGCGCCTTTTATAGTGCATTCTGACATCATTTCAGCATCCAATCACAGCCATGCCATTAGTTAACATGACCGCAGCAGTACAGGATGTGCCCACACTTCTTAGGATTCCTCATTGGCTGACTAAAATCACATTGCCTCTCAAAGAATTATGGGAACTTCCGATTCCGGTATACGATATATGGAAAATATCGGAACTAAGTATCGGAATTCCGATACAGCGAATATCGGCCGATACACGATACTTGCGGTATCGGAATGCTCAACTCTACTAGAGGAGTTCCTTGGGGGATCTAGTTTCCAAAATGGGGTCACTTGGGGGGTTTCTACTGTTTAGGCACATCATGGGCTCTGCAAACGTAACATGACGCCTGCAGACCATTCCATCAAGTCGGCATTTCAAATCGTCACTACTTCCCTTCCGAGCCCCGACATCTGCCCATACAGTAGTTTTCTCCCACATATGGGATATCAGCGTACTCAGGACAAATTGGACAACAACTTTTGGGGTCTAATTTCTCCTGTTATCCTTGGGAAAATAAAAAATTAGGGACTAAAAGGTCATGTTTGTGGAAAAAATATGATTTTCTTTTTTCATGCCCCGGCGTTATAAACTTCTGTGTAGCGATTGGGGGTTCAAAGTGCTCACCACACATCTAGATAAGTTCCGTGCGGTGTCTAGTTTCCAAAATGGGGTCACTTGTTGGGAGTTTCTACTGTTCAGGCACATTAGGGGCTCT